>CM019177.2:2918470-3426451 GCA_009739505.2 Apolygus lucorum
TGAATGAATCCAATGAGCTAAAGGACAAAAACGATTGAAAGATCGATTCGAATCGTATGAATCAGTTTCTGAGTGTTTTTGGTCTTTCAGTTTTGTCTTTTTAGTCCACAGTTCATTCGAACGAAATTCTTCAATTTAATGATGGAAGGTTTTGCTTAAAAAACCACTTCCATCTACTTCTTTCCGTTGATACTTCCATGTCATTTTCACACATCATGATCCATGTACAATTGACGTGCAAATAATTTGTTTTGTTGGCCTTCTGCTGTTATTCTCGGAATTTTTTCGGAAAATCGATTGGTGGGTTGATGAACGAATGACCGTGTTTATTTTGACAACCCGTTCAGTTCTGACAAGGTCTTTTCAATACGTTCACTCCTGACCGTCACACCTCCAGGGTGAGGCAACAAGTAGCCATGTGAAATCATCAGATGTTCCCGCTGGAAGACAGCTAATGACGACCAGGAATGACAGTTGGACGAAAATTCAACCATGATGGTTTGTAAATACTTTCAATGATGTACTTATACTGTGGTTACGGTGACGAGGAGGACTTTTTTATTTATTGCTCCATCGTCTTCCAAACCGGTTTTACAGCTGTTCTGGAAAGCCTCTTTTCTGTGTTCCTTGTTTTACAGAATTTGTTGTGATGGGTGGGAAGGCGGAGCAACGAGTTCGCCTGGAATGAGATAAATCCTTCCCGTACGCTTTTGAAACGCTTCAGAGAGCTCATAGAGATAGTCGTTGAGTAGAGAGGGTGAGTCGTTCAAGGTATCATGAGTGGTTCATGAGGTCCAAGAAGGCAGAACATCGACTCATTAGTAAATTTGTGACCCCTAGATTATCTCAAACTCGTAAAAGCATTTACCGTTCATTTATCATTTATCGTTCGAAGCATTTAACGCACTCTAAGTTGTCGAGGATATCCAAAGCTGATCAGTTTAATTGACATCGACGTAAAATGGCGAAGTCATTGTAACTTGGATCCGAGGATGAATAAATGTCCAACTCTAAATGGTAAAAAATCTACTTTGTGAGGCCTGTGCGCCGCCAAAAGGTGATATTCGTCTGAAAGGTAAAAACCGACAATTTTTTACCGGAGGCACTAGATTTTTATTTTTATCCGATCGCACGTAAAAACACCGAGGAAGATACGAGTGAGTCCGCACAAGTGTTGCGAAGGAAGAGACGAGTCGTAAGTTTATTTTTTACAGGCAACTTCTCCCGCAAACGAGCGCATCTCGCACGGAGAAAAGTTATCAAGGAGCTTTGAATATTGCAGGCTACGACTTTCCAGGCGTCCTGGACTCACTCACGCCTTTTCCTCCGCAAAACTCCGTTTTTCTCTCCCCCCAAAAGATTTACAGTCCGGCGTTTTATTACACCTCTTTTATGGCTAGCGTTTTTTCCTCTCCTCTCCCTTTCTCTCCCCACTCGCCGAATGTATGGGAGGGAAGTAATAATCTTTTTGAAATATAACTAATTTCGGAGAGCGTTGTCCCGTCGGTGAGGAGTAACGACTGCAATAATTCCCCGCTCGTGTCGTTCTGAGGGAGGAAATTTCCTCCGAATGTTTACAAACGTGAATAATTGGTGGCTGTAACGATTTATCGTTATCGTTCCCGAAGTGATGAATCGCCGTTTTTATCGTTGGCGACGCGTTGAAAACCGTCGGGCGATCGAAGGGAGGCCTGTTTCTCGATTGAATGAAAAGGCTAATCTGGTGGGTCATCCATTTTTCGTGGCCCTCGGAAAACCTCGTTCGACGAGCGAATGATTTCTAACGGGACGCCCAAGGTGAGAGGTTGATGGCACATTCAAGTACCCTCGAGTAGTTGCACAAGATGGTATCTATAGGATGACAGAACATTTCAACTGTTACTTGCAGTAACAATTTATATTTGTAAAAAAAAAACTTCTCCATTACAGCCGATGGTATTGTACATAAATATTTATGTCACAATGTATCAGCACTCAGCAGTCACGTCTATCTGGCTGCTGGGTTTCAGGGTCCGAGATCCTACCCTGGACATTGGGTTGCGGGACAAGATTGAATCACTGTAATGACCCACATATCATCAATAATTAGTTCTTAAATAAAGAAGCTACTGGGAGGATCCCTGAGTGAGTCATCACCCGCTGGGGGAGACGAGGTACGGGGGATACGCCAACATGACGTCACCCTTCCACCTCTCTCTCTCTCTCGAGCTAACGAAATGAGTATATAAGCTCACTCAGGGATGCTCCCTTATGCCAATCTAGTCCAGTCTATCGCCTTCATCATTTCGCTCTCAAACCTTCTCCTCGAATAAGGATCTCCTCGAAGTACTAGGCTCAATAGGTAAATATCCCGTCATCCTCTCGGTAGGTTTCTCTGAAACGCCGGGGCTGACGGGCTAGCCGCCTTCCTCAGTGCTTAGCACCTCGGTGTGGTTATGAACCGCCGATGCGACAGTACTGCATGCTAGGATAGGGACTTCTCTCTCTTCGTTGAGTAGGGGTTGAAGAAGAGTCAAACGCCGCAGCGAGAAGGTCAGCTCCTTCACTCGCCTACACGCAAACGTAACAATCACCTTATCCCAGGAATGATGGAGGGAGGATTGTGGCTCTTCTGGCTACGCCATCAGCCGACGCTTCTCCTCCCCATGGGGTATGAGTTCACCTCCAAGTCCCACTGGACGTCGTCGAGTACAGCCCTGAAAATAGGCAGAAAAGACAACAGAAAATTCAATCTGAACCTTGAATACTAGGATAAATTGTTCAATCAAATGAGGGAGCTTTACGGCCCTTAGGATAACCATAAATCCCACAGAGGTCCCACTAGGTCACCAACCAAACTTCACGTTGAAAGTCATGAGAAGTTGAAGCCTATTAAAGAAGGAGGATCCCTGGTTCACTCAAATTATAAAGCGAATTTACTCTCCCAGCCGTTGTAAACAATCCTGAAAAACAGTGCCTGGAATCTGCTACTATTCAAAAACGCTGCAAATTACTCGTATTTCACAAAGGTTTATTGTGTTCCTGTATAGATCACTCGTCTGCAAAGATCACAGCTTTGCCATTGTCACTTTTTTTATCTACCAACCATAAGTACCTACTAAGTACCTACCTACTAGGGCATTTTTGAAATTTTAACCCTTTGGAAGTAGACCCCAAAAGGAAATGGAGGGTTGAAATTTTCAAAAATACCCTAGTACTTAGGTAGGTAGTTAAATTAAATTAAATTCAATACCATTTTAAATTGGCGAAAGAACAATACCTTTATTTTTAGAGTTTTCGAGCTAGGGCACTCTTGAAAACTTCAACCCTCATTTTTCATCCCTTAGAAGTGACTCACATCAACCAAAAGATTTGCGGCACAACTAGACCCTAAATGGAGCTCATATGCCAAATTTGAACCAAATCGGTCCATGGGAACTAAGGAAAGTGCCGCGTACGGCAGACGGACGGGAAATTTTTTATTCGATTTTCGGATTCTTTGCTCGATTTCAATGGTTTAATATTTAAAATATTAAACCAAAAGGTTCATTATTGAAAATAATAAACCAAAAATGTCTGCCAGATGACTGCGGCCCTTTATAACAGATACTTCCCCGTCTCCATAACCTGATTGAACATGAAATAAAATTAGCTGCATAGTTGATCATTTTGTAGTATTATCAGTATTATTATTTGTAGTATTAGTAGTAAATACCTGTTTTCAAGTTGCCAAAAACAAATATTTATGATAGTATATGAAGATAAATAATTAAATCCAAATAATGAGCGCAGTGACAAACGAAAAAATAAATACTAGACGACCAAGTTGTTGTAGTTACTTATTGTTTATTGACGAAGGTTTTTAACACGTTCAATGAAGACTTTTCTAGGCATGGCTGAGTAACCGTCAGTCTTATAGCTCAAATCTTGTTAGCCAAGTATTGTAACTTGTCAGGGCATGTCTAATAGAAATCTGGTCCACTCTTGGATACCCTGGCAATGGAGATCATCCCTTTCTATTCCTGTCGCCCTCGCAGATATATAGCGGAACCAATCTTCTCAAGGTGAATCCACCAGGATACCCGACAAACCTGGTAAAAATCCCGTTCGGCAGAAGGCAAAGTTAGCCAATATCCTGAACCTTCGAACACTGGAGTTTTTCAATCTAGGCCTCCTCTGGAAGGTGCGGTCCCCCGTCTTCGGAACCCATAAATAACCCTATTCCCCCGATGCCTGGCTGAGGGGAGGACCGTTAGTGGGAATTAGAATAGGCCAAAGCCCAAGGAATCTCTCGTAAATATACACTGACGGGCGTGGGGTTTTTTTTCAGAGGCCTACCGACAGGCAAAACCACTGAATAGTCAATAGCCTCGAGGAAACGTGAGGTGAAGGTTAACCTTATCCTCACCGGCGGGAATCTTCAAGATAGATTTTTCCTCTTTTTATTTTTTTACCTTATAGTCCTTGTGTTTGTCTTTTGTCAAGTGGCAGTCGGTAATAGAATTGTGTTCCGTTTGCTTGGCCTTTTCTAGGCCACAGGGTCTCTGGTTTAATGGAAACTTGGATTTCAGTTCTTCGAAGAGATTGAAACAATCCGAGTTATTTGTTACAAATTGCTATAGTATTCGTGTAATTTCTCAGACTATCAACAAGAATAATTTTAGTTTGTTCAAATATTGGAGAAATTTGGGACATACCTGTTGTATTGTAATAAATGAGATATTTTAGGGTTGTTTCGACCCCTTTATCAAGACAATTTTTGTTCAATTATTGAATCACAGTATAATTACAATTGTAGACGATTTAGGAATATTACAGAATGACACAAAATTGATGAAACTGTGGCAATTTTCAGCACAGATTAACCGCGGTGTCAAAACAAGATCCCTCGTAACTCCTCTTCGCCAAATCCATTCTCTGAGCCACTTCAACAAATTTCAATTGACATTATCAGTCAGATGATCAGTGAAATAATCATCCGTCTGCCTAGCTATACCACAAGAAAGTAGGTATAGTACTCTAGTACCTACGGCTAAGTACTCTGGTATTTCCTTGGATACCAAACTGAAATGGAAAGAATATGTGAACAAGAAGAAAGAAGAAATCAACCTGAAATTTAGAAGATGTACTGGCTGTTGGGAAGGACTCTTAACTCCCAAATTACAATGAAGTGCTACTCTACGAGCAAGTGATAAAGCCAGTAAGGGACTACTGCTACTATTTACAACACCAAGAAAAAAAATAAAAACTTCTAGTTTTTGCTAAACCTCTGTTTGGTAAAATTTTGACAGACACAAATTGGATGGTTCGGAATTGTTGTTTGAGTTTGGAAGTATGGAATTAAAAAATATCTGCCAAGTGGGTGTGGCACATAGTTTCCTCGTAGCCATAACCCGATTGTACAGATGATCTGATGCTTAGTAGTTGAACTCAAAACCTCAATCTCTGAATACCTTCCACTACCTTCATAGGGGACCATCCACACGTCAACCGCATAATCTCTGAATATTGTTGGAAAATGAAGAAGTTATGGCTGTTACTAGGATTTCACGTTTGCGCATGCGGACAAAACACTCAATTTGGGGGCCATGATTTTCATAGGGGACCATTTACATCTCAACCCACACAATCCCTGGAAATTTCAGCGAAATTGGATGAGAAATGTAGAAGTTATGGCTGTGGCAAGGATTTCATGACAGACAGACAGACACGGAACCAAAATTGTTCAGGAAGGTCTAAAACGTAAAATGCGAGTGGAAATTATGATTTTGGAGAACTTTTTTTTTTCACCCTTAAAAAGTGAAAACAAAGCTTCCGCTACCTTGGTAGACTCGGAAGCAATACTCGTAGTTCACCATATTGGGCAGGAAGTGAGATGGGAATCAGCAAGGAGGATCTCGGTTTCTCGGATGGTAATTTGTGATGGAACTAAGGTGACGATGACCCTTAGTGGACGAGTGTCCAGTTGCCCTACGACAAACCGGTGGGTAATTGACAGTTATATTCGCGCAGTAACTTGATCTGGGACCTGTAGTGGCTTCCCCGAGCCTCTTCATCCCTCGGAATCGTCAACCGAAACGTTGGGTGTCTTTGCGGGGGAATTCAGTCCAATCGAGGCCCACAAGGAAGGAATTAAGAACCGTCAAAAAAATAAAACATGATAACCTACTTAATCGTCGGAATCGATTTAACTTGTAACTTGTAACCGAGGAAAAAAAAGTTTAACCCCCTCAAAATTTGTTGGTTTACGTCTCAAGGTACGTAGAATCCAAAAATCGAATAAAAATTCGGCCATCCGTCCGCCGTACGCGGCACTTTCCTCAGTTAGCATTGACCGATTTAGATGAAATGTTGTATGTGGACTCCATTTGAGGTCTAGTTATGCCCTGAAGCTTTTGGTTAATGTCAGTCACTTCTAAAGTTTGAAAAAAAAAAATGAAATTTTGAAAATGCCCTTACTCAAAAAAGTTTGATATAAAGGTATTTTGTTTCCATCAATTTAAGATAGTATTGAATTTTTAGAGACCACGCGGAGCCTTGTAGGACAAACTGTTCGCTCTCTACGAGAAATTTAGGGTTGCACTTACGATAAAACAGAATCACGAGTGTGAATCACCAAAGAGGTCTAATCTTCGTTCAAATTTCAGCTGACCGAATGCTATCGATGTTTTCTTCAAGTTGGTTGGTGGTAACAATGGCAAAGCAGAGTTCTTTGCAGACGAATGATCTATATAGAAGAATAATAAACCTTTGTGTAATTATTTGCAGCGTTGTTATTAACCGTCAAAAGTATTCTCTGCTGCGAATCTTGAAGGTTATTGATGTTTCGCACATGTGGAAGTTAGAATCTCATCGGCTGCCAGGGAGAGTAGAAGAAACCTGCAAGTTATTACACAAAGGTTTATTATTTCACTGTATATTTATATCACTCGCCTGCAAAGAACACGGCTTCGCCACTGTGACTACCTACCAACCATATTTTTGCTTCACAATCAAGTTTAAACCGAAAAAGTAAACGCTTCACACTCGATTCGAAGAAATGACGAGCTGTGGGTGCTTTCATTAAGAAATTTGAATACTGGTAGCTAAGGACTGAAAACTGAGTGCAACTCGAACAAACTAACAACTATGGCATTTTGGTCCGCTAAAAGTTTAACGAGGATTGAGCCTCTTCGGCGGTTCACACTCGTGTTCCTGATTTATCATAAGCACAACCATCTGGTTCTTGTGAGGACCGAATAGTTGGTTCTACGGAGCTCTGGGTGGTCTCATTCGATTCTAAAAATTCAATACTTATTTAAATTGATGATAAACAATACATTTTTATATCCTAATAGGGTGTGCGCCTGGGTAGGAAAAACTGTTCATTGTTATTTTTAATCTAATGTAGACCTCATTCAGAAAATTCCAGAGCCCATATACCAAATTTTATCAAAATCGGTCCATGGGAACTAAGGAAAGTGTAAGGAAAGTACGGCGGACGCCCAAATTTTTATTCGATGAAACATAAACCAACAAATTTTTGTGGGTCGAAAAACTTTTTGTCTCGGTCAATTCTAAAGGTTTGTTATTGAAAATAATGAGAGTTTTTTCTCTCTCTTTCTCCCCCCTCTCTCAATAAATCAAAAGTCTACATCGTAACGTAAATCTTTTATGTTCATTACTTTTCAAATATTATTAATATCATCATGTGAACGAGTACCGACATGACTTTCTTCACTCTGTTTTGGAAGGAAATATGAGTCAGACGCAGTTAATTCGAATAATTCGAATTAACTATATTAAGTTATAATTATTATAACTGTAGTTCTGTGTGAAATAACTCTGTTTTCACCACATTGTTTTATCTCACTATCTGAAGAACGCTGCGAATTATCACCCCTCGGATCATTATTTTTCTGTATAGATCACTCTTTCTCAAGGATCAAGAATTCCCGTTGATCAATACAATAAGCTACTCTGCGTGAATAAACAATTCTAATTGAACGTTGGGGGTTGTAATGAACGCCAGTAATCAACATCAAGGAATCAATTGAAAGGCAGTTTCCTTTATTGGCGTCGGTAGATCAATTCCGGTACGAAGACCTTAGCTATTTGACCTGCTGCAGCATAAACCATTCGTGAAAATAAAAGTGTATATTTTGGCGATCGCTGCCCTTAGGCTGACTTGATCAGTGGAGAAACGGTTTGAACGTTTCATTGTGGGGGTAGTTTGACAAAATGTCCGAGTTGCACGTTGGGAGACAAAGACTCCCTTTGAAATTTACCAGAAATATTTAGAGATGAAAAAGTACCGAAAACCCTCTTTGTAAAAACAAAAGGGCTTCGGTCGCAATTAAAGATGGCGGCAGTCCCCTCCGTTTTCATCCCTAATGGACGGGAGGATTCTTTCATCAAAAGCGACCGATGTGAAGGATTCCCTTGGAGTAGAAGTCCACCACGAGACACCACATGGCTCAGATGAAGCTATTAGTCACCATTTGTTTGGTCAAGGAGGGGAGAGACGGTGCTTCCGAGGTAAGCGAGGTAATTCTATTCAAGGGGAGAAGACCGGAATTCGGGGGTGTGAAATGAGGTGAACCGAGGCGGCCCTTCACTCTGCTGAGTTCGCCTCTCCTCCGCCTGACAATTTGATGAGTTTCCATTTCTACTTGTGAGACCTCAAGGTCAGCTAGAGACTTTCAGGAGAATCACTAGGATACCAAACTTATTGGCTAGTGCAGCACTCTGTTCAATTGCATCGTATCGAGAAACTCTCCGATTACATTAAAAAAAGCTCACTACATTTACAAATTTAACCCTTTTACCGTCGAGAGTAGAATTAATGATTTTTTTCTCGATCTTTTTCCAGGATTCAACTTCTAATCTTACCTGATACTGAAAAGACCCTTGAATTGGACTTCAATCCATTTTTATGGTTTCTATGGTCCACAAAAAACTGGTTTACTTCAGTCATCCATGCCAGGTCCATGACTTGCCTCTAGGGTGGCTGAGGTACACCTTCCCAGGTTATAGTAACGACTGTTAGGTTACTATTGGAGAATCCCTAAAAAAAAATACCTTGAAACGTAAAACATCAAATTTTGAGGGGGAGTTAATTTTTTTTTCTTGCTCGATTCAAAGGCTTATTATTGAAAATAATAAACCAACGCTATAAATTATTACCTACACAACGGTTCAACGGTTTTTGAGCTAAGGCACACTTGAAAATTTCAACCCATAATAGGGTGTGCGCCTGGGTAGGAAAAACTGTTTGTTGTTATTTTTAACCTAAGGTAGACCTCATTCTGAGAATTTTGGTACCAACCGCGACCTTCTAGCGTGTGTAAATCTTTTCCTATGAATTTTCAAAGTTTCGGACGTTTATGACGTCACAGTGGGCTGGGGGGTCCCGCCCAGGCAAGAGGGGCGCGTGACGTCATAAACGGTCGAAACTTTGAAAAACATAGAAACAGATCTACTCACGCTAGAAGGTCGCGGTTGGTGCCAAAATTCTCAGGATGTAGTCTACTTTCGATTAAAAATCTAAAAAAAATCAAGGCGCACCCCCCATTTTCATGCCTTATAAATGACTGACATCAACCAAAAGCTTCGCAGCACAACTAGAACCCAAATGGAGCCCATATACCAAATTTCAACCAGATCGGTTTCCACGGTTGCTAAGAAAAGTGCCGCGGACGACGGAAAAATTTTAATTCGATTTTCGGATTCTACGTATCTTGAAACGTAAACCAACAAATTTTGATGGAGGGGGGGGGGGGTGAAAAAAAATTCTTGGTCTATCCGAAAGGTTCATTATTGAAAATAATAAATGAAAATATTAATTTACTAAACAATATGTTGTATAAATCTGGTAGTTTCCAGGTTGTATTCTTGTAGAATATGCTACGCTGATTCCAAATTTTTGTCACAATTTGTCACCTTTGTGTCAGGGACTCACCTCTATTGATATTTATTCCGTTCGACTGAACATCTTTGGTTGCTACTAGTTTAAATTTCCTCTCATCCTTTTGATATTCTGAGAGCAAGAACCGTTGAAATAGTCTGTTACCACGTCGTTGAATTACAGAGGTAGAAGGAAGAGAAGGGTATGAATGGAGAGCCGACCATTACTGGGAGGGAAAAGAGACGGAGAGGAACAACAGGATAATAGGAATAGCCGGCGAAGGAGGAAATAATGATGAGACAACGATATCACAGAACGAGCATCCGTCACCGACCAGAACCAGAGCCTGGCTTACAAGGTTTCACACTTCCACACTCGTGGAAATCACCTTCATCGCACACACACCCACGCAGGTCCACGTGTACGTACACACCTTATTACACGTGTACAAATGCGTACGAGGCAGGAGAGAATCACAAGGGCTCAAGTCACACACACGCCCTGAGCTTCGTTAACACCCAAATTAGTTTTCTCACTTTCCTTGACAAATGCGAGGAGGAGGGCACTCGGGAGACAGTTCGCCCGTCGGGGAAAGTTGTCGAGGAATTTACTATGGCGGAACGAAATTAATGGACATGTGTCCGTACTGGGCGGACTGGGAACAAGCAGGCAGTGAATCACGACATGCAGGAAATATTGCTAGAATTATTAAAAATTAAAACGAAGCACTTTTTTTTTAATTTCACTGCCCGACATATCTTGATTAACAGAGCGATTAATCTAACTTAGGAAGGTCATTAAACTTGTTAACCTTGAAAATCGAGGGAACATGAAGCGCAAATGGTTATTATCTCTATTGCATCGATAGGTGAGGAATGTTTTAATACCTAGTCAAAATCATTGTTGTCACTTTCCACGGTTGGAAAAAAATTTGTTTACAAAATACAAATTTCCATTCGTGCTTCAAGATTAGGCCTTCCTCAACTATTTTGGCTCCGTGTCTGTCTGTCTGTGCGTCATCAATTCCTTGTAACTGGCAAAATTATACGAAATTGTAGTCAAGTTTTTAGGGATTATGCGGATTGGCGTAAAGATGGTCCTCCATGAAAAATATTGCTTCCGGATTGATAGTGCCGCTGCGCATGCGCAAACGTGAATTCCTTATAACAGCCATAATTTCTACATTTTCCACCCGATTTTGATGATGTTTTCGATTTTTATGCGTAGCCGGGTTGATGATCCCCTATGAGAGCAGAGTGCGAGGTACTTGAAGATTATTCGCTTGAGGTTACTACTATCCATCAGTTCATCCTTACAATCGGGTTATGGGTACGAGGAAGCTATGTGCCACACCCACTTGGCAGAAGTTTTCTTCAAATTTCATGTACCTACATAATAGTAAAACAAATATTTTCTTTTCGCTATTTTTCAAGTAATACTTACGGAATCAAGTGAAATCACAAAAGAAACACTCTAACGAGATAACCGAGAAAAATATGAATGGAAAGCTGGAAGATTTTCACATCTCATCGTCAATGTTTAATACCGTAGAAGTAGCGGCACTTGTCGGGAGTATAAAACGAGGCTTGGAGTGGGGTCTCATTAAGGGTCTATCGCCATAATTACAATCTCTTCTAAAAGCAGAGAAAGCTGGAAGGGAGGGATTCAGGGGAAATTAAACAAAAGGCGCCTTTCCTTCCTTGTGGAATTAAGAGAAAGACTCAAACGTTTCGCGGGGAAGAGCCATCTGAGCAAATAAGGCAGGAGATTCCGCATCTTGGGTTTCACTTGAATTGAACGGGCTCATTAGTTGGTGGGACGTGTGATTGTGGTGCTGGCGAGCAAGGAAGTAGTAAAGTACGCGAACGAGGGAAGTACTTGAGGAAATAAGAGGGTGCATGATTGTCGATTTGGCTGGCGCAAGGATCTAAAAGTGCCTACTTACGAAGTTGGATTTTGGACAATCAATGAAACTTGGATGAGAGTGACCTAAGTACTTGATAGTGTCAAATTTTTCTAGAAATTAATCTGTAAAGTCTTCTAGATCTATGAGACGATTAGAGTAAGACTCTATTTCTGATTGACTGTTCAAAATTGAGTTCAGTAAAATGGCGAATTCGAATACTAACTTGAATTGATTGAGCATTTCGATCGTTTTAGGAATTTTGCACTGGTGAAAACTTCTTTTGCGATTTTCTCAAAACGCCGTTTTTGGACATAACTCCTTTGCGCTTCAAGACGTCGACTTACTCTCAGTTTTACCATTTTCTTCTTGTTTCAGTGTGTATTCCATATAAGAATAAAAAATGATAATATAATTTCCAATAAAACATATTATGTTATATTGTTAGATGGATTGTATTTAATATTCAGTTTCAAGAATAAATCATTTTAAAAAATATATATAAGAATAGGATGGGTAGAAATTTCATGGAGAAATAAAAAAATATGAAAAACTACGTCAAATCACGTAGTACCTAGTAATCAATAAATCGCACTCTTACTTAAATAGTGTTACAACTCAAAATTTGACGGTTTTGAGTTATTGTTATCACTGGATTCAGAAAAAAAGCCCTATCGATCTCTAAAAACCGTTCTAACTTGAGGGAATGCAGTCGCCACCAGAACGCAGTTAAAACGTTGTTGACGTCTCAGGTAAAATCCGAACCATCCTTCTATAGGGTCATAATATTTTTTGGTCAATTTTTCTTATCAAAAAATTTTTTTAGATCAATTCTACCACAGAAACACTAAACAATCATCCGATTGTTACCTTTTTTTCAATTTTTTGTCAATTTTAATACGCTATTTGTTTTGAAGAAATGTTTAGCTTATGCTAAATGGAGTGTTTAAATGGTCAAATATAAAACAAGGAGTTGTAGTTTTCAAGTTTTTAACACTATTTTTACTAGTGGAAAATTCCAAGTAGGTATTTTTTTGTACTTGTTCATTAGGTACCGAAAAACGCTGCAAATTATTAAACAAAGGCCTATTATTTTCTTGTACAGATCACTCGCAATTTGATTACTTGTCGCGAAACTGACTAAATCTCGAAGAAACAAACAGCGATCGTATTTTGGTCAGATAAAATTTGAACGGAAATTAGGCCTTTCGCTATTTACACTCGTGTTTCTGATTTATCATGAGTCCAACCCTTAAATACTCGTAGGGAGCGAAGGGCTGGTCCTAAAGAGCTCTGTGGGGTCTCATTCGATTCCAAAAATTCAATACTATTTTAAATTGATGAAAAAGAATACCTTTATACAAAAGTTGTTGAGCTAGGGCGTTTTCATAATTGCAACCCTTATTTTTTAACCCTTAGAAGTGACCTTCATCAACTAAAAGCTTCGTGGCACAACTAGACCCCAAATGGAGCCCACATACCAAATTTCATCAAAATTGGTCCATGTTAACTAAGAAAAGTACGGCGTACGGAGGACGGCCAAATTTTTATTCGATTTTTGGATTCTACGTACGTATGTAGTACTTTGAACCAACAAATTTTGAGGGAGAGTTATAATTTGAAACTGTTTTTTTTTTTTTATTTTTAATATGTAACAGTCTTGTGCAATGCACTATAATGTATGAATATATATATACATGTCGTATAACATGCCGAGGCATGATTCACATGGGGTTTTAACAACCAGTCTCAAGCGCATTCGCTTGGCCTAGGAGCCTACACAGGGAACCACATTGTGGTTCATTAAATAATATAGCTAATAATAAATAGATGTAAAGGTTAGACTAAGGGTAAGTATGTAAGGTATGTAAGGTTGTATGTAGGCCATTATAGTTGCTTGTATGGATGAACAAATAAAGTCGGAGTTCAGTTGAAGCCATCGGCGTTATCAGCGTGGTGTCTTCTTTTGAGTCGCCTCATGTGTCTTGGTGGTGGTCGTTGCTCAGGTATTCCATTGATGAGAGGGTTTGGATGATTAGGGGCTTTTTTATGCATATCATGGTATGCAGCGACTAGAGAATCATGAACTGTGGGAATTTCCAAGTCTTTATGCAATTCCTCATTTCTTATATACCACGGGGCGTTTGTTATCATTCTGAGGATCCTATTTTGTAGTACTTGTACTCTCTTAATTTGGGTTAAGGATGCAGAGCACCATAGGCCGCTCCCATAGAGCCATATGGGGCGGATTAATACTCGATAAATCAGCAGTTTTAGGTGCAGGGACAGTTTTTGGCATTTGAGGAGATATGACAACTGCTGAATGCGATTCCTGATCTTGGTGGTCAAGGAAGTGATGTGTTCTTTCCACGTTAAGCGCTTGTCCAATGTTAGGCCCAGGTACGTCACTTTGGAGTTTTGGCTTAAAGGTGAATCATTTATCGTGACTGGTGAAATAACGTAGTTTCGCTTATAAGTGAAAGGTACTACGGTGGACTTGCTTGGATTGATTTTGATTCTCCACCTGTTTGCCCACTCTGAGATCGACGATGCCGCCTGTTGGAGTTTGAGCGAGGCCTCCTCTCCTGTTTCACTTTTGACCAAGATTGCCACGTCGTCGGCGAATTGAGCTGTGAGGGTGTTGTCTAGTTCGGGGAGATCGTGCGCATAGAAAATGTATAGGAGGGGACCTAGTACGCTACCTTGCGGAATTCCTGAGCGGATTGTTGCTTTGTTCGACATGGCTCCATTCACGCTCACCTTAAATGTGCGGTCTTCTAAAAATGAGTACAGGATTCGGTAATAGGTATCTGATAGGTATGGTTTGATCTTTGCCAATAATCCACTATGCCAAACCTTGTCAAATGCTTTTTCAGCATCAAGATACATCCCAAGGTCTATCGCTTTTGTCTCGTAAGCATTGAGTATGTGATCCAAGACCCTATGTAGTTGCCAGGGGCAAGAGTGGAGGTTTCGAAACCCAAACTGCGTAGAAGGAAGTAAGTGTTCGATTTGACGTAATAGCGTTGGGAATATAAGGCGTTCGAACATTTTGGAGAATATGGATAACAGGCTAATTGGCCTATAACTCCAGTGGCACTCTCCAATTTCTTGCCCTTTTTATGGAGCATTATTATCTTGGCTTTTTTCCACTGCTTGGGGAAGTATGTCAATCTCAGCATGGCATTGAAGATTTGGGTAAGCAGGACCAGGGTTTTCCTCGGGAGGTGAACGAGGTGCTGTTTTCTGATTCCGTCGAAACCGGGCGCTTTTTTCCGAGGTATGCGCTTGATAACTCCCAAGACGTCTGTTGGTGAGAAGAATTGGTTGAAGAGGGATAGCTGAAGCGGCTCTGTTAGCAGATCAACAATGTAGGACTCGTGATGAGTAGGGCCAGGTGGGTTGGGTGAGAACTGTTCAATCAGCATCTCCTTGAAAGTTTCAGCTTTAGCTTGGGATGTAGTGATCCATCTGTTGTTTTGCTTCAGTGGAGGAATAGCCACGGACTCCCTTGTGAGTTGTTTCGTTTTTTGCCACAGAGAATTGTCCTTGTTGTCTAAGGAAGACAGCTCGCTTTCTTTTCTTGACTGTTCTTCTGCTTGCAGAGCATCTTTGAGTTTTTCTGTGGCTTTGTTGTACAATGTTTTATGTATTGGGAGCTTTGTAATCTGCCATATAGATCTAGCTTGTCGTTTCTCATGTACCAGACGGCTTACTTGTCGAGTAGGAGTTCGAAATCTGCTCTTAAAATCCTGCTTTTTTGCTATTAACGCGGCAAACTGGACGTTACTTGTCAGTGTGGAAACAGCGCTGTCAATTTCTCTAGTATTTTTCAGAGGAATGTTTATATTGGTTACTATGTCGAGAGTGTTCCTGAACAGCTTCCAGTCCATTCGACTGCTGATTAATGGTGTGTTCGAGAGCTTGGAATTTATTTCACCGTTTATCGTTATAACAACAGGAAGGTGATCAGAAGAGAGCTCTGGAATAACGACCGGGTTAGAGATGGTAAATGGAACGTTTTTCATTATGAAAAAGTCGAGAATATCTGGACGATGGCCCTGATCGGAGTAAAAAGTAGGTTCGAATGGATAAACAGTTTCTAAACCGTACTGTCTAATTATTGTCGACAGCATCTGTCCCCGCGGATTGGTAGAGTGCGACCCAAAAGCTGCATGTTTTGCGTTATAGTCACCGCCGATTATGAATTTTGAACCAAGCTCGTGAATAAGGGAAATAATATCACTGGGTACGAGTCTGTTGGCCCCTGCAGAATAGAAGGATGCAAGTTGTACATGTGTTTTGTCGATGTTTACAAGGATTCTAGCGACTTGCATCTGAGGTTCGCATATAGATAGTAATGATTCATGAGAAATATCGTTTCTAATTAAGATCGCGGCACCTCCTTTGTGTGCGTTATCTGGGTGGTCTGATCGGTAACATTTGTACCCTCGGACATGGAGAATTCGGTCGTTATACAGTTTTGTTTCTGAAGCTAATAAAACGTCAATGTGGTGCGTTTGTAGGAATACTTCAAGTTCAAATGTTTTTCCAATAATGCTGCGAGAGTTCCACGTGCAGATTTTCAGGTGTTTGGTTGGGATTGTGCTAGTCAATTAGCTTGAGAAGTTTGGGAACGATAAGTGCCAATGTTTGTACTAATGGTTGTAGAGTTGAGAGAAGGGAGTCGATTTTCAATATAAGTAGGTTGATTTGAGCATCTGAGTTGGTGTCAGATTTAGGTTGATTGGGATTGCTGACAGCCTCGTCCTATGATATTGGAGCAGTAGTGTTGATGGAACGAGTCGTGGTTGAACCGGTCGTGGTTAATGGGTTCGTATTTTTATTTGGGAATACAGGGTGAGTTGTTGCCACGTTGGTGCGTCTGTACGTAGGCGTTGTTTTCAATTTTTGTAGGATAGTATGGGAAGGGCAACCCTTATAATTAGCAGTATGAGCTCCCCCGCAATTTGTGCATATTGGGGGTGACGTACGAGGGCGCTGACATTCAGTAGTCGCGTGATCTTCATTGCAGCGAACGCATCGAGGAGCTTTTAGGCAATAGTTCTTCGAGTGTCCGTAGTCCTGACACCGTAGGCATTGTATAACTGAGTTTTTCGGTTTTGGAGGCTCAACTTTGATGACGGCGCTATAAAGGTGATTTAGATTGAATATTTCGTGATTTTTGGGATTTGGTTTCAGATCCACGAAAAATAGTGGGAGGGGGGCTTTGGTGGCTGGATGAAGCACAGGTATCATTTGAATGGGTTCATATCCGAGTTGTTGGAGTTCTGTCTTCATGAGTTCTGTGTCACATGAGTGGTGTAGTCCCCTGATCACGACTCTGAACGGTCGCTCATGATTGACTTGAAACGTATAATATTGCGCGTTTTTGGTATTCAAGTAATCTATTAGTTTGCGATAATCATCTATGGTATCGGGGGAAATTTTAACTTTCCCATTCGTGGCAACGTGTTTGATATTGACAACGCCTATCGCTTTTAAATTTGATATTACATGGTTCATATTGGCTATATCTAGAAGATAAATAGGTGGTGGTCTAGGAGTTGAGTTTGAATTTTCGTTTTGTTGATTTGAACCATCATGAGTACTGTCATCCATAGGTTCCTGTAGTGCCGAGAATGAATTGTGCACTGCTATGGGAGCATTTGATGCAGAATTTGATCCAGTTTTTACTGGGACAGGGACATTTTCAGTTTTGCGACGCTTGGCAGTGGTTATATCCACGAAACCCAAATTAGGATCGGGAGTCGGAGGCCCCATAGTAAGTGAATTAACACTCACCTATAAGATAAGGCGTGTCACTCAACGATAGCAGTAGATAACGATGACACACGAGACGTAAACAACGAGCGATAAGGTCTTCACTCGATGAAAGCCGATAGGCAACTCTTGAAACTGTAAACCAACATATTGTTAAGTAATGCATGTATTTCATGGAACGTCCCATTGGATAAGCATTAGATCAATTAAACCAGTTGAAAAGCAATAAAACTGCTTCACTCGATGTAATTTATTTATTACTTTAGGCAAGAAATAGTGACCCCCTCCTCTCACCCTTGTCCACCATAACATTCTAGCGGAATGGGAGCCTCGAATTTGAAGAGCATTTTAAAATCCATGATCTACGATACCCATCATGTGAATTCGAGTTCACTCCCCCCCACCACCACCAATGGTGCCGGTCTGGCACCAAAGCGGAAATACGTCGTAACATTGAACTTTCATCTATTAGTTTTGGTAGGTAGTCCGTCGAGGTTCGCATCCGTATTCAAGGTGAAACACACGAAATAAGCGATTTATGGTGTCCTGGCACCACTATTAGTTCCATGGTGGTACAGAGAATAATTCATGGAAATCCGGAGGTATAATGAGAATTTTTCCTCAATTTCAAAGCTTGGGTACAATTAGTAAGCTGTAAAGGAACCGAAATATTGAGAAAATCGGATATTTTGTGAAATTTTCCCCCCACTCGCCCTCCCACCTTGTGAATATTTTGATACTCTGGTGAAATAATGTGCAATTTGGGAGATTTACGCGTCGAACAAAAAAAGAACCACGAAAATCAGTTGAAAACTAAGGCCTGTGCAGAGTACACAAGATTTTTTCACACACACACACCTAGACACACTTAGACATTCACCTATGGTTTTTTTTTCTCGCAGATTTGGATTCAAAATGGTTTAAAACGGATTAGTGTGTGGTTATTATTATTATTATTATTTTGGTTGAGTGTTGTCCAACTTTACAGTTGATAGAATAAGGACGCCCAAGACTTACTTTGGGACGTCCCAAAAATGACTCCTTAAAAAAATATTGTTGCTTGATGAAATTCCTCCATAATTGGAATTAATAAATCAATAGAGGGTTGACTGAAGGTTGACAAGAAGCAGTAAATCAGGGCTCTGTGGGATGCTGACGTCTGAAAACCCCCTCCAGCCAGGACGTCTCTCTGTAAGTCCAACCTCCCCTCCACCTCTCCTCCATCCCCCTCCACTCACATTCACCTTATAAGTAGACAGCAGCCCTCATCCATCCGCTGCACCTACAGTTCCCTCCTTCCATCGCCGCGGCTTATCACCAACAAAAGGGTTCACTCCGCTAAGTGCCTCATCAGTCCTACATCCCATTTTCCAGGTCTCCCCCTTTCGCCTGTGCCTTCGCTTCTCATCATTACCGGCGTCCCCGCAGAGGAGTTTCAAATCCATTTAACTCGGCCGATTACCATGAGTAGTAGAAAGTGGGGGCTTTCAGAACAGATGGATATTAGCTAGATGGATATTAGCAATATGGAAAGACTCGATGCGTTTTCAAAGGGAGAGACATCGCGCGACCAAGGTGTAACTTGAGAAAAAATGCAGCGTCTGCGTTGAGGGGACGGGAGAAATTCGCGGAAATAAGAGGGCTATGGACTCAATATAACGTGGGAAAGTGTTTAGCAGTAATATCGACATCGGTGGAGGGAGATCCTAAATCAAGTGCTTTGGAAAATTTTCTTTATTCATTACTCCTCCAACTACCTACTCAACAGCAGTCACCTCGACGCAGTCACCAAGTAGAAGGTAAGCGAACCCCAATTCCACATAATGAATTCAATCGTTAATTTTGATAGTCTTTATATTTGTATGACATTAAATTCAATTAAAATTGATGGTCGAAATTATTGTAAATCGTGCGCTAGCGAAAAATTTAGTTTTTCCGAACGTCTTGGGAGATCCCATCACTCTCATCAAACTCTTCCTAGAAATTCGATGGAGCTGGGTTTTCAGCTAGTTAAAACATGCTTCGAATGTGATGAAAATTTATTTACTAGTCAATTCGTTTCACGATGTGACTTGTGCACGTCATATATATCAGATGAAACTGATGAAGCATACCGCAACGATTTCACATTAGAAAATGACCAGGAAATTTTCAATGAAAATCCTCTGGATTATGGAATGGAAAACTAATTAAAAATAATAATAATAATAATAAAAATAACAAAACAAATTATTATAGGTAATAATAATAAACTTTTTTTTTTTTTACGAACTTGTTTGAGTAATGCAAAACACTCATTTTATTTTTCCAGAAATGGAAAATTTAACTAAAAAGTTGAACGCAATCTCTAATGGGAGCCGGGGATCGGCAACCATCACCTCGGTGGGGACCCTCCGGCTACACGAAGA
This sequence comes from Apolygus lucorum, assembly GCA_009739505.2. Taxonomy (NCBI): domain Eukaryota; kingdom Metazoa; phylum Arthropoda; class Insecta; order Hemiptera; family Miridae; genus Apolygus; species Apolygus lucorum. The sequence goes on from CM019177.2 coordinate 2,938,431, forward strand.
TTTTAAGGTCAAGGGCTTACGGCGAGCCGAGAGCAGATTTGGACCCTCCATAGTGGCCACCATCAGTTCGACGGTGACCTCAAGCATCAGAGACGTTTGGGTGCCAAGACGGTACCATGAACTTCTGGATGAAGTTATTGATGACTTTGAAGGTTAGTTCAAAAATTCCATTACAACGATTATCATAAACATAAAAAATGTATTTATTTATAGTGCACACATTAAATAGATTAATTCAAAAATAATGATAATGTTCAAAGTCTTCGCACAGTTTGGTATAGAGGATTATACTCAATAATGCGGTCGTGGATTACTAGAGCGAACGCTTTTGCATTCTCACTCATAGGGGATGTACATTTAAATTCAATTTTAAGTTCGACCGAACCACTTTTGATGGCTTCTTCCTGTTTAGTACAGTTGATGAAAAATATTGGTGCTTTTGTCTCAAATTCCGTTTTAGATAGAATAGTTCCTGTCTTCTCTTTCGCATTATAATAACTTCCTTGGAAAGAACAGAACGAGCGAAAAGCTAGTGCATAATGCTTTTTCGTGAAGTTCATTGTCAATGGTTCGTAAGGAAATTTTACAGAGTTCAGTTGAACTTGAATTTCAGACAAATCCGCATGGTCGAAATTTGAGGAACTTTTTGTTAGGTTGTTGTTACGACCAATCTGTAAGGCGAATAGTATCCATCTTGCTTTTTCCAATTGGTTTGAACTTCTTACAGCCCAAACAAATGATTGCGTTCCAGCTTGAAGATTAGGTAGCTCGTTTATGTTCCAAGAACGAAATGGTATTTGTAGATTAACTCCAGACTTGATCGTTCGCAACATTTCAAGTTTATATTTGTCAGATAGTTTGACATGTGGTACCTTCCAAATCAGTTTGGTTATTGCGAGTTTTATATTTTTCCCTTTTTCCAAATCTCCAGTAATACACTGTTTGTCGTTAATCCCTCTTAATAACACCAGCTCGTGTTTCATATTAATTATTGGTCTCTTGAAGTCTTCTGCAAATCCCAGGAAATGTGAGAGTGGGATACATATGCTGAAACTTCCATTCGAATCAATACCAACTCCGTCTATTCCCCAGCCGTAATTTGAAGCTTGAGGTAATTCATTCTTTGACAATGAAGCATATCCTTTCATTGACGTAGTAATTCCAACGTTCCGGATTTCATCTATCACCATACCACCCAGTTCATAGCGTACCTCTTCAAACAAAAAGGCAAATGCATTTTCCACAAATCTAGCTGTTGTGTCTTCTTTCCTGTCCAGAACACCCTCTAGGTATAGGAAACTTTCACCCGGGATCACAAATGTATCTTGATTTTGTATAGGTATTCTGATCTCATCCGAATTTTCCAGGGAGTTACTCGAGTATGGCAAGTACGATCGAAATTCAAATTCTGTAATAGATTCATCAAATCTCACAGATTCCGTCAAATTCAAAATATTTTCAGTCATAGTTCAACACTATTTTATTATTATTATTATTATTTTCTTATTCTGCTGTTTTCTAATAGCCCCAAACTTTTCAGAAACTTTTTGTTAGAGGGTGTTAGCCGCTTGATGTTCACCTTTCTACTGTCGCGGGTGCGATCCAGTCTAGGAGTTTTAACTTTCATTAACATCTCCACCAATCCTTGGTTTGGGAGTGCCTTTTTGAAATCAATACCCATTTTCCTCCTTCAAATGAAGTCGAATTGTAATGGTTTCTCCTTGGAACGAGACAATATTTCCCTGCTGGTCAACGATGGAGCACGCTATGTTTTGAATCCAGTGAGTGTTGATAGGGAAATAAACAGGGGCAGTCGGTCTCTCAATGATTTTATACCCATGTGGAACTGCTGGCGCGAAACCATGTATCGTGTGAACTTTCTCTTCATTTCTGTAAGAGTTCCGAACCAGGTTACAGGTGATCTCCACACTGCTTACTGGATTTATGTTGACGATTCCATCAGGTTGGTATCCGATGTTGGGTACAATGTCAGTGGGCTCATGAATACCTAGTAAACCACCAAAATCGTCAGAATGTCCCAAACTCAATTTTACTGAAGTTAATATTTCAATTTTGCTATTATTTCTTCGTATGCTCAATCTAAACGAATGATTCGGTTCGATTATTCGCTGAATTTCTTCCTCCAAACCGTCTAGTTCATATGCACCTATAGGTATTGAGAAAACTTTGAACTCATTATCCAGGTATATACGAAATTTGTTGTTTTTCTCTGTAATGTTGGGTATAGAGTTGTATGAATCAAAGCTCAACAATGCGATGGAATAATGTTTTCGAGCGTCCAAAATTATTGGAGGGAAAAAATTAGCTGAAAGAGAGCTCGTTTGACCTGTTAATATGAAGGTTGAGGCCATGTCTGAGGATTTGAGAGGAATCTGATGCATAAATGTCCACAGTTGTTTGTTCCCAATTCTTGATCCCCCACTCTGTTGTAATTAATGGAGCAATTTTTGAAGTAGTCAATCAACTCCTTAGGAGGTCTCAAATTTCCAATCGGGTCGTAAAAATTTACCATACTACCATTCTTTTTATAAGAACACCAATGAGTTCCATTATTGGAGGATACGTCTTGATTTACTATGCCACATTCATTTTTTCTAGGCTTTCCATTAATTTCATCCCGCATAAATATTCCCTTAAAATGTGGTATCCTTAAGAATTTCACCGCGAGCTCTAAATCTATGTTACTTAAAGCTCGGCTCGGTAAAAACTGGGCTAGTTTTTTTGTTCGTAAGGATTTAGGTACAAGCCATAGCCTTTCTTGTATGGTTTCAAATAAAGACCACTACCAACCATTTTTCCTTCCATCGATAAATTATGTCTTTTCTGCTCATCGAGCTGTTTTTTGGCTGTTTTTATGTTGTTCATCGTATTCACTACTGATGAAACGCCGCTAGCTAGTCCCCCCATTCCCCCAAGTGCGGCTAATATCGGCACCAAGGCAGGTAGGAATCCTCCTGTTTTTGTAGGAATTGGTATTATTCTGCTAGGAGTTGTTTGTAATATCTTACTACCACCAATCTTGTTGTTGTTACTTACCAAGTAGTTTTTTGTGGCTAGAATAGCTGATTTTATTTTATCTCTGAGCGTTGATTGTTGAGGTATAGCTTCACTTGCTACTTTGATAAGCTTTTGAATTTTCAATACTTTTTCTTTAGAATTTTTTCGTGGCTTCTTCGAGTGGTTACGTAGTTTTTTCTTCAATCCAGCCCCAATTTTCCGTTTGAGCTTCATGGCTGTGGCTACTCCCAAAGCCGATAATCGTTCCCCCCAACTCGCTTCTTTTGATTTAGCTCTGTTCCAAGCTCGTTTCTGCAAGACTTTGTCAGCTTTATGTCTATTTGTTAAATCTTGAAACTTGTCGTATGCTAAGTCGTGTGACAGGCACGCCTCATCAAGACCATTTACAGGTTTATCTCCTCTATAAAGCCTTTCCTGCAGTTTGGTATTAGGCCCACAAAAATTATAGCCTTTTATATGAAATTCCCTGTCGAATTTTCCAAAAACGTTTGCCAAGTCCAATCTCCCTCCTTCTGCTTGCATGGACCGATTCATACTGAGTGATGAGCAAAGAAACATATCTATTTTTATTTAAGAAAGTTGGTAGGTAGCGCTCAAAAATGATAATAATAATAATAATAATTTTCTTAGTATGACAACTATTGCATAATATTTTCTATTGCCAGTTGGGAAAATGATTCGCTTCAAGAAACAACTCTCTCAATTACCCGTTAAAGTATTTAATACGGATTCATCAAATGCCAACAGTTTTAAGAAAAATGGCCAACTATTACCAACTTCAATCCGAGCTGTTTTTTCTGGTCCATCTTCATGCGGTAAAACGTCTGCTATGTTTTCACTGATAACAGACCCTAATGGTGTTAGATTTGAGAATATTTACATCTACAGCAAAACTTTGGAACAGGATAAATATCAAATGTTACTTAAACTGTTATCCCTCATCCCCGAGATAAAAGTTTTCGCATACGACTCATCCGACGATATAATTCCAGTCAATGATGTCCTCAGAAATTCTTTAATAATTTTTGATGATTTAATAGTTGACAAGCAGGATTCGATGAAAGAGTACTTTGCGATGGTTCGACACAGAGGATGCGATTGTTTCTATTTAGCTCAATCTTTCAGTAAAGTACCTAAAGCATTAATCAGGGATAATGCGAATTTGATATGCATTTTTAAGTCAGATTTAGGAACAATGAAGCATGTATACGAGGGTTACGTCAATACAGATATGAGTTTTGAAGAATTCAAACGACTGTGTTCAGAATGTTGGAAATCAAAATTCGGGTTCTTGGTTATTGCTACTGATGATGAAATCGGGAAAGGACGTTATAGGAGAGGTTTCGATAACTTTCTATGTATGTAGAAGTCAGCTATAATAGAAGATTATGGAATAAATACTGATTCCTTTCCCCAAGTACAGCAGTCATAACCATGGATTCAAACACAACTAAACACGAGCTAATAAAGATGGCAAAAATCGTCCGAGAAAAGTATAATACTCTGAAACGTCAATCAAGGAACGCGAAGGGGTTAAGAGATGAAACATTGAGCCCAATCATCAAACCGTTGAATGATATCAGGAACTCTCTGGTATTAAAAAACAGTCTTGATGCTGAACATACAGTAGTACCTACTTCAAAATGTGAGGGGAAGGAAAAGAAAAAACTTTATACACCCTACACAACTCCCATTAAAAGGGAAAAGGAGCTACACTCCCCCTTCAATGCGAAGAAAACTCTTCACCTTGAGAGTGTCAGTGAATCTGAATTCTCACCTGGAGCTGATGATGATGATGATGGTGAAAAGAATACTGATGTTATTCAAGTTGATGAGGATGAGCCACGAGTAAGAAGGTTGTTAAACGAGGAAGCTTGTACCCCAGATGGAGAAAATTCCATGCGTGCATATCTCAGTAATTTTCCTAAACCCATCAGACATTATTTGGAAAAAATTGCTACAGGTAACATGAAAGGAATTGACATGCGGTTTGGATTGAGAATATCTCCTAAAGGACAGGCAATGATGGGTTCAGAGTATGTCAATATGGATCATGAGTTCATTTATATCAATAATCAAACTTTTGCAGTGACCGATGGGTTAGCACAATTGTTGTTTTTAGAACGACCACAAAAACATAAAATTTCAGAATCTGATTTGAGTGAATACAAGAAAATGCTTCTAGCTACTAATGCACATAAGAAACAATACTCTTCTCAGAAAAATATAGCTGCTAGCTCATCGGCAAAATATTTGGAAATCATCAAACCACTTTTCAGCAGTACCCGAACTGGAGCTGGTATGCATACAGATCAAATAAGAATTGAATATTACGATGATCCTAACGAGCTTGTTGATAGATTGAAAATTTTGATTGGTTCGAAGATGGCTGGTAACAATTCTCATCACAACGAAATAGAGTCCATACTAGAAGAACTGAGTGAGATGGGTATTGTCAAACAGTTCAAACATGACTATCGATAGGTATGGTCGCCATGTATCCTGGAATACTGCTGCATTGCGGAAAAGCCGCATGATTTCAACAATGGAAAATTTAATACCCAAGGGTGAAAATTCGATGGATATGATGCACAGTAGGCTTGTCAACGTGAATAACCCTCAGCACTCGAAAGATGCATGTAATAAACAATACGTCGATTTTCAATGTCAAATGAAGAATCAACCGTACTCAGAATAGATTTTGGAGGTAAAATAATTCGAAACGTAGCTAAAGCTATACAAGCGGATGATGGGGTCAATGTGAGGTTTCTCGCAGACCACGTTCCATACATTGGAGGTGCGTCAGAGAATGGATACGATTGTCGCCGGAAAAGACTAACAAATGTTGGCCAACCTCTACATCCAGATGATGCAGTAACCGCAAATTACGTTATATCTCTCATTCGTGATTGGAAAGCAACAAGTGACACATCGATAAAAGGAAAGAATAAATTTGTTTAAAGAAAAAAAAAAATGTCCATCAAAGAGCTCATTTATGATGAGCTTTCCAGAACACCTCGTGTGAACTTTTTCAGACGAAGAACTGTTATGAAGGGAATAAACGATACATGGCAAATGGATTTGATAGATATGCAAAATCATGCGAGTGTGAATCGTAATCATAAATTCATTCTGGTTGCCATCGATATTTTTTCTAAATTTGCACGAGTTTTACCTCTAAAATCAAAAAATGGAAATGAAATGGCAAAAACCATTAATAATTTACTGGAGAAATCTGATGTGAAACCTAAGAAGATACACACTGATCAAGGTCGTGAGTTTTTCAATAAAAATGTTGCTGCTGTGTTGAAAAAACATGGTGTGGAACTTTACCATACGTTTTCTACCATGAAAGCATACATATGTGAAAGGTTCATCAGAACGTTCAAGAACCTGCTATACAAAAAAATGAGAATCAGAGGTTCCTTCAAATATTTAGACTTGCTCCCAAAGCTGATAAATCATTATAATTATGGAATGAAGCACCGAACAGTTGGAAAATATCCTGGAAAAGTTACAAAAAAGGATGAAAAGAGGCTTATGTCCTCCTCATATTCTTATCAGACTATTTGTAATGCAGGCCCAAGACAACTAAAAGAAGGAGACCTTGTTCGGATAAGCAAACAACGATCGACATTCCATAAAGGTTATAATTTAAATTGGTCAACAGAGCTTTTCACAATCAATAACGTTCATAACACATGTCCAATAACCTACTCCTTAGTGGATGAGAATAATGAAAGGATTCAAGGAAAGTTTTATCGATACGAACTTCAAAAAACAGCTCTACCCAACACATATTTAGTTGAACGAGTATTGAAAAGAGAGGGGGATAGAATGTACGTAAAATGGTTGGGGATGAATTCAAAGAGTTGGATTCATAAATCAAAGTTTTCAGAATAGACAATTTTGCTGATGCAAACAATCTAAAGTGGAGGGAAAAAAATGGAGGTGGGGACAGTAAGCAGTTTTTCCCAAAGGAAGTCGTTTATTGTCATGTCAGTTTACTGTCAACGCTCGTGAGTTAAATATCTACAGTGATGAGTGATTCAAAAATCATTAATCGTGGAAATCCGCAATTTGGTGTTATTGACTTCCAAGGATTTCGATGCATTAAACGCACATTCATTGTGAAAGAATTGACTTTCATCGATCTCAAGTGTGATACTTTTTGCCATCTAACGTTCAAACCTCCTACTTCAGAGGAGAATGGTACGGCTTCAACACCTCCAAACTTCTGGGTGCAGAGAAACCTACATGGAATTTCATGGAATGATGGCGAGTTGGAGTACTCGGACTTGGAATCTAAGTTGAATACAATCACCAGAAATATTGCATTTATTTTTGCCAAGGGCCACGAAAAATGTGTATTTCTCGAGTCTCTTCTGCATCGACCAGTATTTGAGCTTGGTGCTTTCTACTGTCCACCCCTAAAATCGCTTGCTTCGTCCAAAGATAACTCGCAGACATGTGCTCTACATAAGGATATAAGGATGAATCACCCCACCTGTTCCAGACATCAAGCAAAAAGTTTAATCAACTGGATGATTAATAACTTCGAGAAGATCAACCTGTGCAATGCCTCAGTCCGTCTTTTAACGTTTCAAATTAATGAGAAAAAATGGAAAAACATTGAAAATCCTCTAGAAATAGCCACTGCTGGTTTTACTAGTGTGAAGACTTTGAACAATTGTGTGCAGTGTATAAATTGTTTCGATATCATACCAATATTTTCTTACAATAGTCATGTGTGTAATAAAATTTGCCAGTGAGTACGATATGATTTCATTTCCATTTTTCTTTCTCTCTCTTTGTTGTAATAGATGGCTCACTCATAATAAGCTATAATGGAAAGAATGCTGTGGATGGTGCATTCGACCTCACATTCAGAGTTGGACGTGGAGATGAAGAAGAAGAGGAAGAGTTAGAATACTCCTCAGAAGAAGAAGAAGATGGGGACCAGAGAAGGGGCACTAAGAGCTCAACAAAGCGTCCTTGTGGTGGTACAAAGAAGTCACCCAGGAAAAGGTCAAAAAACTGACTTTATGCACAGTATGCTCTAATTTGTTTACTTGTCGGTTTAGTTATTTAAGTCATAGTTGTCTAAGTAATATATTCAGTCCAATGCCGTCAACAAGCCATAGTGTTACTCATCCAGCACCACTAACAACAAGCGAGCATAATGTAGAAAAACGAAAGCACGATGGAGTAGAGTCAGTATATGGGGCACAAAAATTGAAAAGATTGTATACCGTACCATTGGAGAATGGAAAAGTTATTGCAAAAGTAGGCAGTTCTGCAGTTGATATTTATTTCCAAAATCTAAACCGTTTCAATTTACCAGAAAGTTTCTTGCTTAGTACTCAAAATCATTTATTGGGGGTATTGAATGAGTATTTACCAGAATGGAAGAATATTAAAGTGAATTTACTTTTGGAGTGTACATTTTCCAAAATCAAGCTCAAGGGAGGGGATGATGATCGTGAAATGGATGAAGAGTTAATTAATGCAAATTTTAAGACGAAAAATGAGAACTTGTCAACAACTTCAGATCTGGATGTGTATTTAATGCAATGTTTCGAGAGGATTATAGCAGAAATTGATGATTTTGAATTAAAGGGGTCTGGTTGGGCATTGAAGTCCATCGATGGAATTTTAATTAGAGTAACTAAGTATGCACCACTCACTGCAAGTTGTTTTTTCACTATTCCTCACCAATTTCAATTTTCAAGGGCTATAATCAATGTACGAAATAGGGACAACTATTGTTTTAAATATGCAATTTTGAGCTGGTTCCTAAAATCCGCTAGTAATAATGATGCCAAAAACTTACACCGTGTATCCAAATATACTAATTTGGATCATCCATTCACATTCGAGGGAGTAAAATTCCCGGCCAGTATTAGAGATGTTAGATGGTTTGAAAAGCATAATAATGTTAGTATAAATATATATGCCTTAGACAGTAAAATTTCAGATGGTAAAATTGTAGATGCCAAAATCTACCCGCTTGAAGTTTCCAAAAAAGTAAATCTAGGATTCCCAGTAATTGATTTGCTCTATGTAGATAATGGTTCACACTCTCATTACTGTTACATATCCAATCTACCAGCTCTCGTAAACACACAGTTATATAAAGCTCCCAAGAATTCTATTCTTATGTGTAGAAATTGCTTCAAAACTTTCCGTTCATCGAGGGTTTCTAAATTCGGTAAAACGGCCGAAGAGCGACTCGATGAACATAAATTATTTTGCAACAAATTCAAGCCATGTAGGTATGAATTTCCTGAAAAACCGTACATCGAGTTTGACGATTATCAATTCATGACCAAAGTTGGTTTTGTAGTATATGCTGACCTGGAATGTATACTGAAGCCTTTAAATTCAAACCTTCCTACGATCTCTGAGGTGGTAGATACTAGAGGTCCAAAATCCTTACGCGAGGAGCAACATGTTCCAATGTGTGTGGGATATCATTTGAAATCATATTATCCAAACTTGATTCCGGATGAAACAGTATTGTTCTCACATGAAAACTGCATCGTAAAATTTTTGGCTAAAATTAGAGAATTAGTGTTGAAAATTGAGAAATGTTATGAGATTAATGTTCCATGCTCAATATCTGAGGATCAAAAACTAAAGCATGATAGAACAACACATTGCGAGTTGTGTGGGGTCAAATTTGATGGAAAAAAATATCAAAAATGTATGGATCATGATCATTTAAGTGGGTTATACAGGTTTACATGCTGTAGTTACTGTAATTTGGAAAAATTGAAAAAAGCAAGCTTTTTGGGCATCTATTTCCATAATCTGAGTTCCTACGACTCGCACCACCTCCTCAAAGAGTTAAATTCATTCAATTTAGATATTGAGGTTATTCCTCAAACAGAGGAAAAATTTATTAGTTTCTCAATTCGTTTTGAAGGGTGTAAATTGTGGTGTAGATTTTTGGACTCTTTTAGATTCTTGCCAGCTTCTCTGGAGAAGTTGGTGGGAACCTGTAAGGAGTTTCCAGAAATGGAGAAGAATTTCCCTGATCAAAATTTGAGAAGTTTATTACTAAGAAAAGGTGTATATTGCTATCAACATATTACCGATTTTTCAGTTTTGAAAGAAACAAGTCTACCATCTCAAGATAAATTCTTCAATAAATTAACTAATAAACCAATTAGTGATAGTGACTATCAGCATGCTCAGAAGGTTTGGAAGGCTTTCAATACACAAAATCTCGAACAGTACACACTTCTATATTTGAAAACAGATATAATCCTTCTTTGTGAAGTATTTGAAAAGTTCAGAAAGCTCTGCTATGATCGTTTCCAATTAGACAGCGCATGGTTTTTCACATCCCCAGGTCTGAGTTTCAAAGCTGCGTTGAAAGTATCAAAAATACGCTTGCAAATTTTAACAGATGTTGACATGCTACAATTCGTTGAATCAGGAATTCGAGGTGGAATCACACAATGCGTCAAACGTCATGCCATAGCCAACAATATTCACTTACCTGAAACGTATAACCCTCATAAGAATAGTTCATACATATTTTATGGGGATGTTAATAACCTTTATGGTTGGGCAATGAGTCAAAGTTTACCCTACGGAGCGTTTGTGTGGCTCACTAATATTGAGAATTTCAATGTACTGGAAATTGAAACTGCAGGAGAATATGGTTATATTTTAGATGTTAATGTTCATTACCCAAGACATTTACATGATAAACATTCAGACTTCCCTTTCTTACCAGAGCGTAAGAAACCTCCAGGTGCAAAAGTAGAAAAACTATTGTTGGATTTTGAGGATAAGATAAATTATGTTGTTCATATAACAGTGTTACAGCAAGCCCTTAAAGCTGGACTTGTTTTGACGAGAATTAATAGAATTTTACAATTTAGACAGAGTAAATGGTTGTCTACATATATTAACTTGAATACAGAGTTAAGGAAAAAAGCCACGAATGAGTTTGAAAAAGATTTTTTTAAACTTTTAAATAATGCTGTGTTTGGTAAAACAATGGAATGTGTCCGAAATAGAATAAATCTAAAATTAGTCACTTCTGAAAGTAAACTCCTTGCATTGGCAAGAAAGCCAAATTTTCTAGATAGAACTATTTATGACGACAATCTGATTGCAGTTCGGTTAGCTCATGAAAAAATTGTATTTAACAAACCAATTTATGTGGGGTTCACAATTTTGGAGATATCAAAAACCCTCATGTACGATTTGCACTACAACCAGATGCTAAAAAAATTTGGAGGAGACTCACTGAATATTTGTTATCAGGATACGGACTCTTTTGTGTGGGAGGTCAGATCAAACAATCTTTATAAAGAATTAGAATCATTGTCACATATTTTTGATTTCAGTGACTATCCACCTCTTCACACTCTTTATTCTTGTGAAAATAAAAAAGTGATTGGTAAACTGAAAGACGAGACACAGTCAACTCCAATAAAAGAATTTGTAGGATTAAGGCCAAAGTTGTACGCCCTCAAATTTGGTGAATGTGTAAGGAAAAAGGCAAAAGGTGTTAATAAAACGGCAGTTGCAGCATTGGACTTTAAGGATTATTTACATTGTCTCACAACAAAAGAAGATATTTATACAAATTTTAGAAAATTTGAATCCAAATTTCATAATGTTTTTACGATGAATATTTGCAAGAAATCTTTAACCTTTAAAGATGACAAAAGAGTGATTATGGAAAACAGAATCAATACCAGACCGTATGGATATAACCCCACATTAACCTCTAAATAATAATTATAATTATATGCAATTATTATAATATGTTTGGTATAGATATCTCCTTTCGTTTGTTCCAATATTTCTAAAGGAACACTGTATTATAATGAAAACTATTGTACACCTTATTTGCAATTTATTGTTCAGTATATTACTATAATATATATATATAATTTTTTTTTGATGTAATGAGTTGTCTTCCATACTGTTCAAACACATGTATCACTCTACTCACATTGTAAGAATGTCGGGCCCAACATTCATGTCTTTGTGATTATCGTGCAACATGTGGTCAAGAGGAAGTTAGCTCAAATTTAAACTCATCTCGATGTATATAAAAAAAAATTAATAAAACAATGGAAATCAATCAATTTTAAAAAAATTGTTCATGTTTAAATAAAGTTTCTTAAGTACTTTTTATTGATTTAAAAAATTTTTCTTTTCCACATCCCTATTTTTACTCTGGTGTTATCTCTCAAATAGCAATATTGTTTACATGCCTATAATAATAATTATTATGGCTTTGAATAGAAAAAATTAATAGGTACCTATTGGTACTTTTTAAAAAATTTTAATTACAGAAAAAAAAAAGTTTTTATAAAATACATTGGAAGTGTGTGACTTGGAACATAAGTACATTGTTTGTCGATATGGAAGCTTTGGAGATTCTTAGAAGTGATCCATGGTATCAAGTTTTTGTCAATGAGCCCATTTGGTGTATGTTCAGTGAAGTGAGATCTCATCGCTATTTTGAGTGTGTGATAAAATTAAGATACCTTAATTTTATGATTAGTAGATTGAATGGAACATCCAACTCGTTCATTCAGAAACAAATAACATCACAAGCCATCAGTGTCAAGATTTCTTTGAGTCGAGTTTATGATTTGAAGGAATTTGATGAGACTTATCATAAACTAAAACGTATTCAGAGAACATTTCCAACAATGGATTAATCCATGTTAAGCAGTGTCTAGAAATTAAAAAAAAAAGGTTGGTGGGGGAAGGGGTTAGAATTTAGTGTTAAGTTTGGTATTCATCGAATTAAAATAATCGTTCAACCAACATAATTATCCATTAGTTCGAGAGGAGGATTGGATATAAGAAGGCGAAACTGGGGCACAACTATCCTCACTAGTCTTGGAATTTATAATAAAAATTAATCGATTAGCTACCTGTATACTTCAGTTATGAATAACTATGCGAGGAAAAAAGTAAAATCCAGAACCTGCACTTTCCTTAAACAGATATCATGCATTGGATCTGAGGAAGAAAGAGAAACAAACGAGAATGGCTACATTGAGAGTGGTGGTAGCACTGTTCAGTCCCACAGTAGTTATGGCAATAATTTCAATAGTAGTAGTAGTAGTAGTAGTTGCGACCAAGCAACCATTACTCCAAAGGCAGAACTGCAGGCTATAACTCGAGAAAATCCTAGTAGAATGGAAGCAACAAGCCAGAAAATGGAAATTCCACAAACGATTTTCAATTCAATACAAGTTCGAATGGAGACCTTCGAGAACTCACCTTTCAATACCAAGTCAATGATGAAGATGGCGGAAGCTGGATTCATATATCTTAGGCAGGCTTACATTAACAAACATCTAAATGAACGAAATGATCTGGTCATCTGCCCATTTTGCAACTTAAAACTCCACAGTTGGAACCCAATGGACGATCCTTTTGCGGACCATGAACGCTGGAATCCTAGCTGTCCATATATAAGACATGTGTTGGATCCCACTTACACACCAAGATATTGTTGTGAACTCAAGTGCTTCATTCAACCGAGAACACACGTCGATGGAAATGCTTGTAACAGATGTAAATGTTATGGTTTCTGTAAATGTTACTGTGCAAGTTTTATAAATCGATCAATAAAAAAATATTAATAATTGACTCGCTTTTGTTTTCCTGTGTAGGAACAACACTTCAATATCTGCCCCCTCTTGCAGACCACAGTGGTGATAACACACCAATATCAACTATCAATAAATATAATAATAATAATAATAACTAAATTTAATCAATTTATTAAATTTAATAAATATAGGGTTTGAAAAACGCAATAATCTCACAGAAAGTATCTAATTTATAGGCAGGTATGTTGGTATGTAACTTATAAAAAAAAAATTAAATTGAAGTTCTTCAACACCTATTACTATAGATATTGTACTACACCTACAGTACCTATTACTACAGATATTAGCAATACCTGTTACCTATTTTTTCGCGTCGTAATAAAGAACGCTGATATGTGGCGGGAATTTCATTCTGAACGTTTAGTAGTTATCTCTCCCCAAGGATGAATATTATCTAGACGTAAGACGACGCTGCACTGTGTCTCGGGTTGCAATGAACTCGCTCGAGAAAGAAAAATCAACAGACTCCTCTCAACCCTTTAAACCGCTAATATCCACATAGCTAATATCCATCTGTTCTGAAAGCCCCCACTTTCTACTACTACCATGTAACACTCGTACAAACGACGGAGACGTTTCATCGTCGATTGTCCCCGGCTGAGCCGTATAGTGTTATCGGTGGAACAAGCGAGGAATCGCTTTGTTGACTGGGAAGGTGTTTGGTACGGACTGATGATTGCTGACTACCTGCCATCCTCCACAATGACTTTCCCACTATACATTTCCGTACCTTCTTCAATTCTAAACCCTATCGCAAAATGCGTGTTATGAGGAGAACAAGCAGTGAATTGTTTCGTAGATTGGGAAGATGTTTAGTACTCCAATGTTCCTCATTCAATATCTATAAAAGGGGAAGTTATTATTAAAAAATCTAGTCTTTCCCGTAAAAATAACAAAAAAGGAACTTGGAGAATTGAAATAAGGATAATGCTTCATTATCTTCAGGGTGTGGGACTATTGTTCTAGCGTGAGCAGGCTACCTATTTATCAAAGGAAAATTAAATTTGTGTCTTGCAACTACATACTGTTCAACAACAGGTCGTGCAGAGTTGTTTTAAGATGAGAAATCAATTTAATAAATACATTAGTATAATTGCTAGTACTAATAAATACATTAGTGTAATTGCCAGTAATAAATACATTAGTATAAGTGCTATTACATTATTATAATATACTAATGTAAATTTACTGTTGTATAATACGCGACAATTGGGGATGATTGTTTCTCTAAACAATATACAAAAATGTAACTCTTCACAAACAAATTGTTCCTAGAAACGCTGCAAATTATTACACAATGGTTTATTATTTTTCTATATAGATCACTCGTCTACAAAATCAACAACCATCCAATATGAAAAGAAGGGGAAAACAAATTTAAAAAAATCAAAAAAAAAAATCAAAATCACCAACCATTGATCGCATTTCGGTCAGCTTTAATTTGAACGAAGATTAGGCCTCTTTTGCGATTCACACTCGTGTTTTGATTTTTATATATATGACGGAAAGGGCGTATTCACTAATCATAACTCGACATTATCACACCACTTGCATTGCTCTACAATAGCATTACGGTTGAATTTAACTCATCAAACATTACTAGACCGACATCCCTTCGCGGGGTTCTCCCGAACTGCCTGTCCCCCTCTCGATACATCGATACACTCGTCCAGTATCGATAGCTGTGTCAATAGGCTTCTCGTTCATTCGATCCATCGAGATGCTGATTCAGATATCTTATTGTATTCCGGTAGCGCCTAATCTGAATACTGGCGATGCCGCCGACACGGCCAGCCCTGACAATGCAGGCGCCTCGACTGCGGTTGGGAAAGCAAGAGTAATGGATGAGTAGTAGCAGGTTCCTCGAAACTTGGGGAACATAAAATAGAATATTGCAACCTACATCATTATTGAAATCTAGCAACAGTTTCTGTCCGCCGACACTGGCTATCATGACACCACCATTCAACTAGCACTCGGCTGTCCTGACACACAAAAATATTCGTATAATCACACAGAATCCGAGTTTACGGGCATCAAATTACAACAAGTGCAAGCAAAACTTGGCAAGGATTTGGAAGGTGCAAACCAAAATCCCTTGCAAAGGAAACGGGTTGCCTCAATCACAGAAACTGGATATTTCTAATTTTAAAAAAAATAATGAAAAACTCACATAGAGAAGACCAGAAATCTCACTGAGAGGCTGAAAACCTCACAAGAAGAAAAGTAGAAATCTCATATTGAGCACACAGTATTAGTCACACAGACGATTTGTTAATATCACGAGGAGCAACTCTGAGTCTCACACAGAGTAACTTCATGTCTCACACAGAGTAACTTCATGTCTCACACAGAGTAACTTCATGTCTCACACAGAGTAACTTCAAGTCTCACACAGAGTAACTTCATGTCTCACACAGAGTAACTTCATGTCTCACACAGAGTAACTTCAAGTCTCACACAGAGTAACTTCATGTCTCACACAGAGTAACTTCATGTCTCACACAGAGTAACTTCATGTCTCACATAGAGCAACTATAAGTAAGTCTCACATAGAGCAACTATATGTCTCACGTAGAGCAACTATAAGTCTCACATAGAGCAACTATAAGTGTCACATAGAGCAACTAGAAGTCTCACGTAGAGCAATTATAAGTATCACATAGAGCAACTAGAAGTCTCACGTAGAGCAACCATAAGTATCACATAGAGCAACTAGAAGTCTCACGTAGAGCAACCATAGTATCACATAGAGCAACTAGAAGTCTCACGTAGAGCAACTTCAAATATAAATTTCACAAAGAAAAGTTGAAATCCGCGAACAATATTAAATGTAGAAAAAAAAAAATTGGGAACTTCTTATACAGACTTTCAGAAATTTCACAGAATGTGCTGAAAATCCCTTACAGAGGATCGTAAATATAGCTCACATAGACAAAACTGCAAATTACACGTAGGATTAGAAATCTCAATTAGAAACTGAAATTCCCACACAGATTGTAGTTGATATCTCACAAAGCTCAAATAGGATGTTGTTGAAGTCTCACACAGAGTATTTCGTAATATCAAATAGAGCGTAGGTATTAAAAGAGAAAAAAAAACTCAAAGATGGCATTGCTGAAAGTTCGCACAGAGTATTGCAGAAATCACAAGTAGAGAATACCGAAATACCCACACAGAGTGCACACAGATTAATGTTGTTGGAATGAAGAATTATTCCGACGTCCAACTATTAATTAAGAACTGCATTCGGCAACAACGTCTGGAAAATGAACTTCCAATTTAGAGGAAACTGATCAGGGACAAACTTTGACAGAAAAAAAACAACGGTACACGTACCAAGTTATAGTTGATTGTTGGCAACCAAGGTCCCAAGATCCCATGTGTACAAAACCCACATCATCGAGTACCTCAAAAGTCAAGGTTTCAAAATCTTGAGTGCCCCAATATCGATAAGAAGCCACCTTAACTCATTAGGAGATAGTTCCACATTTGGTACCGTAGATCAACCCTAGGAACACTTACTGGGGCTCCTAACTACAACCAAACATAAAGAACTAACCACACGAGGGAGCAACTCGTGCGATCTTCATTCAACCGGAAAGTCTACGTATTGGCCTACAAATGCTAATAAAATTCCAGATGTGTTATATACTTCTTTAAAAGTAGGGGGTATTATTACAGGATATTTACAAGTAGATGATAGTGATGACTCAGCCTCAGAACACTCGCCTGTTATCCTTACAATCAGCGAGCGAGTGATGCAGAAAATGAGAATTAATTAATCAGAAAGTTTTCTAAAATCAACTCAACAGCTAGAAGAATGCATATATACTTGCTAATATATAGCATCCAGCAAGATGCCTCGCAAAGCACTTCTAATAGCAATACAACTGGCAGTAATGCACTTGAAACATGTCCACAGGAAGAGAAAAAAAAAAACTGGTGAATCCCAAACGAAAGCGAAAAATTGACCGGGAGTAACCAAGAAAAAGCCCAATTTATTGTTCCCAGACCATCTGTGTGAAACATTCTAACCTCTTCTGAATAGGAGTACCTATTTCTTCAAATAAAAATACAACACTAGGTAGTTTTAAAAAACAAAAAAAATTGACGAATATGAAATTCTTCCTTTTACGTTGAGAGAACACAAGATGAAATCAAGCGTAGCATCAATCCAAGACTCCTGGCTATCAACTCATAACAGTTGGAATCGCAAAGGTGCCTCTAGACAAAGAGACCTTCAAATTACTTCATACTATCAAAGCTGCGCTTAGGCTGCATCATGTACGTAATATCCCAGTAGAAATTTGCGGAAGTCACGATTCTCAATCCTGGAAAATCGCTTAACGAGAAGACTAGATATCGATCAATATTCTCTCTCCCAGTTCCTGTCAAAAATTCTTTCTCAAAATTACTACTCCGGTGGCTTACACTGATAACAGTGCATAGAAAATTGACTCTGCATAACCAATTCGAGTTCAGACAGAAACACTAATACCAAACACAATTTAAGAAAATAAGCACTCAGGATTAACGCCAATGAAGGCAGGAAAGCGAGCAAGGGCTTGTACTGTACCTCAAGTACACTCGAGACCCACCTCAACCTGAAGAAACAGTGATGGCTAAATTTACTGAAAATTCTGCTATTCGATCCGTTATAGACGATGTAGAAGAGACAGCTCAACTCAAAAACTACAAACCTCCATGTTATGACCCACATATCAGCAATACGTAGTTCTTAAATAAAGAAGCCGACGGGAGGATCCCTGAGTGAGTCATCAACCGCCGGGGGAGACGAGGTACGGGGGAGACACCGACATGACGTCACCCTTCCACCTCTCTCTCTCCCGAGCTAAAGAAATGAGTATATAAGCTCACTCAGGGATGCACCCTTATGCCAATCTAGTCAAGTCTATCGCCTTTATCATTTCGCTCTCAAACCTTCTCCTCAAACAGGAATCTCCTCGAAGTACTAGGCTCACTAGGTAAATATCCCGTCTTTCCGTCGGTGTGGTTATGAACCGCCGAGACTGACGGGCTAGCCGCCTTCACAGTGCTTAGCACCTCGGTGTGGTTATGAACCGCCGATGCGACAGCACTTCATGTTAGGCTAGGGAACACTCTCTTAGTTGAGTAGGAGTTAAAGAAGAAACAAACGCCGCAGCGAGAAGGTCAGCTCCTTCACTCGCCGACACGCAGACATAACAGTGGTGACCCCGCACGTTTTTAACTTCCTATTCGGCACAAGAGATGGACGACAACGGAGTTCCCGCGCCACCGCCGCAACCTGACTTCGCAGAGGCCGCCAAAGTGTCAATCCCCTTGACACTACCGCCGTTCTACAGGGACGACCCTCGACTATGGTTCCTTCAACTCGATGCAGCTTACACCGGCGCGCACATCAACACTCAAAGGGCCAGGTTTACCAGGACGCTCCCTCTGCTCCCATACGACGTAGCAGTGCAAACAGCGGACCTCACTGCAACCGAACTCGTCAGGCCTTACGACGACCTCAAGGCTCGGCTCATCGACATCTTCGAGCCATCACGTCATCAACGGATCACGGCCCTCACCCAACAACAACACCTGGGGGACCAGAAACCTTCCCAACTACTAAGGAAGATGAAGCATCAACTGGGGGACCTAATGCCACAAGACCTGACAAAGGCCTTCTGGATAAAAGCCCTCCCGGTTGAAGTACAAACAACCATCGCTCCGTGGATGACGAAAGACGCAGAGTTCCTCGCACCTATCGCCGACGCAGCCCACGAGATGTGCATGACAACTTCCGTTCACCGAATCGACCCTCACACCGAAACGGTCGATAGGAAGCCGACCTCTCGGGCACAACAGCCGGCGAAACGACGTCCGCGTAGCCGCACACCATCACCGGCACGAAAAGGAGGACTCTGCTGGTACCATTTCACCTTTAAAAAGAAGGCATTGAAATGTACGAAACCGTGCTCATTCAAATCTGTGTCCTGGCAGGAAAACTAGGAGGCCCGCCTGTTAACAAGGCGGGCACCTCCTACACCGACATTTCCAACCGACTTTTTGTCAAATGCCGGAAAAATAACATCCCATTCCTCGTAGACACAGGAGCCAGCATTTCAATCATCCCTAACAACCTTCTACATTGGAAACGAAGAACACACGACCAGCTTCTCTTCGCAGCAAATGGTACCTCCATCGCAACTTACGGACAATTCCGTACAAAAGTAATCCTCGAAAATGAGGCTTATGAATGGTTATTCATCGTCGCCGACGTCAAACGTCCGATCATCGGCGCAGACTTTTTGAGTTACTTCGGCTTACATGTCGATCTCAAAAATAGACAACTCTACAATCCTCATTCACGACGCCAATACCGGGATACGTGAACACGATCAACACCGGAGTATCAACCAAATCAACTCCTCCGGCCTTTACAACAATGCTGGCAAAATACGAACCAGCACAACGACCGTCTTCGCTTCTCTCATCGATAAAACATCATATCGAGACTAGAGGACCCCCCGTCACTGCAAAAAGCCGCCGCCTCCATCCGGAACAACTCCGACAAACGAAGGAAAGCTTCGAGCAGCTACTCAAAGATGGCATTATACAACCATCAAAATCTCCGTGGGCAAGCCCGTTACACGCCGTCCCTAAACCAAATGGGACATGGCGCTTCTGTGGTGACTATCGCAGATTAAATGAACGAACTATCGGTGACCGATACGCTGTCCCACACCTACGAGATTTTTCTTCACACCTTCACGGATGTACTGTGTTCACTACACTAGATATATCGAGAGCTTTTCACCATATCGACGTAAACCCAGCAGATATACCTAAAACTGCCATTATAACACCATTCGGCCTTTACGAATATCGTAAAATGAATTTCGGACTGAAAAACGCCGCTCAATCATGGCAAAGGTATATGGACCAGATACTCCGCGGTCTCAACTTCGTTTTCTGCTTCCTCGACGATATACTAATCGCTTCAACATCCATCGAAGAACACAAGACTCACGTACAACAGGTCTTAAACATCTTTGCGGCGGAAGGACTCACAGTCAACAAAGAGAAATGCGTACTGGCACAACCAGAAGTTGTGTGTCTTGGCCATCTCGTCAACAAAGACGGTATAAAACCACTTCCCAAAAAAGTGGATAACTTAACAACTTTCCCGTTACCTACATCAGTAACGGACCTACGGCGATTTCTAGGAATGGTAAATTTCTACCGCCGCCATATACCTCACGCTGCCATTCATCAACAACCATTGGTCGAAGCAATACCGCAACCATCAAAGAAAAAAGATAAAAGACCGATTGAATGGACAGAACAACGCCGAATAGCATTTAACCAATGCAAATCGGACCTACAAAAAGCGGCACTCTTGGCACACCCTTCACCTAAGGGCAGGCTGTCACTCACTACCGATGCATCGGAGGTCGGAATAGGGGCGGTACTTCAGCAAACTATCAACGGGAATACATCTCCGCTAGGTTTTTTCTCGAAAACCTTAACGCCCGCACAACAGAAGTACTCTACCTTCGACAGAGAGCTTTTAGCCATCTTCGAAGGCATAAAGCATTTTCGCGACTTCATAGAAGGCCGCGAATTTTTCGTCATAACCGACCATAAACCCCTCACGACTTCCTTACATCAAGATCGGAAAACAGCCTCACCAAGACGCCTATGCCAAATGGAGTTCATTAGTCAGTTCACAACGGACATCCGCTTCACTCCTGGATCTTCGAATATAGTCGCAGACGCGCTATCTCGACCCTCGCCGTCAGAACTTAATGAACTCACTGCATTCCCTACGGGACAAACAATTTCACAAGAGCAACAACAAGACAGCTCTAGTGAATTGCAAAACCTAATCAATAACAAAAGATTAGAGCAACAAACCATCCCGAATTCAACAAGCAAAATATGGTGCGATATCTCCGGGAATCAACCTCGCCCGTATATCCCCATCAAATTACGCCGAACAATTTTCCAGCACTACCATTCCCTAAGTCACCCGGGAATACGAGCAACCAGGGATATAATTCGAGCACGAGCGTTTTGGCCAAAGATGAACACGGATCTGCGTAACTGGGTCCAAGCATGCGACCGGTGCGCCAAGTACAAAGAATTCCGACACCCCAAAACGACTCCACAACAATTTGAGGAAAATTTGGCGTTCGAACACGTTCATTTAGATTTAGTCGGACCATTGGAATCCTCTGAGGGTTACAAATATCTATTAACCATGATAGATAGAAACACAAGTTGGCCGGAATGCGTACCAATGCGAACAATCACATCAAAAGCTATAATTGACAACATCATCAAACACTGGATCTCCCGATACGGATGCCCTCTCCTAATTACCACAGACCAGGGGAGACAGTTCGAAAGCGCCGAATTTTCGGAGTTTCTCCGGAAATTCGGAATTCAACGAAATAGAACAACAGCTTATCATCCGGAATCTAACGGGAAGATAGAACGATGGCATCGTGATTTAAAAAACGCATTACGTACGGCAGCCACCTCACCATCATGGTCTAAAGATCTCCCAACAATTCTCCTGGGACTACGCACCACAGTAAGATATTCCGACGGATATAGTGCAGCAGAACGCGCTTTCAGAGCTCCGCTACGACTTCCCGCCGATATATTTCAACCACAGCCCACCGAAATATCATCCGACACTAAAGCCGACAAACAGCCCATACCGAGACGTTCATTCCCGAACGCCTTCTACTCGGCAAAGAAAATATACCTGCGCGAGGAAACACTCAAAAAAGGATTAAAGCCTTTGTACGCGGGCCCATACGACGTCATCACTACCGACGAGAAAACCGCCACAATAGACATAAATGGGTCAACAGTAACCGTCTCCTTAAACCGATGCCGACCGGCCTACGGGTTTACCCCCACTTCAGAAACGACCGAGGTACCTCGAGCTTCCAACGACTCGGTATCACTCAACCCTCAGACGCTGACCGAGACACATCCCCACTGGAACAACCAGCAACCACTCAAGTCACTGAGGAAAAATAACAAGCATGGAAATACCTCCGAAAAAGGCAGAGGACAAAGCACCGCCCGAATGCCTTTCACCGTTCATCCGAAAGCCTACAAGGCCGAAGCGCCCACCAACGTCGACACCGAAACTGCAACACGCCGCACCTACGCTGCAGTCGCACGACGCCAAGCAAAATGAAATTAATAAAAAAGGGAGCCACCACGATCACAATATTCCGTGGTGTGCTACCCAAACAAAATTGAAGGAAATAGGGGAAATTAACATCGCCAGACACAACAAGATGTTAGACGACGCACTGCATTCCTTCCTCTCCTCATCCCCTATTTCCTTCCAAAGACCCGGGCCGAACAACCGCCGTCGCGCGGTGCCTAATTCCTCTTATCCTAAAGTTCGGTCCGGGCAATTTTTATACATTTCACTAACATTCTCTAAAAAGAGAATGCGTTTTGGCCTGGCCACAAGGCGTCACTGCGCCTCACGATACGCGCGCCAGAGAAGGCCACCGTCCGGAAATGCAGCAGCTATAAACATCACCATTAAACTTAGTGATGGAAGGATCAATGAAGTCGACGTCAGCGCAGAATACAAATCAACGTTCTCCGTTCTCAAAACCCTGAAGATCAACATCAGCATTTACTTCTAACAACGTTCGGACAATTTACAACCTTTTCAAAAACTAAATTGTAAATCATTTTCAACTTACAAACACTACATGTACCTTCTATATGTTAAGAACTAGGGGGACCTATGTTATGACCCACATATCAGCAATACGTAGTTCTTAAATAAAGAAGCCGACGGGAGGATCCCTGAGTGAGTCATCAACCGCCGGGGGAGACGAGGTACGGGGGAGACACCGACATGACGTCACCCTTCCACCTCTCTCTCTCCCGAGCTAAAGAAATGAGTATATAAGCTCACTCAGGGATGCACCCTTATGCCAATCTAGTCAAGTCTATCGCCTTTATCATTTCGCTCTCAAACCTTCTCCTCAAACAGGAATCTCCTCGAAGTACTAGGCTCACTAGGTAAATATCCCGTCTTTCCGTCGGTGTGGTTATGAACCGCCGAGACTGACGGGCTAGCCGCCTTCACAGTGCTTAGCACCTCGGTGTGGTTATGAACCGCCGATGCGACAGCACTTCATGTTAGGCTAGGGAACACTCTCTTAGTTGAGTAGGAGTTAAAGAAGAAACAAACGCCGCAGCGAGAAGGTCAGCTCCTTCACTCGCCGACACGCAGACATAACACTCCACCAACCAGGTAGCTATTTGGTCAAAGAAGATTAGATTAAACTAAACGAATCAAAACCAGTACATTTACCAATAAGAGTACTTTACCAATAAGAAATTTCCTACAATACAATCCACAATTAAACCAATCAAGATACCACACGCTTGTTTCCAAACTAATTGGGAAAAATCACATTGAAGAAAAAAAAATAAAATAATTGAAGATAAAGCACAAAAAAATGAACGACTTCCAATTTCTCTCCCCAAAAGAAGAGAGAAAGAAAAAAAAAAACAGCAAAAATGCTCATCTACAAATCTACATATTACAACTCTGAGTTGTTACAAAACGAGTCACCAACCAAAACAAAACACTACGACTTACGGCTAGAACACCATGGTAGGTACATGTATGAGGAATGACGATACTCATCGAGAACTGAGAAATGCTGTACATACCAGACAACGAATGACAAATTAGTCGCCTCAAACGAAACAAACCACATGATTTGATAGTGCTGTGTAGCTAGTGTTACTTAGTGCAAACAGTGACAATTAGTGATATTGTTCCTCCAAAAACATGGGCTAGTGGTGGCTGAACGACCTTATACTGTGACTGGAATCATTATGCAAACAAATGTTGCTATGAAATGTAAAATTTTGTTTCAGTCGCAATAACGAGTGTCATGAAGAATTTACGGATCTCAGACAAAGAAATTGTTCCTGACGGAGAGTTACTGAATCTCACTTAGAGAAAACTTTAACTGGATCACAGAGAATTATGGAATCTCACTTAGAGAAAACTGTACACAGAGCATTTTACAAAACTCACACAGAGAATTCTGGAACTTCACACAGAAAATTTGGGAATCTCACACAGAGAATTCTTATAAATCTCACACAGATAATTTGGGATTTTCACACAGAAAAATTTGGAATCTCATACAGAGAAAACTGGAAATCTCACACAGAGAATTTGGAAATTTCTCACAGAAAATTTGGGAATTTCTCACAGAAAATTTGGTAATCTCACACAGAGAATTTTATAAATTTCACACAGAAGTTCACACAGTAATTTTTTTTTAAATCTCACACAGAATTTCACTCAGAAATTTCTATAAATCTCACATTTTTTTTTTAAGAGAATTTTATAAATCTCACACGGAGAAAAATGAAAATCTCACACAGATGGGGAATCTCACACAGAGAATTTTATAAATCACACATAGAGAATGTTATAAATTTCACACAGAAATTTTTTTATAAATTTCACACAGAAAATCGTAAAAAAAAAATCTCACAGAGAATTGCATAAACCTCACACAGAGAATGTTATTTTTCTCACACAGAGAATTGCATAAAACTCACACAGAGAATGTTATTTTTCTCACACAGAGAATTGAATAAATTTCGAGTTGACTCGAAATCTAAGCAGAACGTTGAACTTGTTTTTGCATGTATCTAAACCGTTAATCTTACACAATATTGAGGTTTAGCTGCTTATTTCAACTTTCAAGCATCATTTTTAATTCGCATTAAAAATATACGAAAATCTTACACAGGAACATTACGGTAAACCATACTATATTTGGCATTAGAAGGCAAGCAACACTTGTCTATGTAGTTGTCAGGTACCTAAGTAATGAACCAAAATTTAGAACAATTCATAATTTAAATTTTTAAATAATCAGCATAATAATAATCATACTTAGGTACTTGTTGTTCAAAATCTTGTCAGCCGAATGAGCCAGCTTGTCATTACAGAATAATCAAGTTCATTGGGTGATTTTTTTCCGAGTTAGACTTGATTTCTGAAAAGCCGATTTCGTGAAATTTCATGCTGATTGCCGAACACTCGTAATTACTGTTTTTGGTACGTGCTATCAGTACCAATTACCAAAAAGACTCACAGAACACTGCCAATTCATTACTTTTTACAACAGGAGTAAAGGATCAATCTATGCAATGTCAGAAATGAATTGATCGCTGAGACAAAATTAGGAAGAATTTAACAACTACAAGGTACAACAAATTTACCACCGGATAGGTCATATCTTAAAATCCATACTTATCGAAAGTACCCTACCAGCAGTAGGACTGTACTATCTTCTCGCTACTATTTTCTGCCATACATCTTCCTATAATCAATTTGACCTTAGTGATGCCTTTAGGCTCCTAAAGATGAAAATCGTAATTACCATTAAAATCTGTATCAAAATCGTACGTTCACACTAAGTAGCCAACAATTTTACACACGGGATACGAAAGCGCAAAATAAAAAAATAAAATGCATTTTCAAAGTGGAGAATTGATCACGGAAGCGGAAGCAATTTTTCATGGCTGGAACATCAGCTTCAAGCAATCTTACATGAAGATGCAGTTTACAGATTTATAACAGTTTAGTAGGTACTGTGCCTGCACACGACACCTAATTCACACAGATAAAATTTATCTAATTATTTAATAATTATATTAATAATTATATTTAATAATTAGGTATATTTAATAATTACCTATTAAAATTTAGCTAATTATTTAATAATTAGCCGGTGTAAGTCGGATCTACTCACTCAAGGTGGGTAAACGCATAATTATACAGTTCAGAATCAATATGATTGTAAATGTCTTGGCTAAATCCAAGGTCAACACACGCAGAATAATCCATTTTTGAAAAAAAAAAAAAAACTTTCAAAGGAATGTGAACAGAAGAAAAATTGTCACATTTGTTGTGGCCAATAATTGAGTTTTCCGGACGAATTCGAACGTTAGGAACAATGCGGAGCCGACTAAAACGACTCTTGTAGTGGATGGTTGGCCATTATGACGGGATCGCCGAAAAACCACCAAACAAAATGCAAGTACGATTCAGCAGTTACATGAACATGAACAGAAAATTCTCAGCATAATTCAGGTTCAACAAATTTTAGCTACAAGGAGAAGGGAGTAATTTTCTGTAATTCAAATCGGTAAAATCTCAGCTGGCAACAAAAAAAAATATCGTGATATTTCAGAAACCTAATGAGAGAATCGGAGATTCACGAAACTATGCGAGGAAGAGAGGTTTTGATTGGTCCTACTAAACACGTGACAAGGGTGTGTCTTGCCAAAACGCAAGGCTATTGGTTGCAAAACGTCACGTGACAAAGGTGTGTTCCAGAACGCAAGTTGGTTGCTGGAACGTCGGAAAGCTTCCCGGAACCTTCCCGGCCTTCCCACAACCTCATAACTAGGTTCTCCGCGGCAGGAGACATACCTCAAAGTTATTGATTGAAAGTTCATTAGGTGGATACAATAATGTGTTACATTAAAAGAGAATGTGAGATTAATTTCCAAAATGGGAAGGGAATGAATCTCATAACAGATTTCAAGTAGAGAGGTTAGGTACCTATGTTTTGTCTCTTATACGACAATTTTATCAATGATGGATGAAAATTTCCAATAAAATGTAATCATGTGTAAGGCAAAGCAAAATTCGTTCGAATTTCAATTAGATTTGTCAGGATTCAGAGCTTAAAATTGGATTGTTTCACCTGTTGATTCCGAATGGCCTTTGGAGACTCCATGGTTTTTGTTGTCTTCAATCTTCTTATACTAAATAAAAACTCACACCTGGTTCGACCACTTCTGATGACGGAAAGGGCGTATTCACTAATCATAACTCGACATTATCACACCACTTGCATTGCTCTACAATAGCATTACGGTTGAATTTAACTCATCAAACATTACTAGACCGACATCCCTTCGCGGGGTTCTCCCGAACTGCCTGTCCCCCTCTCGATACATCGATACACTCGTCCAGTATCGATAGCTGTGTCAATAGGCTTCTCGTTCATTCGATCCATCGAGATGCTGATTCAGATATCTTATTGTATTCCGGTAGCGCCTAATCTGAATACTGGCGATGCCGCCGACATATATTTCAATATAAACCCTTAAATTTTCGTAGGGAGCGAACGGTTTGTCCTACAGAACTCCGCGTGGTCTCAAAAAATTCTATAGAATCTTAAATTGAAGGAAAAACAATACTTTTATATCAAAAATTTTTGAGTTAGGGCGTTTTCAAAATTTCAAAATTGATTTTGGAACCCTTAGAAGTGACCTACATCAACCAAAAGCTTCGGGGCACAACTAGATCCCAAATGGAGCCTACATACCAAATTTCATCAAAATCGGTGAATGCTAAGTGGCAAAAGTGCCGCGTACGGCGTATGGCGTACGGCGGACGGACGGCCAAATTTTTATTCGATTTTTGGATTCTACGTACCTTGAAACGTAAACCATCAAATTTTGAGGGGGTGTTAAAATTTTTTTTTCTTGGTCGATTCCAAAGGTTCATTATTGAAAATAATAAACCAAAAATGGCACTATTTAAATATCAGAGGCAAATATAAGGCACGTATTTTGTACATGAATGGTTGAACATCTAAGCATTGAAATATTTCGCTTCCAATTTGATTTCTCAGCTTCAGATCGGGATGAGTAAGTAAGTATGTAAACAACCATTTCAGGTTGGATTTTTCGTCCGACTGCCAATGGAGGAATGGTCCTGGCGTCGCAGACGTCATCAGCTGTTTTCCTAAGTGAAGATCAGAATTCGTTCTGATGATTTCGCTCATGGCTTCCCATTGGCCTCACCGCCCCGGGTTGTGACGAGGGGGAACTGCAGCTGGCTTACAGGAAAATATGCTCCCGAGGCGAGCTCCGAATTCACGGCCCCGCAACCGGTCCGAGTCTCGTCTCCAGAGACACATGCCGGAACTCGCTCGACAACAGCTGAACCCAACAGATCGGGATGAGATGGGGATCATGAAATCGTTCGTAGTGAGAAAGTGTTTAGGAATTTTAGAAGTTACAATTCCACAAACAGAACGATGAAATAAAAAGATACAAGAGGCGACCATGTGCCACTACACCAGTCTTAATTCTCTTAATTATTTTTTTGAAGTGATTCCCCGACTGCTGGAGAACAAAGTGTCCTGCGCTCTCGCGCCTCCGCCTCCCTAATGTGATTTCTCAGAAGAGATCATCACTGTACTGAGTTATGATTCAAATACCTACCTTCCCGACTTGTTACTTAATTCTAGGTCTAGTTGTACCCGGGAGATTTTAGTTATTGTTGTCATTTATAAGGAGCTAAAAACGGGGCATGAAATTTTCTAAACGCCCTAGCTAGAAATATTACGATGTAAAGGAAAAAACGTGTTACAAGGAAATACAAGTTTGCGCATGCGCAGTGGCTACTATCAGTTCGGAGGCGATGATTTTCATAGGGAACCATCTACATGTCAACTCTCACAATCCATGAAAATATCATCGAAATCATACAGTAACTTGGTGTAGTCACAAAGACACAGACAGACATACACGGAACCAAAATTTTTCAGGAATGTCTGAAACGTAAAACGCTAGTGAATATTTTGATTTTGGAGTATATTATTTTTTCAAACTTGAAAACTAAAAACAATGTTTCCGCAAAATAACTTGGTTTATTATTTTAAATAATTACTTAATGAACCTTTGGAGTAAAAAAAAAAACGTCTGCCAAGTTGGGTGGGCAGTATAGCTTCCTCACTCATTGTAACATGGACGTATAGAATCAGTTGGCGAAAACTCGGCGCTGCGCGCCTCGGCGGGGGCTTCGCCCCCTGCACCCCCGGATGATTTCCGCTTAGAGCCTAATGGCTAAAATGTGACATACCTTGAAAAGGTTTTTGCTCCCTCTCCCTCTTTATCTTTCTTCCACTGTTATATTTAAGCTCACTCCGCTGATCAGTGACCACTCAGGCACCTTCAGCATTCTCCATTGACCCTGCCTCTTAAATTTCAGCTTCCTGCGTTCAACAAGAGAGAAAATGGCCTTGGAGCTCACTCAGCTGATCAGTGATCACTCAGGCGCCTTCAGCATTCTCCATTGACCAGCCCTCTCAAATTTCAGGTTCCTGCGTTCAACAGGAGAGGAAATGGCCTTGGAGCTCACTCAGCTGATCAGTGACCACTCAGGCACCTTCAGCATTCTCCATTGACCCTGCCTCTCAAATTTCAGCTTCCTGCGTTCAACAGGAGAGAAAATGGCCTTGGATCTCACTCAGCTGATCAGTGATCACTCAGGCGCCTTCAGCATTCTCCATTGACCAGCCCTCTCAAATTTCAGGTTCCTGCGTTCAACAGGAGAGGAAATGGCCTTGGAGCTCACTCAGCTGATCAGTGACCACTCAGGCACCTTCAGCATTCTCCATTGACCCTGCCTCTCAAATTTCAGCTTCCTGCGTTCAACAGGAGAGAAAATGGCCTTGGAGCTCACTCAGCTGATCAGTGATCACTCAGGCGCCTTCAGCATTCTCCATTGCATGCGCAGCGGCTATTGCTTGACCAATTTGATTGAAACTTATAGGGTGTCTCTTAGAAGTTATTTCCTAACTAACCTCCAAATTTGAGCAAAATCGGTTCATTAGAAACCGAGAAACCGAGGTTCCAGGAAATTCACGTTTGCGCATGCGCACTCGCTCCTATTGGTCCGAAGGTGCTGAAATTTATAGGGGACCGTCTAAGACCTAACCCGCACAATCCCTGAAAATTTCATCAAAATCGGACCACAGGTTAGTATAGTTTTGCCCGGGACAAGGATTGACCACAGACAGACCGACAGACAGACAGACAGACAGACACGGAACCAAAATTGTTCGGGAAGCTCTAAAACGCAAAAAGCAAGTGGAAATTTTGATTTTGGAGGACATTTTTTTTTCACTTCTTTCACGAATACAAAGCTTCCCTACCTTCGGTAGTGAGGAAGCAAAAAAAATTAACACCTCCCCCTCCTCCTCAAAATGTGTTGGTTTAGTTTTCAGGGTACGTAGAATCCACGAATCGATTGAAAATCTTACCGTCCGTCCGCCGTAAGCGGCATTTTCCTTAAGTTGATTGAGAAGTAGGTAGATAGTACCTATGGTTGGTAAAAAAGTGACAATGTTCATTGCATACGAGAGATCTATATTGAAAAATAATAAACTTTTATTTAATAATTTGCAGCGTTTTTCCTATCAATTTAAAATTTATTTTTCGCATCAAATCTTCCTAAATTTTTCTTTTAGGAAGATATTCTAGTCTCGAATATTCCTGAATTTTTCTGTTAGAAGAAAATCTTCCTAAATTCCATGTTGTATGGATCATTTCAATATTTTTTTTCATAATTATATATTTTGAAATTTGCCTGCAACAAATATTGTGTTTGGCCTTGAACCGTTGCGATTCTTCTTCATCACTCAGATAAGACGGTCTCCTGATCATACCCAATGGAAGACATTACCCTAGTAAGATGCCTTTTCGCAATGGCCTTAAAAAAGACGCACAATGGCATCAGCAATAAAGTCGCACTAAGATGTCAAACAAAGCAAGACCTTTAGCTGTTGACAATTTATAGGGCTTCATATCAGAAATTGCCCCGTTATGAGCTTCGAGATCTGCCCCTACCCTCCCTTCCACTTCCTTTCTACTACGTCTATCTGCGGTGGACAAAGGATCGGCCCACCTTTCGAAAAGGTTCTCCAGAAAAGATAGGACGTCGGCAATTATGTGGCCCGGCGACTCGAGTCGCCCTTCTGGCCGAGAAACGGCCCTTATTGTGGTCCAAGGGCCAGAACAAGGATATCCTCTCGGCCCTGCTACCTTCCACTATTTCTGGGGAGGAAAACGAGGGAGGTTTCTCGTCCAAATTGATTCCTTTAGGTCCCCGACGTTGGAGAGGGCCGTAAGGAAGACCTCTGAGGGAAATAGCCTCGAAATTCAATCATGTCTCACCACCCAACTTTCTTGCCGTTACCGATCCCTCTTCTTCTCTTTCCAAACAACCTTTCACGGTCGTTCGTTCAGTAGTCCAACAATAGAAGTGTGTCCAAGATGGTCTGATTGCCTTCGTGCCCTGTCTTGGAAGGTATTGCGATTGTCTGTATCTCTGAATCTGACTCCATCGTCAGTCACCAAGCAAAACCACCTATGTTGATAGTAGCGCCACCAAACCACCACAATAAGTCAATAACAGTAAATAATTACTGTTATTTAAGAAACCATTTTAAACATTTAATTTTCCAAGATCTGAGGTTTTACACTGTTATTGACGACGTATTGTCGGTGCAATATTATAATTTCGTCTCAAGCAGCGATTCTAACAAAGAAATACATGTTTCGAAAAATTATAAATTCAGCTGCAAGCTACGAGTATTTTCTTTTTTGACATTTAGTATTCCGAATGACATTTTTTATGTATGACACGTTCTGAATTTTTAGTTTTTTTTTTAATTTGAAAATAAAAATCTATGATGATAAAAGAAAAATTGATGAGGGCTCTTTCCTAGAGTGTGACTTACGTCTCCTGTGGAGGTAATCCGATTTTACGGCTGAGGATTGTGTACAAAAAGACCGCATCCCGTGAATACTTCCAGTCTTTACTGACCGATCATATCGCACCTTGAAAGACATATTCTTCGTTGAACAATGATCTGGAAAAATAAAAAAGAGGCAGAAAAATCCTTAAGAAACGAACAAAAAGATGGACAGAGGGAAGACACATCTCGAGTAAGGACTCGTCTCCCATGTCGACGTCCTTCCCTTACAAGGACACGTCCTGGTCAGACTAAACTTCTCTCCCTTGGTCTGCCTACCTGCGAATCATATTCTAACACTGAAGTTCTTATTCTCGTTTATCCCCATCAGTTTGCTTACTCTGAATACAAAACTTGTTTTGCTACCTGATATTTAAGTTCTCAATTCACAACTTATCGAAAGATAATAATGTAGGCGTCCATTGACTGATAACCAGAGACCTTCAAATGCCACAATGCCACGGCGCCACACTAAAATGCCACATTCGGCCCATTTTCGGTAAAATGCCATATTTCGTTGATTTCTTTGAAAATGCCACATTTGTGCGGTGAAGAAAGCAAAAGCCCTCATAGACGACCCGGCTCTCTTCCCGCAGCTTCTCTTTTCGGAGTCAAATTTTAAAAACATTCCAAGCATAATTGAGCAGCTGCAATCTCAAAAGATTCTCCTGGCGACCTCTGTGGAGAAGATGGAGGAAATCGCCAACACCTACTACCCAGGAGCCATTGGATTAAGGATTAACGCCAAGGTACAGGCCGTTCTGGACAGGAATTGCGGCTAGGAAGAAATGAAAAGTATAGCCGCGAATCTCGAAGGGAAGGAATCTTCTCTGTGGGAAGAGTGGGACGCTGAAGACGTCCTTCCAATGAAGTACGCGCCCGCGACTTCTGCCGATGTAGAGAGATCATTCTCTAAATTGAAATATATCCTGAGCGACCGTCGTCTCAATTTATCCATGGATAACATAGCCGCCCACTTAAAATAGTTTTATAATTGAATTTAACATGTTGTAAATACATGTAAATTTGTTGTAAATACATGTAAATAGTTTATATACATAATACTGTAGTTGATATGCTTTCAAGTTTCATGATTTAATGGATTAACATCCCTTTTATGGTGGGGAGAGTGTGGAAGGTTGAAAAAAATTAATACCACATCAGCTGAAATAAATGCCACATTCGGCTACAATAAGTGCCACATTGCCACATTTTATAGTGCCACATTTTATAAAAATAAGTGCCACATTTTGAAGGTCTCTGCTGATAACTATCCCAGTGGTAAATTTTAAATCTGTTAATTTCTTAAATTCTTGTATCGAGCTTTAAGATTGAAATGCGACGTCCAAAAAGATCTGTTCCGGTCAATCTTACAGCTTGAAAACATTTTTAATTTTGGTTTTCGAAAGTTGAGCTGAGAGGTCCTGCTTTGCTCGTATTTTCTCAACTATTTGAAACACTATGGTTAGGAATTGAAATCATGTTCTGTTTTAAATATTCCCTTTGGGTTAGAACACGTAGGAATTAAGGTGATTATCGAATTCTTGGTTTCTATCTATCCATGTCCCATTCACTCCACTGATGGGCCCCAATTTTCAGTAAGGCCTCAATTTTCAAATTTTTCTCTCTTAAGTTACCAAAGAGATCAAGTTGAGTGCTGTGGGTATTAGTGAGATTCACTCCATTAACTGTCCGAGCGTGCCAGGTGTATCTGGTGACACACAATCCTGAGCCGCTTCAAATGCTCGTGTATCTCTCGAATACACACTTAGTGTGCTTCTCTCTTCTTCTTTGACCTTGGGAGAACCTCTGGAACAGTGTTGGCCACAACAAATTGGCCGAGACACATGCGGTAGAGTTAGTTCCAACACTTGCTAGTCCCAAATCGTCGCTCACAGGCCACGTGCATCAGAAATATACACGCGGTTTTTTCAATGAAACAGGTGAAATACCACCCAATAACTTGGCATCTGAGGTCATTTTTGACCGACAACCGAGGTGTGTACCGATATTTGAGGTTTGTACTCCTTGTAGTAGGTAGAGGTAGAGTCTATTCTTACTCTGACTGTAGTTATTTCCACCTGGTTATTTGAACAGGCGAGTTTCCAAATACTATTAGTTCAAGAATGTTTCCCAGAACAATTTTGATTAGTACTTGTCTGTGGTTAATATCTTGTCTCCAACATAACTATATTTACTGATTCACTCTGCGTAGATATCTTCAGGATTTGTGCGAATTAACCCATCTGCGTAATTGGCAAAAAATTCTTGCTAGTGTTGATATTCGACAGTCCGAGAAAATGTTAAAGTCATGTTTCATATAAGAGATGATTTCACACGAACTAATCCTCATATTATAATATTAAATGATTATTATGATTTTATTATAATCATGTTATTCTATGAGTGATAAAACTATACCGCCCACCGAGTTCTACTCCTTCTACGATACGATTTAACATTTCATTACATGACTTGAGCCACTTTGTGGGTCACTCTTCGAAATTTTTACGTTACGGCGGGGTATCGGCGAACCACGTCAATATTTCATGTAAAATTAAATTTCATGGGTGTATAAATTGCGAATGGCAGTAAACTCAACATCGACCCCCACGTTCGTTTCAAAGGGGGAAGAAAACGATAAGCCGTAACGTAATGGGTTAGGTTGAACAAAGCCGGAAATAGCGGGGCATAAAGGGTTTGGAAATGGGATAGAGGGGACCTCCCGTAACATTAAGGCGTATGGGATGATTTCGCCGAGATTTAGCCTGTCAACAGAACCCCCTGGAAGGATGTGAGGCTTAAATATTGTTCTATAGACATTGTCAGAACGTCCCACCTTCCTGCGGGTGTTCTGTAAAGGTAAAATCGGGCAGAGGGACGAAATGGGTTCGATACGACGTTCTCGACGATTGATAGAAACCTTTCCATGCCTCGGCTACAATACTAATAAGAAAGTATTGCCCTTTGGAGTCGTAAGAAGCCTCTCACTCTTTCCGTTGTTTCCTGGCGTTGAATTTTAATTATGAGAACTGAATGGTTATTAGTTTTATTCTCCACAGATTACCTCAATGTGAGCTCATGTGTCTTTCGCTGTTCTGAAATCTTGTAATATTTTTGTTATAACGTATCATAAGGCTCCGAGGCAATTCATGGTAGTGCTCGTTCAGTTCCACTTACTTCCTCAAAAGCCCAGACAAATGAAGAAGACAGTTGTTGTTGCCGAAGAGCTTCTTTAGTTAAGCTTCTTCGAAGAGCTTCTTAACTTTTATAGTTTCACTGAACACGCCAAAGATCCCAGACAATTGAAGAAGACAATTATCTGACTGTAAAAGTGGAAAACCTTGATAATTGTTGAACAGTTGCACCTCTGGTTTCATTAGAATGGGGTATTTCGGTGAGTCGGAAATTCAGGTTTTTGACCTCAAATTTGGATTCAGCACCATTGAAAACATCTATACTCCATCTTTTTGCCCATTGATACTATAACATGTGGTAGAAAAATTTAACAAAGGGATTACACGTTTGAAAAAAGGCAGGACCCCACGAACGCACACACACTACGCCGCGGGCATGTGTGTGAAGTATTTTATAGTACCCAAGGCCACGAGATGTTCGAGACCACACGGTATCTACGGTGGAACGTCTCGTTCCAAGGCCAGCAACGTCATAACAACTTACTCCGCCACATCATTCAAATCTTCAACTTTCATTAGCTTCCCTTAATTCTTCAAAACATTTTCTCGACGAACAGACCCGATTTCCGTTATTCCTAACTTATGCTCTTCTCAAAAAAAAAAAAAAAATTAAAAATTGACTAAAATACCTTATTGCTGAAGAGCCTTGATAACTGCTGAAGACTTTTGACAAAGAGCCTATTCAAATGCTGAAGAGTCCAGCACTTCTAGTTTCACAGAAATTGCTGAAGCGCCTAGAGAATTGAAGAAGACAATAATTATCTGATGGTAAGACCTAGACAATGCTAGGCAAATATACAGGGTGTCTACACTTTGGATGGGCATAACTTCAGGGATCGATTCTACAAGGTATTTCCAACAAAAAATGTCTCTTAGCAATTTTCTTTTAACCCACTCAAAATTCTGTTTTTTTCACTTTAAAGTTTTTCTTCGCTTTTTCGACCTTACGGCACTGATATGGTCACAACTCCCTTATTTCTCCTGAAAATTCGAATCTGACTACACCGTTAGAAAGAGCGTTATATTCCTAAGCTACCTAGTGCAAAATCAAAATCTTTCAGCAATAAAATTGTTTCAAAAAATCAGGTCTAAAAAATTTTTTCGAAACTTGACTTTCTTCGACCAAAGTTTTCACTGTGAATCCCTGCCCATTTCAATGGGCGCTCTTCGGAGAAAACATGCTCAAATTGTCAGCTTTTCCACGGTTTATCAATTTTTCTTTTCAACATTCAAATTGGAAGAGTAAATGAAGTTTGAATGTCAAAAAACGTGTGTTTTACACGAAAATCCAGTGTTTCAAGCGGTTTATGGTCTCCCTCGATCTCAAGACGGCTTGGCGAGTTTGGTATCATTTTCTATGTAATTTTTCACGCTGAATCCAATACTGATACTTCAGAATGATTCCGACTGCTAGAAAGTGAATTTTTCGAAGAAAACCTTCGTCTTTCATACACAAAATACGCATTATTCGTAAATAACGTAGTGAGCATAAAGTATCACCTTTCTACTCAATGAAAACTTCAATCAGCTAGAAATTCGGTGTTTTTGTTGAGTAGAAAGGTGTTACTTTATGTTCACAACCATAACTACGAATAATGCGTATTTTATGTACGAAAAACGAAGGTTTTCTTCGAAAAATTCACCTTATAGCCGTCAGAATCATTCGGAAGTATCAGTATTGGATTCAGCTTGAAAAATTACATAGACAATGATATCAAACTCGCTAAGCCGTCTTGAGATCGAGGGAGACCATAAACCGCTTGAAACACTGGATTTTCGTGTAAAACACACGTTTTTTGACTTTCAAACTTCATTTACTCTTCCAATTTGAATGTTAAAAAGAAAAATTTAAAAACCCGTTGAAAAGCTGACAATTTGAGCATGTTTTCTCCGAAGAGCGCCCATCAAAATGGGCAGGGATTCACAGTGAAAACTTTGGTCGAAAAAAGTCAAGTTTCAAAAACATTTTAAAGTTTGCTTTTTGACTTGATTTTTGAAACTATTTTATTGCTGAAAGATTTTGATTCTGCACTAGGTAGATAAGGAATTTAACGTTCTTTCTAACGGTGTAGTCAGAATCGAATTTTCAGGAGAAATAAGGGAGTTATGACCATATTAGTGCCGTAAGGTCGAAAAAGCGAAGAAAAACTTTAAAGTGAAAAAAACTGAATTTCGAGTGGGTTAAAAGAAAATTGCTATGAGACATTTTTTGTTGGAAATACCTTGTAGAATCGATCCCTGGAGTTATGTCCATCCAAAGTGTAGACACCCTTTAATGAAAATGATCAGGAGAAATCATTGGAAATCGGTTCGCCATAGTAACTGCTTCACTAATTTTGACTGGTCTCAGTGAAGAAACAAATTAAGAAGAACAGGACTCCCCCGTCTTCACTCATGAGGCGAAGGTCGGTTCTTCCTGGTGTCTCCTGGTCCACAACTGCTGAAGATGGCAGATGCCAGGTAGGTACTTGGATCTGGAGCAAGTGAGAGTCGTCGCCACCTCACCAATATCTCATCGGGTATCATCGATGTCACACGAGATAAATGCTAAGAAAAACACTTTTATTAGTACTATTGGATTACCGAAAATGAGAAAACCACATTGTTACTTTCCTATGAGTCGAAGATTATTAAGGATACCAGTAAGGAAGAATGAGGTTCATCAAGAAGGGCAGAAGACTTCAACATTCACTACTGAGGCAAGTCTGTGAGTCTGGTGTTCTTTGGTCTAACTCTGATCGTGGAATATAATTCAGTGAGCA
Source organism: Apolygus lucorum (assembly GCA_009739505.2). Classification (NCBI taxonomy): domain Eukaryota; kingdom Metazoa; phylum Arthropoda; class Insecta; order Hemiptera; family Miridae; genus Apolygus; species Apolygus lucorum. Next base: position 2,976,734 of record CM019177.2, read on the forward strand.
CCGTATCCCACATCACCTATAAATCCTGCAAAGTTCTCAGACAAACACTACTGGTTTTAATGAACTCAGACACTAGGTTGAACCATTTGGTCGCTTCCCCAGGATTCACTAATTTGATGATTACCAGTAAGGGCTGTGATTACCAGGCTCATCAAGAAGTGTTTGATGTTCAGCAAAGTTTGATTTCTTGATTCACAACTGGACCAGGAGGAAATGTGCACCTAAAGCCACCTCATCGGTGACAAGTCCCAGAACTTTCCGAAACTTGGCCACGTGGAATAATCAGGATTCTGTCCATCACATTCAACGTTTCGTCAACCATGGCGCTGACATTCTTCGTTTAGATTCTACCTGCATCGCTGATCGTTTACGCGACGGGAGGCGTCCACTACGAGATGCTCACCGTGCGAAACGATTCCTTCGTAATAATTCAGTTAGACGACTGCATATAAATTATTCTATGAATAAATATTATGTTCCACTCCTGCCATGTGGACTTAGCAAGTTCGTGCGGAAAACCTCTCTCGAACGTTGCTATTCATGAATAGCCACCCAATGGATTTGAAGCGCATGCATAAGTTATGCTCCGCTCCAAGGTTACACACCGAGAAGGTTTATACCGAGATAAGTCTTCCGCGGCACAAAAGGACTCCGCTCCGGCGTCTGTGCACAAAAGCACGCGCTTCGAGATAATAAATTATAATAAATTCCGAAAGTGAGGGGACAGTGCGAAAGTTGGTCGGAGACCTACACCGTGCGAGCAGCCTTTCTCATTAATTCACTTCCTTAGTTACCATGGACCGATTTTTATGAAATTTGGTATATGGGCTCCATTTGGGACCTAGTTGTTCCGCGAAGCTTTTGGTTGATGTCAGTCACTTCTAAGGGGTGAAAATTATGGTTTGAAATTTTCAAGAGTGCCCTAGCTCGAAAACTCTCGAGATAAAGGTATAGTTTTTAACCAATTTCAAATAGTATTGAATTTTTAGAATTTTTTGAGACCACCCGAAGCTCTGTAGGACGAACCGTTCGCTCCCTACGAGAACTTAAGGGTTGGACTTACTATAAATCAGAAACGCGAGTGTAAATCGCAAAAGAGGACTAATCTCCGTTTAAATTTTAGCTGACCGTTGTACTCAGTTGTGAGTCCTCAGCAACCAGTAATCGAATCTTTTAATAATTATGGGAACGTCAACTCCCTGTTTCTTCGAACTGAGTGTGAAGCGTTTATTTCTTCCAAGTAAATTCAATTTTACAGTAGGTGTGTGGTAGGGTGTGACGATCCTACTTTTTTTATAAGGGACAATCCAATTGGTTTGTTCCCGATTTGTTGGAGCTACGCCTTTAGGGATATCCGATTCATAGAGATATGAATCTATATTCTCTTCAGGCCGGCTGATTAATCTAATCACTGGTTTGAAGGGGTAGGGTCGTCACACCCTCCTCTGTCTCATATATGGGCAATTAGGTGTATTTCAAATTTGTTGTACAAATTGAAATTCAACCTATATTGTTACATGGTAGCAGAGCGTGGTGCGGTGGAAATGCACTGAATTTATTTCATTATATCCCCTCCACTTTTTCTTGGGTATTCCAGAAGGAATTACTCAAAGAGATATCCAGAAGGAATCTCTATATTAAATTCATTCTGTAGGATAATGGACATCATACCTCCATGGCTAGTTAGAAGCATGGATGTCATGGAGTGGAATTAGGATAAAAGGGAACAGGAAGAAGTTGTTCGAAAATGTAATGTGTCGTAGCCGTTTTACTTGAAGAATAAAGTTGTTCTGTTAATAATAAGTAAAGTGTTATTATTTAAAGACATTACAAATTATGGCGACGAGGATGGGATGTTTCCAGTGAAAAGTTTTTTCCGAAAAAGCGCCGAGTTGCAAGGTGACTGCTAACGAATCAACTGAAGGCTGGAAGACGTCAAAGTTGGTGACAGTGACAGGTACGGTTGGTATCTTGTATTTGATCAGCAAGTTTTGTCAAAATAGGACAGAATTACTCCAAATTGAGACGTCCTCATGTTTTAACAATGGGGGATGGAATTATTGTTGGTCAACTACGCGAATTTTCGCTAAAGAACGAATGGGAAGTATACAAACCCCGAATGGAGAGTTTTTTCAAAGCGAATGGGCATTTCTTCACCACGGATGAGTTGAAACGCGATACATTCCTGAATGCGCTGGATGAGGATGCATTTAAGCTACTAACAAATTTATCTATTCCGGATAAGCCCGAAAATAAGACTTAGTAATGACTTAGTAACCATATAATGACTTAGTGGTTTTGTTTGATGGTCATTTCTCTGCTTCCGAATCGGTGTTTGCTTCTCGATTCAAGTTCTATAATGCCGTTAGAGAACAAAACGAGAGCATTAATGACTGGGCGGCTCGACTTCGTAATTTGGCGGGTTTTTGCAGATTTGGAAATTATCTTGACAAAATGTTGGTCGATAGATTTGTCATTGGTCTGCAAAAGGGGCCTGCTCGCGATCGGCTGTTTGAAGAGGACGCTGAAAAGCTTACTATTTCCGATGCAATTCGTATAGCTACAAATAAAGAGGTTTCAGCTAATCAGTACAAGCTCCTAGACGTCAAGAAGGAACCAGTTGGGTATTTCAAAGGTAAAAACTCCGCGACCAAGAAATCCTTTCAACAGAAGAGTGGTTCTAGTCAAAAGGGATGTACAGGGCAGCAGGCTGAAGGGAAAAAACGTTGTACTGCTTGTGGGTTTACCAATCACGAATTTGCAAATTGCCGATTCAGGGAATATGCTTGTAAAAAATGTTTACAAGTAGGTCATTTGTTCAAAATGTGTCCTAAAGCCGGGATCAACGTTAACAACAAGGTCATTGACCCTAAGAGGAAGTCAGAGAAGGAAAAGACACATTTTGTGGCGGATTTGTCTCAAAATTTGGAATCATTGTTTCGTATTGAGGGTACTGGCGATAGTGAATTTGGCTACCAAGTGGCACTTTGTCTGAATGGTGACACAGATATATCATTTCAGATAGACACAGGGTGTCTCAGTACCATTGTACCAATATCTGTATACAATGAAAAATGTGCTCATTTTCCTATGTTAGCGACTAGTAAGACTTTTGTGTCTTATTTCAACGAGAAATCTCGACCAGTGGGTGCTGTTACTGTGACTGTGGAATATGGAAAGCACAAGTACCGTAACATGTCATTTTATGTTGTAAACTCCACTGGGCCTCCTTTGCTCGGTAGGTCCTGGTTTGAACAGCTTGGATTCCAGATAGTAGATCCTAGTAATCATAAAGCCCCGCAACCAGTGTTTTTCAATGCTGATATGTCTACACCCATGTTGCAGGAAGCTGCTCAGAAATTTCCGGAAGTTTTCACTGATCAGCTGGGAAAATTTACCAAGGGTAAAGTGAAACTGGATTTGGCTCCTGACGCTGTGCCTAGATTCATGAAGGCTAGACCTGTACCTTTTGCAATGCAGGGCGGGGTGAATGCAGAGATTGATCGACTGGTTCGTGAAGGGATTTTGGAACCAATTGACTACAGCCCATGGGGATCTCCAATAGTTCCAGTTTTGAAGAAGGATGGTTCCATACGAATATGTGGAGATTATAAATTGACAGTTAATCCTCACCTTCTGGTAGACCAACATCCCCTGCCACGGGGAGAAGACCTATTTCAGCGAGTTCAGGGGTGCTCGATTTTTGCCAAAATTGACCTGTCTCATGCCTACCAGCAGTATGAAGTGGATGAAGAATCTCGAGATATTCTCACTATCTCAACACAGAAAGGACTTTTCCGATACACACGTCTACCTTTCGGGATTGCTTCAGCTCCCAGTAAATTTCAGAAAGCGATGGATGCTTTGCTGTCAGGATTAGACGGTACATCAGTAATGATCGATGATGTTCTCATTGGAGCTAGAAGTATTGACGAGCTGAGGTCTAGAGTGTTCAAGGTGCTGGAAAGACTTAGAGAAGCTGGGTTGACAGTTGCTATAAAGAAGTGTGAGATTGGCAAAAGCTCACTGGAATACCTGGGTTACCGAATCGATGCTGAGGGCTTGCATTCGACAGATGACAAGGTTCGGGCGATTCTGGAGGCTCCAACTCCAAATGACGTGAAGCAACTTCAGCAATTCCTGGGAGTGGTAAACTTCTTGTCAAAGTTTATTCCAGATCTTGCAACGACGATGTCACCTCTTTACAGGTTGTTGAAGAAGGGGACTGCATGGGAATGGAGTAATGAGTGTACCCAAGCACTTGAAAAGATCAAGATGTTGATTCAGAAACATCGAACTCTTGCTCATTACAACCCTGAACTCCCAATTCGCCTTGTAGTGGATGGATCTGATTTTGGTCTTGGCGCAGTGATTTACCAGCATTATCCAGATGGAGTGGATAAGCCACTGGCATTTGCCAGTCGTACACTGTCGCAGGCTGAGAAGTCCTACTCACAACTGCATAAGGAAGGGGCAGCTCTCATGTTTGGTATCAGTAGGTTCCATACCTATCTATATGGACGGAAATTTATCTTGGTTAATGACAATCGTCCATTATTGTCTATTTTGGTCCCAAGCATGGTATTCCTGCATGTGCAGCTAATCGCTTGCAGCGCTGGGCACTGATATTGTCGAACTATTCCTATGATGTAGAATGGGTGAAGTCCGAAAAGAACATAGCTGATTGGTTTTCTCGCGCGCCTCTACCTGATGTCAGTTCATCATCACAAATTGAGCCAGATTTGTGCATAAATTATATTTTTGATGTGTGCAGCGAACTTCCATTGAATTTCAAGCAAATTTTGGCAGCAACTAAAAAGGATGAAATACTGATGAAAATAATCACGTATTTGAAGTTTGGATGGCCTGAGGACGTTGACCCTGAATGTCAAGCATTTTTCAGGAAAAAGGACGAACTTTTTGTCGAGAAGGACATCCTACTTTGGGGCTATCGTGTTGTCGTGCCAACTTCTTTGCGCCAGGATGTGCTGAAAGAGCTTCATGGATGGTCAAGGTAAAATCCCTGGCTAGATCGTATGTGTGGTGGCCGAAACTTGATGAGGATATAGAGGAAACAGTGAGGTCATGTCATGCATGTAAGGCGACCAAGGATAACCCACCCAAGGCTACTCTAGTTCCCTGGGAATGGCCGGCGAAGCCATGGCAAAGGCTTCATATTGATTATCTTGGACCGTTTGAAGGGCGTTATTTCTTGGTAATAATTGACAGTCATACCAAATGGATTGAAGTTTTCCCTACACATTCTATGTCTTCAGAAACGACTTTGAAGATTCTGAGACAGACATTTGCTCGATTTGGACTCCCTGAAACTATAGTTTCCGATAATTATTCGGCGTTTGATAGCGAGGTGTTCAAGGATTTTTTGCAACATAATGGTGTTGAACTCAAGCATGGAGCGCCATTTTCACCTAAATCAAATGGTGCAGCTGAGAATGCTGTTCGCTCGGTCAAGCGCAGTTTGAAGACAGCTCTAGTTGACTCCACGACTTCGGATTTAGATGTGGCTCTCAACAGGTTCCTTTTGGATTACCGTAATGCGCCTCACATCACCACTGGAATCTCACCTGCACAAGCTTTGATTGGCCGACAACTCCGTACTCGTTTGGATTTGATACGTCCTCCTGCTACTTCAACTAAAGTGCACAAAGCACAGAATAAGCAGGTGGAAGCTTACAATGGTACTACTCTAGGTAGTGACGCATTCCAGGAGGGAAGTTCAGTTTATGTGCGAAACTATCGGCAGACTGGGGACAAATGGATTCCAGCTTCTGTTGTTAAGAGTCTTGGACCTCGACGGAAGCGTGTCTTTGTGCCGTCACTCAATATGCATTGGACCAGACATGTTGATCAGATGCACAGATCACCAGGAACTCTGGAGGATAATCATCAGAGTACTCCAGCTCACTCAACCGATGCTGAGAGGATGTCAGTGCATAAGGGATCGTCACTGTCAGTGCAGAGTACACCAGCTGGCTCAAGCAGCACTTCATTGAGTCTGGATGACCACCCTGAGATTTCTGGACGACCTCAACGTGATAGAAAACCTCCAAGAAGACTGATAGAGGAATTTTAGTGTTGATTTATTACATTGAAGTACCTATGTTTTGTACTATATTTTGTTTATTTTGTAAAATTTTTAACTTTCTGAATTAGAGGGGGGAGAATGTAGGATAATGGACATCATACCTCCATGGCTAGTTAGAAGCATGGATGTCATGGAGTGGAATTTGGATTAAAGGGAACAGGAAGAAGTTGTTCGAAAATGTAATGTGTCGTAGCCGTTTGCTTTGACGATTAAAGTTGTTCTGTTAATAATAAAGAGTTATTATTTAAAGACATTACACATTCCTTTCTTCCAATCCGGCAATTAAATTCATTAATTAAACTTCGCCAATCCGGCAATTAAATTCATTAATTAAACTTCGCCAATCCGGCAATTAAATTCAGTCTCTTGTTAGGCTTTGCCAATCTGGCATTTTATTTATTTCAATTACGTTTTTCTTTTGTATAAGCCTTTTCTGCATTTGCCTTTTCAATCATTACACTTGAATGTTCCGTCGTTCGTATTCTTTATTTAGTTTGCTTTCTCCTCAGTTCCATTGATTTATTCTTTTATGTATAAATGGCCCATTCGTGGCATAAATGACCCATTCGTGGCATTCTTCTTCTTCTTCTTCTTTTGCAATAGTACCATTACGATGGAGGAATCCCCTTGAAGCTTCCAGACGTCCTTTCCTGGGCTTCATACTATTTTTCAGTCCCTTTGACTTGTTTTCAAACATATTTCTGTTTGAAACCCAGAAGTATGTTTTAGGGAGAGGAGTGTGACGATCCTACTTTTTTATAAGGGACAATCCAATTGGTTTGTTCCCGATTTGTTGGTGCTACGCCTTTAGGGATATCCGATTCATAGAGATATGAATCGATATTCTCTTCAGGCCGGCTGATTAATCTAATCACTGGTTTGAAGGGGTAGGGTCGTCACACCCTCCTCTGTCTCATATATGGGCAATTCGGTGTATTTCAAATTTGTTGTACAAATTGAAATTCAACCTATATTGTTACAAGGGTGGGTAGTACCTAGGGTTGACAGATGATGACAATGGCAAAGCCGTGTTCTTTGTAGACGATGGATCAATATAAAAAATGATAAAACTTTGTGTAATAATTTGCAGCGTTTTTACTCTGTACTGAGTACAATGTGCTGTATGTTCAGATACCCACCTGACTTTCAACACTAACAATATTATTGTGTTTAACTTCTCAGGTATAGCCCTAAAGCTCAAAGTTGATTCCTTACATGTGGTTTGACGATGTACGAAAACAGTTTTGTAGTAGGAGGATCTAAAGAAGCCCGACACAGTATGGATTCTTCTACTCGAATCGAATTACGATGATACACTTTCCCGCAGTTTTCGGCAGTTTCCTCAAGTTTTTGGAAGTTGGCTTTATTTTTGTGGCTTGTCAACTCAGTTTAAAGCGGGTAATTGAGAAGAAGAGCCTGCGGGGACTTTTCGGTCGTTTGTCCTTCATAACGACCTCAACGTGGGTGGTCTTCCGAGGAGAAGAAGGGGCGTTATTAAAGAATATATTGGGACAGCCCCTCGCTTCCCTGCCACTTCCGTCACCGCTACTGCCGCCCTGCGGCCCTCGACGTGCGGTAAGCCCTTCGTTCAAACAAGAAAGTTGTCTTTCCGGGTAATTTGTTTTCACTTAGAACCCTCAGCGGTTTCCTCGCCACGTGTGAACCTCAAGTCGGTCTGATTCAACCAACCCACGTTCTCGAATTCTCTACTAATCAGCAAATCCATCTCCGCTCTTACAGTTATCATTGTAAAGGAGGATCATGAAAATGAGTTCTTGGAGGATTCCTAATTATTCCAATTAATATTCCCACTAGGGATGGGTTTTTTCCAAACCTTGATAATTTTCCCCGAACATTGATTTTTTTTCCAATTTTTTTCATGATTATTAATAGTTCACAGCTTTTCTAGTTCTCTTGAAACAAATTTTGATGTTTATTAGTGAGATTTGTCCTTTGTTCTGGAAAGTCCGAGGTTTTGTCCTTGGGCTTACTGCATAATTATGACCTGGCATCTTCCAGTTTTTAATGACGGGAGTATTGAGACTGTTTGGTTCTCAAATTCATCGACCTCGCAGATGCCTACAGATTTCGTCTCCTCGACTCGTCCATCAGAAAGAGATCCTTCCAACCCTCATCAGCGAAATCTTATTTAGTTTTTATCATAGGATCGGTTCCTTGTTCCTTTCAAGGAAAATTATTTTTCGAACTTCGAAGAAATCTAATACATAAAATCCCAATCGAACATGAACGTCGGCGATCGTCTGGAAAACCCGGGTTCGATACCAAGCCGTGACATCAAACATTTTTTCTAATTTGATAAATTACGTGTTTATAAATATAGTAGGTAATTTAGTTGTTGACATTTTGTGTCGCGGTATTACAGGTTTCTTTTTACATAGGTATCTACGATTTATATTTGCCTGCTTCGCCTTTTACTCGAAGTGACCGTGTGCTGAGAGCGAACTATGTCTGTAGAGGCTTCGCTACGCTCCTGGACTGGGAACGAGCTCGGCATGAGCCATTCGCTGCCTTGCTTGTAGTAAGTGAAATCACTTTGATTTCATTTCAGACCTATATTGAATTAAAAAGCCAATAAATATAAACCACGCTCGGATTTGTTATTAAATAATTATTCCGATGGAAATAATTATTATTTCCAACTCTATTCCACATTCCAGATATTGTCATTGCCATCCTCAGCAGTCGGCGGTAGGCGACTCCCCTTCAATTTACTTGCAGCTCGGATTTTCTAAAAACGTTATGACGCGTGAATATTGTTGAGGTAAGCAAGAAAGTAATAACAATACAGGTTCACTGGGATATGGAGGGTATAATTGTGTCAAAATACGCTTACCAGAGGCAGGGCGGACGGTGGTGAAGGCCGAGGTCAGCGAGGGGAATCCGAACTTCAATAAAACGCTGAAAATTATTACACATAGGTTTATTACTTTTCTATATAGATCACTCTCCTGCAAAGAACACGGCATTGTCATTGTTACCACCTACCAAAAGGAAGAAAAACATCGGTCAGCTAAAATTTGAACGGAGATTAGGCCTCTTTCCATTTCACACTCGTGTTTCTGATATATCGTCCAACCATTAAGTTCTCGTTGGGAGCGAACGGTTTGTCCTACAGGGCTCCGCGTGGAAAAATTCATCACTGTCTTAAGTTGATGGAAAAACAATATATCAAAATGTTTTGAGTTAGGGCGTTTTCAAAATTTCAACCCTTATTTTTCAACCCTTAGAAGTGACCTACATCAACCAAAAGCACAAAAGTGCTCAACTGGACCCCACACCAAATTTCATCAAAATCGGTCAATACTAACTGGGGAAAGTGCCGCGTTCGGCGGACGGACGGCCAAATTTTTATTCGATTTTTGGATTCTACGTACCTTGAAACGTAAACCAACAAATTTTGAGGGGGTGTTAAAAATTTTTTTTCTTGGTCGATTCCAAAGGTTCATTATTGAAAATAATAAACCAAAATTGGAATGTGACTTCATTGATGACTGATCATTCTCTCTCAATTTCAGGCATTCATATACATAGAGTGAGGGTAACGTTAAACAATTCATTTTTATAAAAAAGCCTCTACAGCTTCCCCTATATTTAACATTAAAAGCCAACCTAATAGCTGCCTTCTGGATTTTGAAGGCCCTTAATGAGCCACGAGAGTTACCCCACAGAATAATACTGTACGATGCCCGGCTCATAAACAAAGCGAAAAACACTGACCAAAGCAGTGGAAACTACACTGACTTACATAACCGACGAAGGGCAAAGTTAGCTGATATATCGTCCAACCATTAAGTTCTCGTTGGGAGCGAACGGTTTGTCCTACAGGGCTCCGCGTGGAAAAATTCATCACTGTCTTAAGTTGATGGAAAAACAATATATTAAAATGTTTTGAGTTAGGGCGTTTTCAAAATTTCAACCCTTATTTTTCAACCCCTGGGAAGTGACCTACATCAACCAAAAGCACAAAAGTGCACAATTGGACCCCACACAAAATTTCATCAAAATCGGTCAATACTAAGTGGGGAAAGTGACGCGTTCGGCGGACGGACGGCCAAATTTTTATTCGATTTTTGGATTCTACGTTCTTTGAAACGTAAACCAACAAATTTTGAGGGGGTTAAAAAATTGTATTTCTTGGTCGATTCTAAAGGTTCATTATGGAATATACTAAACCAAATCGGAGTTGAGAAGAACGTTTTCTGTTTCCACGAAAATAATGAGTGACTCATTATTTTAGTGAAATGTACAACATTCTTCTCAACTCCGTTTTTAAGGCAAATGGTTTTCCACAATCTCATCGCGAGTGATTTTATTCGGATACGAACTTCTTGAGAGCTGCCAAGGCAAGAAAGCACCCCCACCCCCACCTTTTCATGTCCTCACTTTCCTTCAAGGACATTCGTGATATGTACAGCAATGCCCCTTGTTCCAATTTCTTTAAATGAAAAATATATATTTCAAAATCTTCGCTTTCCCATCAAAATACTTAAGGAAATGAACTACGGCGACAGAGCTTCATCATCTTCAGGGGTGGGACTTATTTAGCGTGTGTCCAGCAACAACATACAATATAACAGGTCGTTCAGGAGTGTTTTTTTTTTTAAATGAAAATCAAATTATGGCAATTCAAATTTAATTTCATAGAATGTGTCACAATTTGAATAATTGTTTCTCCAATCAACATTTACATTAGAGCGACTCTCCACAAACAAGTTATTTAGAAAGGAGCAAAGGGACAGGATTCAAATATAAATGGCAATATAATATGGCACTATAATAATATTATAGTCACTTACTTTATTATCATACTTACTTTATTATATACTTACTTACTTATTTATCATATTATGGCACTTACTTTGTGCATGGATTTTTAACATCCATGCATTGAAAATTTCGCAAATGTGATTTCCAGCTCCAGTACGGGATGAGATGATGACGACTGAATGCTCGTTGACAGGGGTTTCCGAATATCAACTTCCGAATTTTCCCGAACACAATTAAAGATAAAGGAGGCAACCATGTGCCAAAACACCCTTTAATATGTTAATCAGGTCCTTTAGTTTTTAGTTCACTCCCTGACTGCTGGAGAGGAAGTGGTCTCGGGCCTTCACCTCCCTACTCTCTCTCTCTCCTCCCTCCAGTACTCCCATCTGCAAATAATTCTGTGATTCCTCGGAAGAGGGCATCACAGTACTTACATATGATAACTTGGTGAACTCTATGAGATTCTTTTTGTGTTGTCAAAGCGACGATTTTTGAACTTTCAGAGACCAATATTGAACAGGTCGATAGAGCTGTCATTTATAGATCGGTTTTTATACGTTGAACAAAAATGATGGAGATACTTCATGCTTTGTTTTGGTATTGTAAGACAATTTATTAACTGAATTGGGCCCACCCATCACTCCCCTAAGTCGGCACCACCAATCGGGCCCACCGAGACTCCTCTTGTTGGTACCGATAGTCTCATTTAGCCATGAGTTCGTACAGGAAGGAAGTTGGAAAGAAAGAGAATAAATTGTGACAGTCAGGAAAAAATTATGTTAGACGCAGAACGACCATCAGCTGTAGAAAGTGGAGGGAGAGTTGAAAAATCCGAGCAAATCATATAACCCCGCGGGCTTACCTCGCTCCAGTTGTTGGTCTTTCATCAGCTTTATTCGGTTTACTTTCATTACTCACGGAGAAATCCCAGATTAGGGAGTCATTTTTTACTCGCCCCTTCCAAACGTTCCGGCGCCCCCTTACGGTTTTTCATTCGTTTGTTTCTTCAAGTCGGGTCTGTTGAAAAGTTCAAATAATGTTGAATTGAGGTGGGATTCTTCCTAAGAGAATATTTCTGAAGAACTATAGAAAAGCAATTGTAACGTAACTTCCTAACATCTTGCCTTGATGATGCTAGACTTTATACAATATGGTTCTCTATTCTTCTAATTAGAGCGTAATTAATTAGATGATGGGGATGATGGTCCATGCTGACTCCATGTTTGTTAAACAGATTAGTAAACATTCAATAAAATGTTGATTCTGAATTCGAACTTGATTATCGAATTACTCTCACTAAAAAGTAGGAAACATAATATAGAGTGTTGGAGGGAGTTTCCCTAACCATTATATATCAATACCTTAAAGCCCAAAAGCGCTATGTCCATCCATCTTCCAAAATATTATTTTTCTTTCGATTTAGGGAAAACTTTAGTTCAACAAAGCTATTATTGACCTTCAATATGATTATAGCTTGAAAATTTGTTGACGAATTAGAGAGTTTACTATGGTAAGCCATTATTTTAGGAATTGTGGACTGGTGGAGACTTCTTTTGCGTTTTTCTGAAAACACCGTTTTTGGACATGGCGCCTTTGTGTTTAAGGTATCAAAAAGAGGTAGGTAAGGGTGAGGGTAGTAATAACCGGCCCAAAACCTTTAATAGATGTGGGTTAGTAGTGACGGTAGATCACCAGTCTCGAAACCGTTTAATGATTCCAGTTCATCCCTAGTTGATATCTGAAATGAAAGTGTTTCCTGACAAAGGACTGGGTTTTTCCTGTTCATCCCTAGAGTGATATCTGAGATGGAAGTTATTCTTGACAGTCCACTGTCGGATCCTTTGATGTTTTGGAGGCGCCTTTGATGTGGCGGTAAATGTTACAGACAAAGGACTGAGTTTTTCCTGTTCATCCCTAGTTGATATCTGAAATGAAAGTGTTTCCTGACAAAGGACTGGGTTTTTCCTGTTCATCCCTAGAGTGATATCTGAGATGGAAGTTATTCTTGACAGTCCACTGTCGGATCCTTTGATGTTTTGGAGGCGCCTTTGATGTGGCGGTAAATGTTACAGACAAAGGATTGAGTTTTTCCTGTTTATCCCTAGAGTGATATCTGAGATGGAAAGAAGTTATTCTTGACAGTCCACTGTCGGATCATTTGATGTTTTGGAGGCGCGTTTGATGTGGCGGTAAATGTTACAGACAAAGGATTGAGTTTTTCCTGTTTATCCCTAGAGTGATATCTGAGATGGAAGTTATTCTTGACAGTCCAGTGTCGGATCATTTGTTGTTTTGGAGGCACCTTTGATGTGGCGGTAAATGTTACAGACAAAGGACTGAGTTATTCCTGTGTATCCCTAGAGTGATATCTGAGATGGAAGTTATTCTTGACAGTCCACTATCGGATCCTTTGATGTTTTGCAGGCGCCTTTGATGTGGCGGTAAATGTTACATACAAAGGACTGAGTTTTCCCTGTTTATCCCTAGAGTGATATCTGAGATGGAAGTTATTCTTGACAGTCCACTGTCGGATCCTTTGATGTTTTGGAGGCGCCTTTGATGTGGCGGTAAATGTTACAGACAAAGGACTGAGTTTTTCCTGTTTATCCCTAGAGTGATATCTGAGATGAAAGTGTTTCCTGACAAAGGACTGGGTTTTTCCTGTTCATCCCTAGAGTGATATCTGAGATGGAAGTTATTCTTGACAGTCCACTGTCGGATCCTTTGATGTTGTGGAGGCGCCTTTGATGTGGCGGTAAATGTTACAGACAAAGGACTGGGTTTTTCCTGTTCATCCCTAGAGTGATATCTGAGATGGAAGTTATTCTTGACAGTCCACTGTCGGATCCTTTGATGTTTTGGAGGCGCCTTTGATGTGGCGGTAAATGTTACAGACAAAGGATTGAGTTTTTCCTGTTTATCCCTAGAGTGATATCTGAGATGGAAAGAAGTTATTCTTGACAGTCCACTGTCGGATCATTTGATGTTTTGGAGGCACCTTTGATGTGGCGGTAAATGTTACAGACAAAGGATTGAGTTTTTCCTGTTTATCCCTAGAGTGATATCTGAGATGGAAGTTATTCTTGACAGTCCAGTGTCGGATCATTTGATGTTTTGGAGGCACCTTTGATGTGGCGGTAAATGTTACAGACAAAGGACTGAGTTATTCCTGTGTATCCCTAGAGTGATATCTGAGATGGAAATTATTCTTGACAGTCCACTGTCGGATCCTTTGATGTTTTGCAGGCGCCTTTGATGTGGCGGTAAATGTTACATACAAAGGACTGAGTTTTCCCTGTTTATCCCTAGAGTGATATCTGAGATGGAAGTTATTCTTGACAGTCCACTGTCGGATCCTTTGATGTTTTGGAGGCGCCTTTGATGTGGCGGTAAATGTTACAGACAAAGGACTGAGTTTTTCCTGTTTATCCCTAGAGTGATATCTGAGTTGGAAGTTATTCTTGACAGTCCACTGTCGGATCTTTTGATGTTTTGGAGGCGCCTTTGATGTGGAGGTAAATGTTACAGACAAAGGACTGAGTTTTTCCTGTTTATCCCTAGAGTGATATCTGAGTTGGAAGTTATTCTTGACAGTCCACTGTCGGATCCTTTGATGTTTTGGAGGCGCCTTTGATGTGGCGGTAAATGTTACAGACAAAGGACTGAGTTTTTCCTGTGTATCCCTACAGTGATATCTGAGATGGAAGTTATTCTTGACAGTCCACTGTCGGATCCTTTGATGTTTTGGAGGCGCCTTTGATGTGGCGGTAAATGTTACAGACAGAGGACTGAGTTTTTCCTGTGTATCCCTAGAGTGATATCTGAGATGGAAGTTATTCTTGACAGTCCACTGTCGGATCCTTTGATGTTTTGGAGGCGCCTTTGATGTGGCGGTAAATGTTACAGACAGACTCATAGGGGACCATCTACGCGTCAACCCGCTCACAATTTCCCAATATTTCATAGAATGCGGATGAAAAATGTACAAGTTATGTCTGTTACAAGATTCACATTTGCGCACGAGCAGTGGCTATCAGTAGTGTCGATGGTTTTCATAGGGGACCGTCTACACCCCAACCCACATAATCTCTGAAAATCTCATCGAAATCGGACAAAAGTTAACTTCTTATAGTTTTGCCCTTTACAAGAATTTCATGACACATAGACAGACATACACGGAACCAAAATAGTTCCGGATGGTCCACAACGCAATACGCGACTGGAAATTATGATTTTGGAGAACGTTTAGCGAATTTTCAAGAAAAATGAAGCTATTGCAATGGTCCAAAATTTGTAGAATGAACTTTTCCGAGTCTGTGCGTTCTAATCTCCTTTACAGACTGTACAAAAAAGTGTTTCCAATATTTATATATATTCACACACTATTAACCACACTAGATTTCTATGAAAATTCGCTCATTAACTAAATTAGTTAATTAAATGCTGCTGAAATGGACTCTCCTTCAACTGTGAAATTCAAAAAAATGCGTCCGCTACCTTGGTAGACTCGAAAGTTATAAATGTACAAAAGTACAGAGAATCAGGAACGATTTTCGAATTTTACAAAACGAATTTCATTGAAGAGCCTTTTTCAAAATTGCCTTTGTTTTTCTTACAAAAATCATAAAAATTTAAACGCACAATGTTGGTTGACACCAAAAACTTCTCTTGCCATTTTAAACTTCGTTAGGCACGTGACTTCTTGTCCTCGTCATCATGAGGCAGAGCTAGGAGCCATTTTAGTGGTGAAGTCAATACCTTCATTACCATCCACGATCTAATCAAAAGTAATCGGAAAATTCCATTTACGAACCTGCCCAATAATAAGGACGAGTGATTTATGAAATCCACCCCAGCGGCGACCCTCACAAATCCTTCAAACGCACTCAACAGTCGACCAGAATAAGCTGATTGATTTATGAACTGAAAGGTTTCGGTTCATTCCGCCTGTTTGGTCCCCAAGTTCACCGGCGGAGTAACCGCGTTAACTTAACCCGATTTGCGCCCCTCATGACGCGGCGTTAGCTGTATCTATATTCCATATAAAGTTGGTTACCGTCGGGTCTGTCGTGGGACTGGGGATGTTGAAGGCATACGGAACCTAATGCAATGACAGGACCTGCCTTGCACATGCCGCTGCAGTTACCTTCGGCCGATTCAATTAGTGAGCGCACAAGGTGCACCTGTCGGGTTATTTCATTAAAAATAATTGTGCGAAAGCTCTTGTCACAAATTCTCATGCCTTACGCGGCCTTCAGACGTGTTGGTACTTTTAATGTGAAATTAACGTGAGTGGAGAAGAACGTTTTATTAAATAACTTCTCGAGAAAGTAATGAGTAAACATGTAGCTGTTGGGGTATTATTTTGACGAGCCCCCCTCCATCGTGTAAGTGCACTGTTATTTCGTGTACGTTGAGTGTTTGTCCCATCTAGAGTTCTGACGATCCTCCAGGATTGTCGGAGAGTGGGGAGAGAATGAGAATTTTATTCAGAAGCCAAGAGAAAATACCAAACTACAATTGAAATACAAATTATTATAATTATACCAATGGAATTTATGTACTGTGAAGCCATAGGGCAGGTTCTGTGGGGCTAGGAGGCTTTGCTTAGATTCATGTATAGGTAATATAAAAAATGTACCTATAATCAACTGCATATACCTATACTGCCGTGTGAAGGAAGAACGACTCAACTCGAAAATGGTCGAAAATGAGGTTTTTACGTATCCCCTCTAATTCCCCCCCCCCCCACCTCTCCGATGAACGAGTCAAAATTTCGAAATTCACCCCGGAAGGGGTTGAAATCGTTAGGGGTGTAATTTGAAAATTGCCTAATTTTAAGCAAAAACGTCTCAACTCCATGCTTTTTAGGAAATGAAATGTTCAATTTCTCCCTTGCGAGGGAAAAACATTAAATCATGTTTAATGTTTTTCCCTCGCAAGGGAGAAATTAGATTGCCGATCACTCAGCTGATCAGTGACCACTCAGGCGCCTTCAGCATTCTCCATTGACCCTGCTTCTCAAATTTCAGCTTCCTGCGTTCAACAGGAGAGAAAATGGCCTTGGAGCTCACTCAGCTGATCAGTGACCATCTTGGTACAACTAGACCCCAAATGGAGCCGATATAACGTGGTAACTAAGAAATCGGTCCGTGGTAACTAAGAAAAAAAAACGTTGCAGATTTGCGTGTCGGAATTCACAGAATGACCCCCAGCCCTAAAACATTAAACATGTTAAAACACATTGTTGGCTTCAAGATCGGGTTGAGGCGTTTCGTATGGTTGTCGATATTTGACTCAAATGACACGAATCGATTGAAGGTACGTGTGTAAAGAGGAATAATTGTACCAGTCGATTGAGTTGAACAACATAATAATATTATGTTCAACTCAATCGACTGGTAAAATTATTCCTCATATTATGAGGTCTGAAAAAAATGGGGTCACGGGAGTGATCTGGAGTGAATTTATGGCGAGTTTTCCAGAAAAACTTGGAAGCTGATTTCTGGGATTTCAAAAATTTTGAGTTGAGTCGTTCCTTCTTCACACGGCAGTATACATGTAGATACCAGTATTATAAATACAGAAGTATAATAGTAGTAAATACCAACTGTTGTAAAAACAATTGGAGAAAAACTGGAACCCATAGTAAATTAAACAATAATGAGAATTGAAATAAAATAACTTCAAAATTAATGATGAAGTGGATAGGGAGTGGAACAAACAAATTGTGGGGTACCACATATGTTATATTCATAATCTACCTAAATAAACTTCAGCCCTAGGCCATCCAACTGCAAACACCACAACATCAGGGTCATTCCCCTGGGAATTTCTGGGGTTCCCCAGGCCCCAAGTGGGGGACATAGTATATAAGGCCCTGGCCGTCAAGGGCCAGGTGCACAGTAGTAGTTGGAAGACCTAGAGCGTCTTACTCTGCCCAAACTCTTGTCTTATTACTCAAACACCTTGCCAAAAACCTATACAGGGTGTCTCATATGTTATCCACCAAACTTTGGGAGTCGATTCTACAACTAATTTGCAACCTTAAAGTGTCTCCTAGCAATTTTCTTTTAACCCCCTTGAAATCCGACTTTTTTTACTTTAAAATTTTTTCGTGTTTCAATGAGGAAAAATCATCAACCTTTTCACCAAAAACAGAAATTGACTATTTTTCAAGTTTGAGGTAAAAATACTACTCTAGCGTTTTGTTTTTCTCTACTGCTCATGTATTGAGAAATTTTACGCTCTTTCCAACGATACCCTTATTTTTAATTTCTAATTTAAGGGAGTTAAGACCGTTTGAATGGTGTAAGGTCGAAAACACGAAAAAAAATCTTGAAAGTAAAAAAGTTGGATTTTAAGGGGGTTAAGAGAAAATTGCTAGGAGACACTTTTTGTTGCAAATTTGTTGTAGAAACTACTCCCGAAGTTTGGTGGATAACATATGGGACACCCTGTATATCAATTTGGTCAGTATTTAGAATCTCCTTAACCTCCTCAACTATACAATTTTCAACTTGACGAGCTGGCATAAGCATAGTGTCAGGCACCAAGGAGAAGGTATATCCTCCAAACCTACAGCAAATCGGGGCAGGAACTTCCTGGTACCGTCAGCTGAATTCCTACCTACACCAAGCCTATCTTTTAAACCAAAGAAGAAGTACCTATACGTAGCATAATTCAGAACATAGGGAAATTAAAAAGTAAAGCTAATATCCAGCTCCTACACAAATGTTTTCAGTTCAACCTTCAATGTTGCGCTGTGTTATGGTAGCTGTTTTCTGCCTTGGGTAGTCCACGGAAGAAGAAAAACAATTCCATCTACTCTGAGGTTATCCTCACGTAACACACGTAGATAGCCTTGACAACCGATTTTTTCAAACGCCAAAAGTTGGCTTTTGGCGTCAAGGTACTTTTTGCGAGTGGGATTAGATATGTGGGAAATGAAACGGCAAGTACAAAAAATACTCTGATCGATGGATGAAAAATACGTGAAGACAGTTACGAGTCAGTGGCGGGAAATCTTCGAGTTTTTCCTCAATTATTGCTTCCGAGTCTACCAAGGTAGCGGAAGCTTTGTTTTCACTTTTCAAGGACAGAAAAAAAAGTTCTCCAAAATCAAAATTTCCACTCGCGTTTTGCGTTTTAGACCTTTCTGAACAATTTTGGTTCCGTGTCTGTCTGTCTGTGTGTCTGTCTGTCTGTCATGAATTCCTTGTAACGCGCATAACTATACGAAGTTATAGTCCGATTTCTATGAAAATTTCAGGGATTGTGCGAGTTGGTGTGTAGACGGTCCCCTATGAAAATCATCATCCCCGGACTGATAGAAGCGACTGCGCATGCGCAAACGTGAATTCCTTGTAACGGCCATAACTTCTACATTTTCCATTTGATTTCAATGAAATTTTCAGGGATGTTACAGATTAGTATTTTGATGGTCCCCTATGAAAATCATTACCTTCGGACTGATAGTAGCCACTGCGCATGCGCAAACGTGAATTTCCTTGTAACGGCCATAACTTCAACTGTCCCCCAGGGGTCGCGGGTTCGAATCCCAGCCGAGGCTAAGTATTTTTTTGATCCAATCACATACATCTACTCACTTAATTTTTCATCCGAATTTGAAGAAATTTTCTAGGATTGTCCAGATTAGCGTGTAGATGTCCCCTATGAGGGTAGTGAAAGTTACTCAGAGATTGGTGTTTTGAGATTAACTACTATGCATCTGATCATCTATACAATCGGGTTATGGATACGAGGAAGCTATGTGCCACACCCACTTGGCAGACTTTTGTTAAATTGGAATTCTGTATGACGCCGAAGGTGGTCAGAACAGTTGAAGTAGCGCCACCCCATGCTAGGGTTGCTCATCGATGTCCGATAGTATTGAAATATCTATGTTTGGGCTCAGATGTTAGATTTTTTTCACCATCGAGAGAGAATAAAAAAACATTATATTCTAATGACTCATTATTGAAAATAATAATCCAAAAAATTGTATCTTCAACTTGCTCTTGTTGAAAGGTTATTTATCAAGTCGGAGGGAATTACTTTCTAGCACAGTAGTTCCAGCTCGCAACCCTCTGATGATACTACAGTGAATCCAAAACACGAGTATCAACCGTTCGTTATCCCTCCCCCAACACAACATCGTCGGTCAGAACACAATAAACCTCCGCGCAAAGGATTTTTTTGGTAATTATCCTCCTCTTTTGACCAAAACGAAAGGGGGCGGAAGAACGAAGCTAAACAGGAAGCGGAGAGGCGGATGAAAGGGCCAAAATATATCAGGACGATACGCAAAGTGAAACGCGGAACGAACAAGAAAAAAAGTGAGAGCTCTTGTTTACAATCACTGATTTCCCCCTCCACCTCCTTCTCGCCTCTATTGGAGACAAAAAGGCTCATTTCTCTTTTGATTGGGGTGATTTATTTCGAAGGGAAAAAGCTTTTGTTGCTTCGCAGGGTTCGCGTTTTTCAAACATTTCCTCCCGCGGTAAGTACGGAGGCAACAATTGACTTTAATTTAACAATTGAATAAACATATATTATTTAAAAAATTGATTAAAAAATTACTGTTATTACTGTCTTAGTATGAGAAAAATAATATTTTTTCTCAATATCAACTGAGATGATATTATCATTCAGGTGATCGAAACTTTATGGTGATGTTCAAAGCAGGAACTAAAATGTTTATTTGTGCCCAACAAGACGTTAAAAGTTCGGTCTCATAATATTTCAATTTTTTTTTACATTTACCATCGTAATTTTCAAGAACCAGTATCATCTCAAGTGTTACAGTCAACACGTGTAAGAAATCGAAATGTAATAAAAAAGTCTGCCAAGTGGGTGTGGCACATAGCTCCCTCGTAACAATAACCCGACTTTATGGATGATCTTATGCGTAGTAGCTGATCTCAAAACAACAGCGGCTAACCCCCTCAATCTCTGGAAATTTCATCAAAATAGGGTAGAAAATGTAGAAACTATGGCTGTGACAGGGAATTCACGTTTTCGCATGCGCAAAGAATGCGCTATCAGTCCGCTATCTATCAGTCCGGGGATGATGTTTTTCACAGGGGACCATCTACACGCCATTCCGCACAATCCTTCTAATTTCTGAATACACCATTTACCTATTACTATGATTATTATGGTAATATTCACACAAAAAACGAAAAGATCTTGTTTGCACCCATGTTTGTGAATTTGAACCCCTTAGAGCTGTCGAAAAACTCTGCCCAACGCACTCATCCTTTTTGTTTTTGTTTTTAAGAACAATTTGGCACCAATTTCGATTTTTCAGATGCTACCTGACTCAAGTTATTGTCTGGAATGGCGCATAAATACGTATAAATGATCAAGGTGAACACCTCTAAGCTGTACAAATTTCAAGGGGTAGATTTTACAACTAGTTTCCAAAAAAAATATCTCCAAGCAATTTTTGGTTTATTATTTTCAATAATAAGCCTTTGGAATCGAGCAAGAAAAAAAATGTTTAACCCCCCCTCAAAATTTGATGTTTTACGTTTCAAGGTACGTAGAATCCGAAAATCGAATAAAAAAATTGCCGTCCGTCCGCCGTACGCCGTCCGCCGTACGCCGTCCGCCGTACGCCGTCCGCCGTCCGCCGTCCGCCGTACGCGGCACTTTTCTTAGCAACACTGGACCGATTTGGTTCAAATTTGGTATATGGGCTCCATTTGGGGTCTAGTTGTGCCGCGAAGCTTTTGGTTGATGTAGGTCACTTCTAAGGGGTGAAAATTAAGGGTTGAAATTTTCAAGAGTGCCCTAGCTCGAAAACTCTCGAAATAAAGGTATTGTTTTTTCACCAATTTTAAATAGTACAGAATTTTTAAAAATTTTTGAGACCACCCGGAGCTCTGTAGGACAAACCGTTCGGTCCCTACGAGTATTTGAAGGTTTTCCTTCGATAAAACAGAATCATGAGTGTGAATCGCAAAAGAGGTCTAATCGCCGTTCAAATTTTATCTGACTAAAATGCGATCGCTGTTCATTTCTTCGATTTGTATACAGTTTTGCCTTCTGCGTAACCAGTAATCAAATTTCCATATCAAGCTTTCTATTTTTCGAATCGAGTGTGAAGCGTTTAGTTCTTTCTAATAAACTTGATTGTGAAGGTGTGAAGCCATTATAGTGTGGTAGGTAGTACCTACCAATAGTTGGTAGGTAAAAAAAAATTGGTAGGTAAAAACAATGTTTGTAGGTAAAAAACGCTGCAAATCATTGCTCACTGATCAGATCACTGATCAGCTGAGTGAGCTCCGAAGCCATTTTCAATGCTATTGAATGGAAGTGCTCTTCCAGGCGTCTCCAGCATTCGAGGATATCTTCTTCACTCCTCACATCACTGATCAGCTGAGTGAGCTCCAAAGCCATTTTCAATCCTATTGAATGGAGGTGCTCTTCCAGGCGTCTCCAGCATACGAGGAGATCTTCTTCACTCCTCAGATCACTGATCAGCTGAGTGAGCTCCGAAGTCATTTTCAATGCTATTGAATGGAAGTGCTCTTCCAGGCGTCTCCAGCATTCGAGGATATCTTCTTCACTCCTCACATCACTGATCAGCTGAGTGAGCTCCAAAGCCATTTTCAATCCTATTGAATGGAAGTGCTCTTCCAGGCGTCTCCAGCATTCGAGGAGATCTTCTTCACTCCTCACATCACTGATCAGCTGAGTGAGCTCGAAAGCCATTTTCAATCCTATTGAATGGAAGTGCTCTTCCAGGCGTCTCCAGCATTCGAGGAGATCTTCTTCACTCTTCTGATCACTGATCAGCTGAGTGAGCTCCGAAGCCATTTTCAATCCTATTGAACGCAGGAGCTGAAATTTGAGAGGGAAGGTCAAGGGAGAATACAGATGGTGGTAGGTGCTATTGATGGAGAACCAGTGATCTATACAGAAGGATGATCTATACAGAAAATAATAAACCTTTGAGCAATGATTTGCAGCGTTTTTAATCCCTTGTTCTTATTTTTTTTTATTCCAAGATTTTATCGTGTTTTCGACCTTGTATCACTGAAATGACCATCTCCACCTTAATGTACCGTGTAAACATGAAACGTCTGCCAAGTGGTTGTGGCACATAGCTTCCTCGTATCCGTAACCAGATTGTAGGGATGATCCGATGCATAGCAGTTGATCTCAAAACATCTCTCTCTAAGGGCCGGTTTCACCAACATTTTGATCGGAGTTCGAGGGCCGATTCAACTACTGAACCGAGAAAATGGATTTCACCAGAGGCGATCAACGCCTTCCTCGGTTCATCCGGCGTTTGGCGCTGATCGCTCAATTTTGGCTGGTTAATCGGTTTGATCTTCGTTTAAAGCGACGGAGCCATTGTTATTTTTCCTATTCCGTCGAGCTGTTTTTCGTCCGTGTTTTGCTGGAGTTTTTATCATGTCACGAGCTTTTGTGCGCACCTTCTCGTAGGTATCATACGGGAGTGAGAAAGGACAACGAAATTGTGAACCATTTCATTAATCGCGGTCCCAAAAAAATCCATCGTAGGACGTCGCTATTTCAGCCTACAAGTTTCGTTACCATCTCCGATATTTCCGTTTCCCAGTTGCTGTGTGCATTTTACGTACCTATTGTGAGTAGTTGGTTTTGCTGATGTTAATCATAATGAAAATAAAATTGTTACATACCTATATGGTATCTGGTGAATACATATTTTTTCGCAAGATCCCCCTTCATATTTCTTTTGGCTTATTATTTTCAATAATAAGCCTTTGGAATCGAGCAAGAAAAAAAAATGTTTAACCCCCCCTCAAAATTTGATGTTTTACGTTTCAAGGTACGTAGAATACGAAAATCGAATAAAAAAATTTCCGTCCGTCCGCCGTACGCCGTACGCGGCACTTTTCTTAGCAACACTGGAAAAAAAAAAAAAAAAAAAAACTGTCACAAAACAATGTCGTTATCTCTCGTATCACCAATTCACTGCCTTCCAGATCATAATTGTACGACGATTTTCGATGCTTCGATGGCGAAGAAGAAGTTTACCAGAGATCAACGAAAACGCCGTTCCTGAGAACCCGTTCAACTTGGTGAAACTGAAACAAATTTTGACTGGAGATCAATCTCAGTTTCCTTTAAACGCAGTTTTCGTCGAACGGAGTTAATGGATTGTTGGTGAAAACGGCCCTCAGTACCTTGCTCTACCCTCATAGGGGACCATCTGCATGCCACCCCGCACAATCCCCTAAAATTTCGTAAAATTCGGAAGTTGGAACTTATTCCAACGTTGTTTTAACTTTTCCTTATGTTGAAATAAGGTACTAGCTTTTAGATTCAAATTTGAGAGAGGAAAGGAGAGTCAGTGTTCCCTAGGACGGATCCTAGCCCAACAGACTCGGGAAAAGGTAGTTGTAGGAAGAGATGAGATGAGTGCAACTAGTAAATTGTTGTTCCCTGATACTCGTATCAGCCCAGACAATTTACTAGTTATTAGCTTGAAGGACAAGAGTGGAAAGGTTGTTCCCTGATACTCGTATCAGCCCAGACCTTTACACGGCTTGAGATTCAAGTTTTAAGGGGGAGAACCTAATACTAACCAAATAAATTTAGCGAATTTGATAGCTAATATTTTAGGCAAGGTTTTAGGTTTAGAAATGACAACTCGGAGTTTAGCAGTTATTCCCTCACTAGAGCTTCCACCTATATGACGTTCGGCCTGAGCCGTCGGCTATTTAAGAGGGGCCCCTTCTCCCTCTCGCCATCCCCGAAACAAAGGGGAAGCCGAGGAGGGTAGTTGACCCCTATTCCTGGGGAATTCCCGCCTAGGTGTGCTGCTCTGAGAGGGTTGTTTATTAAGGAATAATTATAATGTAAAAAGGTGGTTCCCACATCGGACAATAACTTCGTATAGTTTTGCAGTTTTTACAGGGATTTCTGACAGACGCGGAACCGAAATTGATCAGAAAGGCCGAAACCGTAAAACGCGATTAGAAATTGATTTTGGAGAATTTCTTTGTTAACCTTGAAAATTGAAAACAATGCTTCCACCACCTTGGTAGACTCGGAAACAAAATCTTCATTTCCTTGTTATATCTCGTTGTAATGATTTTTTTGCGTTCAACAGAATCTGAGCCAAACTTGTCCGAAAAGCTTTGAAACACAAAATGCGTGTGGAAATTTTGATTTGAGAGAAGATATCTAGATAAGAAGACAACGTATCTTGAAAACATATAAACCGTTGTGTAATAATTTGCAACAATTTAGCAACATTTTGAATAAAGATTGTTCTGAAGGCTGCCGACGAAAACGGTTCGACCTTTGGAGACGACCTTTAGAGTCAGAAAGGGGAGGAGGGCGTCACTAACTACTTTTCCACCCCTCAAGGCGTCATCACGAAAACCAGTCACAGACTTCTCCTGCTCTTCTTCTCGATGGACGTCCTCCTCCTCCTCCTCCTCCTGCGAGTATTTTGTAAACATGAGATAACAAGAGGTGAGGGCGAAGGAGAAGGGCTGCAGAGAAGGGCTGCTAAGATGTGACGAGGAGGGAATATGCGTAACACCGCAAGGACCGCCGGCCCTTCAAACGCACTTCCGCTTCGAGTCCTTTGAAAAGGCCCTTCGACGTCTCCTGAGCCCTTTTTCGGGTTTTCCCGGGTGATCCTGACGCCCCCTAAAATAGTCCTCCCGGCGCTTCACTGCCTCTCAACCTCCCATTCAGGTCGATCTCGTCCCAACATGAAATCTCCCTGACAACCCGGTTTCGCTGTCTTGACTTCCTTCTTTATCGACTTTCAATCGTTCGTGGGTGAGTCACCTCTGCAACGACGAACACCGAAACTTGAAAATCGTCCCAATCTATCAACATTCATAGGGGACCATCAGCACCCCAACTCGCACAATGCAAGGTGGTTGTGGAAACCCATATCGATATGACGGAAAGGGCGTATTCACTAATCATAACTCGACATTATCACACCACTAGCATTGCTCCACAATAGCATTACGATTGAATTTAACTTATCAAACATTACACGACCGACATCCCTTCGCGGGGTTCTCCCGAACTGCCTGTCCCCCTCTCGATACATCGATACACTCGTCCAGTATCGATAGCTGAGTCAATAGGCTTCTCGTTCATTCGATCCATCGAGAAGCTGATTCAGATGTCTTATTATATTCCGGTAGCGCCTAATTTGACTACTGGCGATGCCGCCGACAAATAAAAACGGAATTGAAAATTGAAAAAAATTGGGTAATTTTCTGTTATACCTCAGAGGCAACTTTTCACCAAACCAGTAAAGATCGAAATCGAAGAACTGAAGAGAAAAAATATAATAAGCAAGATGGAGAAAATTTGGTTTTCCTGTTTTTGTTTAGTGACTTTCCTCTTAGATAAAACGATTTTGTCCGTCCGTCAGCCGTACGCGGCACTTTCCCCAATTAGCATTGACCGATTTTGATGAAATTTGGTATGTAGCCTCCATTTGGGGTCTAGTTGTGCCCCGAAGATTTTGGTTGGTGTAGCTCACTTCTAAGGGTCAAAAAATCAATTTTGAAATTTTGAAAACGCCGTAACTCAAAACATTTTGTTATAAAGGTATTGTTTTCCACCAATTTAAGATAGAATAGAATTTTTACAATTTTTTGAGACCACGCGGAGCTCTGTAGGATAAACCGTTCGCTCCCTACGAGAATTTAAGGGTTTTACGTACGATAAATCAGAAACACGAGTGTGAATCGCAGAAGAGGCCTGATCTCCGTTCAAATTTTAGCTTACCGAAATGCGATCGATGTTTTTCTTCATGTTGGATGGTTGGTGGCTCTGCTGAAAAGTGATCTATATAGAAAAATAATATACCATTGTGTAATAATTTGCAGCGTTTCTTCATGAGATGATAATGGGGGGCGCGCCTTGTTTTTTTTTAGATTTTTAATCTAAGGTAGACCTCATCCTGAGAAATTTGGCACCAACCGCGACCTTCTAGCGTGCATAGATCTGTTTCTATGATTGTCCAAAGTTTCGACCGTTTATGACGTCACGCGCCCCTCTCGCCTGGGCGGGACCCCCCAGCCCACTGTGACGTCATAAACGGTCGAAACTTCAAAAATTCATAGGAAAAGATTTACACACGCTAGAAGGTCGCGGTTGGTACCAAAATTCTCAGAATGATGTCTACCTTAGATAAAAAAACGTCTGCCAAGTGGGTGAGGCACATAGCTTCCTCGTATCCATAACCCGATTATATAGATGATCCGATGCATAGTAGTTAATCTGAAAACACCAATCTCTAAGTACCTTTCACTACCCTCATAGGGGACCATCTACACGCTAATCTGGACAATCCTAGAAAATTTCATCAAATTCGGACGAAAAATGTAAGTGCGGTAGTGATTGGATCAAAAATTTTTTAGCTTGACTAGGATTCGAACCTGGGATTCCTGAGTGGAATTCCAGAGCATTGCTGACTGACCTATCAAGGGGATAGATGAATTAGGTTTGAGATCCTCACCTCACACGCCACTGTTACGGCTGTTACAAGGATTTTACGTTTGCGCATGCGCAGAGGCTACTGTAAATTTTAAGGCCTTGATTTTCATTGGGGACCATCTACAACCTAATCCGCGTAATCCCTGAAAATGTCATCGAAATCGGGTAGAAATTGTGGAAGTTATGTCTGTTACAAGCAATTCACGTTCGCGCATGCGCATCGGCTACTATCAATCCGGGGGTGATCATTTTCATAGGGGACCATATAAACTCTAATTTGTAACATCCCTGAAAATTTCATTGAAATCGGATGGAAAATGTGGAAGTTACGGCCGTTACAAGGAAATTCACTTTTGCGCATGCGCAGTCACTTCTATCAGTCCGAGGATGATGATTTTCATAGGGGACCATCTACACACCAACCCGCACAATCCCTGAAAATTTCATCGAAATCGGACAATAATTTCGTATAGTTGTGTCCGTTGCAAGGAATTCATGACAGACAGACAGACACACAGACAGACGGACAGACAGACAGACAGACACACAGACAGACGGACAGACAGACAGACAGACACGGAACCAAAATTCTTGAGAAAGGTCTAAAACGCAAAACGCGAGTGGAAATTTTGATTTTGGAGAACTTTTTTTTTCGTCCTTGAAAAGTGAAAACAAAGCTTCCGCTACCTTGGTGGACTCGGAAGCAATAACAATAAACAGTTTTTCCCACCCAGGCGCACACCCTGTTGTATGCGGATCTCAACTATTCTCGCCTGAAGGTACTAATATTATTATTTCAAGATTTCTATTATTTCAAAAAATTTCTAGAGTGTTCTAGTGTTATTTATTTATGTGAACAACGAAATATATCGATTTTTCCTTCCGCATTTTCGCTGAGTTGACGGATGAATTGCTCCTAGTGACTCGGGTGGTGGTCGAATTTTTTTTTTCTTTTGGGATATTTCAAAGACCCAATGATGAGAAACACAAATAAATTCCATCAAAAACGAGATGGTTTTTCTGTCTTAAAAGAAGAAGAAGTCTATCCGATAGGTAATTTAATGCTATTCCCAACGTTATTCTCAAATTGTAATTATCTCAGCTAATTGAAAGAGTTATTACCAATTTAGTGACGTGAGGTGAAAATCACGAGAAAAAATGTTTAAAATTAGAATAACTCGAAAACGAAGCCTTTTAAAATAAGTGCTGAGAGACTTTTTTGTAGCAAATTAGTTGTAGAATCGACTCGCACAGTAAGGCAGACCAGTTAGGCTTACACCCTGTATAAATAAAAAATCTTATACCATCAATCTCTAACGACGATTTGCACTACCCTCATAGGGGACCATCTACGCGTCAAACCACACAATACATGAGAATTTCAACGAATTCGCAAGGAAAATGTCGAAATTATGGCTGCTACAAGGAAATTCACGTTTGCGCATGCGCATCGAATATTATCAGTCCAGGGGCGATGATTTTCATAGGGGACCATCTACAACGTAATCCGAACAATCCTCGAAAATTCATCACATTAGAATCACTTCGTATAGTTTGCCCGTTGAAAGGATTATTTCACGACCGACAGACACGAAAGTTTGATTTTGGAGAACTTTTTCTCTCAACCTTGAAAAGGGAAAACAAAGCTTTCGCTGCCTTGGTAGACTCTACGTAAAAATTTTTCAAATTTTCCAACATTTAATTTTTTCAAATTTCCAACATTTTTTCGATTTAAAAATTTTTTTTTGATTATTTTTGTGATATTTTAGGTATTGAATTCAATTGATCGAACTTTGATTATGGAATTGAAAATGAAATTTTGATTTTGAAGTACATTTTATTCAATTTCTAAATTGTCCTAGTAAATACGGACAAGGGTGGTCGGAGTCGAGGGTTCGATCTCCTCACTTGTGACTCGGAGGAAGGACTTGGTATTCCGAAGGGGGGCTCCGCCGGCGAATCGATGATGACGCCGAGATGTGCATCATTGCTATGCATAAACCGCTAACGCTGTTGTGAGCTGGTGATGAGGTCATTCCCAGTCCGAGGAGACGAGCCTACCTTCGCCCCTCGACGTTCGCCGGATGGGCCCCTCCGAAGTTTCCCTTGTGCACTAAAACCCGCGTAGTTACCCGTGAATGGGTCCTCCGTTACCCGTGAATCGCTCCTCCGTTACCCGTGATGGCTCCTCCGTGACCCTCCGGACTCCCGCGGGATGACCAGATGATGCTCCGCTTCTGATTCCCTCCCTGAATCCCTGAAACTTTAATCTCTCCTCGCTCCCCGAAATTCGAGTATTCAAACGGAAATCGCTTCCGCTTCAACTTTTGAATGAATGAAGTCTCGAAGTACAGTAAAAACATCCCTGCAGCATCGGTTATCGATAGGGACGGCACGATACCACCGATGTATCGGAGTATCGATACTTTTTTGGGATCGATACCGATATTTGTATCGATACTTTTGATGCAAAACTCAAACCGATACTTTTGCCTAAAATATCGGAGGTATCGATACTTTCTTAACGGTATTATCGAAAATTTCGCCAAAGTAAATTGGTGAAAAAAAACGAAATAAGTAATTAGAAAATAATACCATGTATTGTCTGCCATAGAATAACACTCAAAATATGCTCAGAATAGTATCTGATACTATCAATTGATTCAATTGAAACGGTATATCGCCACGATAGCCTCAAAATAGTGTCAGTATCTAATGTGATTTAGGAATGAATTTTTTTCAACCCATTTTCCCGAACTTACAAGAAGATTTATTGCTTGATCCTTTCGATTTCTAGTGGAAGAAGAACATCATTTCATTGGACAGAGATTTCTTGCAAATCAGAATTTCTTGCAGAGTTAGAATTGAGATAAAATGGAATGGTTATTCATTTTTATTAAATTTTAAATTATTGGCTTTTATTACATTTTGACATTTTATGTCTTTACTATGGCACATAAATGAAAAATCGTCACGCGGGGAGCGTTACGCGGAAATTTCTTATGACTTTCGCTTACATAAAATGTCTCTCGTGGTTGCGTACTTGTACGAAAGCTGTAGCCACCGATCGGGAGGAGCAGTGGGCGGGAGGAGCAGTGGGCGGGAGGAGCAGGGGGTGAGAGGAGCAGGGGGTGGGAGGATTTTGAAAAAAAAATTAATATCAGAAATTTTTTTTCTGTGCACTTTGGCATTTAGAAGCAAAATTATTTAATTCAAAGGAGAAAATCAACATATATAGGAATGTTTTACCTCAAATATTTAAATTGATTGTGTACCTAAATTTATTTAATTGACATTTACTTGTATTACATTTTAAAATACTGTTTAAAAAATATATATTGCCTGTTCTTAATAATTAAGAACCACATTAATTATTAATAGGGTTTTTATTTGGAGTGAAAAATCATCGGTTGGTTAATTTGAAATATCGGTGGTATCGATACTTTGAGCCGATATTATCGAAGTATCGATATTTTATGATATCGGTATCGAAAAGATATCGGGTATCGATACTTCCTGAGAAATATCGTATCGGAAGGAGTATCGATACTTTGGAGTATCGTGCCGTCTCTAGTTATCGAGCGAATTTTCATGAAAATCTTCGAAACTAGGTGGAGAAAATCGTAACATTATCCATACGACATGGAAGTCAGCCTTGAGGGTGAGGCACATAGTACGAATCGTTAACCCTTATCGGACCATGGTGTCGCTAGTGTCACCGAAAACATCCTACGTACTCCACAGCAGTAACCAAAATTAATGAAAAATTAGTTTTTGTGGGCCTTCGGAAGTCTCAAAATAGAATTATGGTAACAATTTCCAAAGTAGTCGATGAGAAAATTGTCAAAATTTTGGTTTATTATTTTCAATAATGAAAAAACGGAGTTGAGTAGAACGTTGTCTATTTCCTCGAGAATAATGAGTTACAAGTTAAATCGATTTCGACGGTTAGGCAGCATCAGTTGTAGCAGTTTTTCTTGATGGATATCAACTACTATTGTCGATTAGCTAGGTCCGAGCGTCCGTGGGTTATGAGGGCTTATTTTCGCTTATGAACGAGATTATGTTTGGGTGCCAAACATAAGGGATGATGACTAAGGGATGATTTGATGTACTATGAACAGTGATATCACTGTAGGTATCTTTTCTATAAATGGAGAAATCATGTTTCCTGTCAATCAATGAGATGGAAAGATCAAGAAAATTAAGCTTAGGTACTAAGCAAAATTTATAAAATAAATAAAGCCGTCCTAGCTCGAAAACTTTCAATATACAGGTATTGTTGTTTCGTTTATTTAAAGCAAATGGTATTGATTTTTAAGAATCGAATGAGACCACCCGGAGCTCTGTAGGACCCACCGTTCGTTCCCTATGAGGGTTGGACTTACAATGAATCAGAAACACGAGTGAAAAAAATGTTCTCCAAAATCAAAATTTCCACTCACGGTTTTCGTTTCAGACCATCCTGAACAATTTTCGTTCTCGTGTCTTCTCTGACTGTCATCATATCTTGTAACGGGCAAAACTATGCGAAGTTATAGTCTAATTTCAATGACATGTGATGGATTGATGAAAACGAAGACACAAACCCTGATCAAACCCGATTGAACGTTCACCATTTTACTTGCATTATCATCAGATCTACTGACATTGTTATTTTAAACAATCGTTATTATTTTAAACTCGAGAAACACAGTAGTGTCGTCACTAGCTGCTCTCAAATCCCCTCGTGACTGGTTTTGAAACAATTGAGAGAAGAGAGGGGGCACCAGTTAAGCCCTCCTCTAGTTCTGTTCGAACAGTTAATGTTGTAGCTCGCTTGGGTGTGAACCTTCGAGGTGTCGTGTGATCATTTTGATATCAAATTTGTAGTAAATGCTGTCCGAGGGGGAGTATCGCTAACTCGAGTTCCGTTTCTGAAATAGTACAGTTTCTTTAGGTACTTAATAAAATTAGTTTACAATTGAAGGGTCACGGGGAAAAAGGATCAGACTCCTCTTTTCCTAATTCCGAGAAAATCAAAAAACAAAGTTTGAAGTCGTCCCAGACAGACGCTATGCATAAAAAAATGGACTGTTAGGGCGACCTGACCAGGAATTTAATTATGTTCAAGTGACAAGAAAGAAAATTAAGTAGGTCGAAGATAATTTCCAGAAATAATTAGAAATTTCAAACAAGGTATGGACTTTGATCTTTTTTCCCCACAAATATCCGCGTTTCGGTCACCATAATACCTAAAAAATATATCACCATGTTACCTATTGTTTATTCAAATCTCGTAATTCACTTCAGTAAATTTACTAGGGTTTGTAGGTACCTTGAGGTCACCTCCAGAAAAATGTGGGGCAAAAAGTGGCTTCATTTTCCAAATTAGGTATAGTTTTGTACAAAACATTAATTGCAAAAAGGCAAAAAAAATCAATAGGATCGTCGCAAGGATCGTATAGGATTTTATTCATCTAAAGGGTCGTCGCAATATGAAATGGCGTCATCATCTCCTACATTCCCCAACCTGTTGGACAGTGACTCAGAAAATGTTCACACCGGGGTTGACGAGAAACTGACACAAGTGTTTTAAATCCTCTGATTTTGCTGGTTTTGGCGGGTATGGGGCCGTTGTGAAGGTTCCCCAATGTTACACCTGCTTTAGGTACTGAAGTCTTCTTCTTCGAGGTAGAAGTGGTTGTGAAAACTGTCTGGTATCTTCACAAGTAGGAGCTTTCGTGCTTGATGGATCTTTGGTGCCGTACAACTCATGCTAAGGCGAGGGAAGGGGTCTTTATATCGGACACTGATCTTTCTTCCCTGCGAGCGCACGGAATCTGATCCTTTTTCCCCGGAGCCTCGTATTTGTTTTAGCTTTAACCCCTGCTGTGTATAAAGTGTCTGACAGACACTAGGGAAATTTCAATGAAGTATTTTGTGCATCTTGAATATCCCAGGCGCTCAGTACCTGCCACCCTTTATAGAAGGTTCCATTTCAAACCTTCAACTGTGACCTTAACAATTTCCAACCAATTTGCGAAATTCGTTTTTGTTCTTGACTTCGAATGACCAGAATATCGAAATTAGCATGGTGATAGAGCGAGAGGATAATATTAAAAAAATATCCGATTTTTCAATATTTTGGTTCCTTTATAGCTTACTAATAAATTGAACCCAAACTATGAAATTGAGGGGACATTATCAATGAAGCTCTGTATTTTCGTGAATTAAGTATTCTTTGTGCCACCATGAAACAAATTAGTGGTACCACCATGGTGCCAGGACACCAGAAACCACATATTTCGTGGGTTTTTGTATGTTTCACCTTGAACACGGAACAACACGGATGTGAACTTCTGCGGAACTCGAATTCGCATGTTGGGTATAGTTTTTGAAATTCTGTCCAAATTAGACTCCTTGAGACCCCCATAGACTACTTGGGAGTAAGTCTAATTACCTACTTTGTTTTAACTAATAAAATGTTGGTATGACAAAAAACATATTAATTAATTCATCATGTGTCTCAAAAATAACTTCACAGGTGCTGCGTGTCTGTCAGACCCTTTATACACTGGGGTTTATACACACCAGGGGTTAAAAAGAATGAATGCGATCTTTCTTCCACAAAGTGAAACACTTCTTCGGTTCTACTCCTCCCAAGCTACACGATGGCGTGCCTATCTCAATTCGGCCAAAAAATGGAGTTTGATCCTTTTTCCTCGTGACCCTTCAATTCGGAAGTGTTGTTCCTTTGCAAATACCATGTGTTCCGACGAAGAGGAAGGTCAGCTTCGGGAGGAGGAACCCACAATAACATTTTCAGGGGTTATGCGTATTGGGGTGTAGACGGTCCCCTATGAAAATCATCGCCCTTGGACTGATAGTATCCGCTGAACATGCGCAAACGTGAATTTCCTTGTAGCAGCCATAACTTCTACATTTTTCATCTGATTTCGACGAATTTTCTCTACGGATTGTTCAGATTAGTTTCTTAGATTCCAGACTAGATTTCTCCTTCGGACCTAATTTTGTACGGCTGAGCCTGATTTTTGTGACTCAACCGGATGCCGCAAGTTCTTAGAAACTTATTTTCTGGTGGGCTTCGATTTCTTTTCTTTTTCATTTATAATTAATCCTTTGTCATATTTTTAAGTACGACAGTGTTATCACAATTATTGTAATTTATTCTACAAATTTTTGTAATTTGTATTATTTTGATGCCAATAAATGAATAAAGTTAGCGTGTAGATGGTCCCCTAAGAGGGTAAATCAAGGTACTTAGAGATTGATTTTTGAGATTAGCTACTATTTTTCGTATTTGGTCGATTTCAATGGTTTATTGTTGAGAATAATATACCAACATACCAAATCAAGACCTTGTTCTCACTTTTTGCTCGTAATTTGAATTTCAAAACAGATGTCGACCCGTCTCGACCTTCCCCACTACCGCGCTGATTGATGGAGGGGACCGCCGGATTGAGAGTGACGCTAAGTGCATTACAGAGCTGGCACATGTGCAGCGAAAAAAGCAGAAAACCCCAGCAGGAATGCAAAGTTCTCCAGACCGCCTTCTTTTCTCCTGGGGATGACCCTTCGGAAATCCAATCAGCTCCTTCTCAGGGCGGTCTGAACCCCGAAAAGGGAAAATGCGGCTCAAATGGAAAGACAGAGGACGGGAGCGGCCCACTCGTTATGGCCTTGTAATAGAAGGTCCGGGACCCTTAACTCGGTTTACCGCCCTTAATAGAGTTGCAAGGCTGGCCAATGAGGGGAGGCC
Organism: Apolygus lucorum; assembly: GCA_009739505.2. Classification (NCBI taxonomy): domain Eukaryota; kingdom Metazoa; phylum Arthropoda; class Insecta; order Hemiptera; family Miridae; genus Apolygus; species Apolygus lucorum. The sequence continues at coordinate 3,011,869 of CM019177.2, forward strand.
GTCCAATCTGCATAATACCTCCACGAGTCGGCAACGTCGCGTTTTATGCAGCCGATGTTTTGATTTGCGATGGTCTCGGGGGGTCCCTCAACTATCGGGATTCCGTGTTTCCGCTTTCCATTAGCAGGAATGACAGGTTTCCAGCAAACAACCCTTCGGTTTTGGAAGTCCTCTGCAGGTGCAGCTGGGCAGACGCGGAAAGAATCCCGTAGGTTGTATTCGTAGCAGAGCGAGAGTTCGACGACCCATTTCAACCTATTTGTACTAGGAATGGGTATCGTTATGAAAGTATCGATATTTGGTATCGATACTGTCTCTCATGCCATTATCGATATCCCAAGTATCGTTGGGCACGAGTATTGATATTTTAAAATATCGAGTATCGATACTTTAGTGTCACAAACTATCAATATTATCCAATATTTTCAAGAAAAATAATTTTTTCAACAATTTTATTCATGTTTTACTATCAAGAGCCCAAGCAGAGTGATTTTCTCCATGATATAAACGTTATTTGTGCAACCAAAGAGTAATGACCCACCTCTCTACCTTCTCCATTTTTTAGCCATTATGTTGAATTTTCCGCGAAAACTGTATCGATATTCGATGTTTAGAAATATTGGATCCAGGGTATCGATATTCAAAGTACCGGATAGTGCAGTATCGATACTAAAATATCGAGCATCGGTACGAAAGTATCGATATTTTGAAATATCAATTGATCGCCATCTGTTTTGAGTAGAGTTATTTAGATTATTGAGATAACAAATGACTAGAGATAATGAAGGACCACCCTAGTATGATGTGCCTAGGGACACTCTTTGAAGTACCTACTACTATATTGCACTTGTTGAATCTATCCTAATGACTAGTCTCAGTGGTTATATTAAATTGTAGGTTTAGGAACTTGTGATAAAGGTGTGATAAATAACAGATAACAATAACAATCCCCTTTCCATAAAGATATATTATAATGAAAACAACAGAATAGATTTGTTCCCTAATTCCTACTTGGCCAAGGTTACACATAAAAGTTAAAGAAAAGATAGCAGAAAATTTCAACAGATGTGACTAGATATAGATTTTGGTAGTTAAAGTTCAAATGGTGATGAAGTAGTGAGAAGAAGTCTTCATGCACAAACTTGAGATGAGGAAGAGGTAGGAAGAAATGCCAATTTTACCTTCAAGTATCCTGACTAAAAAGTGATGGTGGAAAAGGTGGCTTCATCCATCAATCGGCGTCCATTGTCTTCAGCAGGAATACTTGAGTGTGGAAACGGATTCAATCCTCCAAAAGGCTGGCACAAGCAGGAACAACTCCACAGGTAGAACAAAAGACCTGATGCCTTCCAACTTGTAAAGTAGTAAAATAGGCCCATATTTATGGGAACACCATGGAACATGGAAGCATAGTTCATAGGTACTTCCATACCCAGAATGGATGAAGTGGTCACTCAACCACGATTCATGATAAGAGATAACTGAAATAATTTGTTGCGCTGATAAGATGTCAACTATTTCAGTGATAAGGAAACTTGTCTTTTTGACGTTGAAGATATTGTTAAGAAGAAATTATACCGGAAATAAGGGTGGTAGGTAGAAAATGGATTGTGTTGGGTTGTGCATTGTAGAAAGGTTACTGCTGATAGAATTGAAGAAAGAAAAGCAATGGTAAGTCTGCTGTGTAACAGATAAGGCGGAAACACCATCTCTAATTTGTAGCCATTTGGGTTTATCGTTTTCAATAATGAACCTCTGTCGCAATAAATCACATTTACTATAGGGATTTGTGGACTTTTTCCCCTCGTCCGAGAAAAATAATAATAATGAACCATTGCATAGTATTGAACCCCGGCAAAATGTGTTGGTTCACGATTTTGATGAAATTTGGTATACAGGCTCCATTTGGGGTCTAGTTGTGCCTTGAAGCCTTTGGTTAGTTATTATTATTTTTTATAATTTTTCATTGCTATCATACTTTTACAGTAGGTACATAACAATCGTCAATTAACAAAGTTTACAATAACTTACAACAGGAAAATGAAACAAAGATGAATTTAACAATATGCATTAATTAAAGTTAAACAGGTTCTTCTGAGGTAATTTGATAAAAGCTTGATTATTTAGGAGGTATCGTACGTTGACTAGGTGTTGCTGTGTGGCGCACAGGAAATAATAGCAAGCAATTAAAACGTACATTCATACAAAGATTAGTTCAATAAATTATTATAAAATTAAGACACGCAACTTGAACCTGATATCACAGAGACATCACAGTCATGAGAATTCATAAGTAATTGTACGCTAAACAAAAATATCACAGACTGACCACTAAAACCTACATACGTCGATGTGGAAGCAACAGTACTCAATATTCCTCTGCTGCTATGAAACTCAAAGTATTACTATTCAAATTGTTAATTTAAATAATTGTTTCAGTCACTTTTAAGGAGTGAAAGTAAGGAGTGACATTCAAAATGCCCTACCTCAAAAATTCTCGTTGTAAACGTATTGTTTATTTTCCCAATCTAAAATTGAATTGAATTTTTAGAATCGAATGAGACCACCCGAAACTCTGTAGGACCCACCGTTCGCTCCCTACGAGAACCTAACGGTTGGCTTAGGATAAATCAGAAACACGAGTGTGAATCGCAAAACAGGCCTAATTTTCGTTCAAATTTTTCGCGACCAAAATGCATTTCGTTTCTTCAAGTTGTACTCAGTTTTGCGTCCTCAGCAACCAGTAATCAGAGTTCCTCATGGAAGCACCCACAGCTCGTTTGTTCTTCGAATTGAGTGTGAAGCGTTTATTTTTTGCAAGATAAACTTGATTTGAAGCGAAAATTGGTTGGTAGGTAAAGGCAATGGCAGAACTGCGTTCTTTGCAGGCGAGTGATCCAATACGAAAGTATAATCAACTTTTGTGCAATAATCAGAAGCGTTTCTCAAGGAATTTTAAGGTTACGTGGGTATCTATCTATTCTCCAGCATCAGTGAGTCATTTCAGAAGAAGGCACTATTCCATAGTACAATAATTACCCAAAAATGGCAAAAATCAACTATTTTCGGGTGCGTGCTCAATGCGTTTTGGAAAACGAGTAGTGTATTTTTATGAGGTTTTTGAAGTCAAAAACGAAAACTGAAAATTCGCTCATCCACTCAAGCTGATGAAACAAAAATCTGAAACAAAAATCATCAATTTTTTTTTTACCTAATGGTTTAAATTTTTTCGTGCTCGATTCGAAAGGTTCATTATTGACAGTAATATGCAGTAGGAGGATCCAGGCAAAATGAAGTCACCAAATACTCTTCCAACAGTTTGAAGAAATTTGGAAGCATTCTGACCCTCGGAGGCAGTAGATACTATTAATTCGTACTTTAGTACGAAGTAGAGATAGGCCGTTCACTACTGAGCAGGTTCACTGAGCCAGTTCTTTCAAAAGAGCGAGTGAACCGCGGTTCGGTAAAGATCAGTCCGGCTTCCCTCCGATCACCCTTTTCATTGACTCGTTTTTTCACTGTAGCCAACTCGTACGATAATTCAGACGTAAAATATAAATCGTTCAAATAATTTTAACAATAATTTCTGAGTGGTGGGTCCCTCGAAAGCCAATATTCCCGTACCACTACTCAAGAGTGGCGTATTTGATCTAAACTTGTTTTTTTCCCATGGTTTTCGAGGATTTATCAAACATTTAAAACGAAGAAAATAAACCTCTACAGACGAGAGCAAAAGATCCAAAAAGAGCAACTGAACCGTTTGGAATAACCGGTTCTTTTGACTGAGCGGAGCGCTCAGAGCCGCTCTCCGAGGTGAGCCGTTTTGCCCATACTTTGTATGAAGGGCCTGCTAGCTCGTACGCTGTAAAATGAGTCAAATCACGTTCACCGAAATAAGTGGAGTTGGAAGAGTAGAGAGCGGAAGGTATCAACAACTGACGCAGACGTGTCCCCATCGTTGGTCATCCGACGTCGCTCGTTCCCGAGTTTTATAACGAACTGCGGTTCCGTAAAACGCAGATGTCGCCACCGATCTGCCCTTCAGTTCTCTTTTTGAAGCGTCGTTTAACCCTCCGCCCCCGACCCTGGGTCTATTCGACCGCAGGCCACAATACACCACATTGCCGAGGCCGCTCACGGACTGACGACCCCCTCCATGATCGCCATTTGATTCGAGAGCCGCGTTTCCACTGAACTCTCCCCGTTTTTAATGTTCCCCTCGCAGAATTACTCCTTCAACCTAGCTAACACTTCCCATCATGTACCTATCTACATAATATTTATAAAACAACGACAGTTCATCTGAAAATGTACACTGGCCATCATAACTTGTCTCCAGTACTCTGTGCTGGCCATCTTATTCCACACGAAATGTTTGTTGTTCGCCAACCACTCATGTCCACTCCATCTTCTGAGATGAGCTAATTTAATCAAAAGTGCACTCCATAAGCACCGATTTTGTCAATCAGCGTACTTCGATGTGGAGCAAGCATTTCCCGACTCAGGCTCGATGGCTTGCTCACGAAACTTCAACCAAATCTCCTTAATCATCTATATATAAATTGTACAGATTACCATTCTGTACACTTTTTCAATAAAATAAAAGCATGAATGGATACGATTTGCTCAGATTTCTTAACCGACGTTAGGCTTGGCTCGTGTTGTGGGGTAGGATCCTTGCAAAATCGCTCCATCTCGGTTAATGAATTGATACCTACTATACATTACAGTACCTAATAAGTAAATTACTAAACAATACATAAACATCTTTATTGTAGGAGGCGTAGGTGTTGATCCTTTGTGGATACCGTACAGCAGTGCATTTGATGTAATAAATACTTTACATTTTTTACACACTACTAAGTTATGTGAAGCTTGCGTTGTAATCGAATCCTAAATAATGCACTAAACTAAATAAAATAAAGTACACAGACTCGACTTGACATCAGACTTCTCAATAATGTAATTTCGATAATAGGTTACGGTTTTTTCACATTTATGTTTCCTCGTTGCTAGGGATGTTATTTTAATAGTTATGGAGGAGCCACTACAACAGTCCTGTTACAAGTTACATAATATGGACGCTATGCTCATAGCTGAGATACTTGTATCAGTTACTGGGCCATTTGCTTGGTCATTGCTGACGACGTTGGGCCCCGGAGTGGCTGCAGTCGTTGGGACGTCGTTGTTGGCGATGGACTTTGGACCGACTCCTGCGGGGGTCGTGGATTCAGGGCTCAACGCCAGCAGCGTGCGTTTTTCGGCGTCCAACCCAGGGCGTTGAGACAATGGTAAGCCATGAGCGAAATCATCAGAACAAATTCTAAATCGAAGACAGCTGATCACGTCTGCGACGCCAGGAATGACAGTCGGACGACAATCCAACCTGAAATGTTTGTTTACTTTACTTTACTTTCTTTACATAATATGGACGCTATTCAATAATCTCTAATACTATACAAACATATGCGCTGTTTAGTAGTCTGTCGCATCTAAAGTCCCCTTTTATAAGTAGCCAACTGTCCAACTGATCGATCATTTGTCGTAACTGTTCAGAATGAGCATTCAACCTCAAGATTAATGAGAGCTTTGGTTCCGCAAGGGAGCGTGTGGGCTCCGTACCTCTTTTCGTTGTACTGCTACGACATCCCACTACCAGCAGATCACAACTTCGCAGTTATGTACTCAGACGACCTTTACGCTGTGTGCCATGAAAACATTTTAGAAGCCACGTGAGAACTACAAGAATACCTTGTGGTATTGGGCCAGTGGTGCACAAAATGGAGAGTCAAAATAACTTCTCAAAAATCCTGTAGCGCAAACCTCCTTTGCTTTGTGCTGGAGACTCCATAACCAAATCCACAGGACATGAATACCTCATAGTCTTCCTTTATAAGCAACTGACGTTCTATGACCACACCACGGAGCTAATTTAGAGTTCAAAGTAGAGTGTCAGATTTGACACCGCTGTTAAACAGTCGGAATCGGTCAGCTCATAACAAAATTGTAATGTACAAAACATTCATTGTATCAACATGGACATAAGCCGTAAACGTATAGGGAATAACAGTGATATGCTGTTCGTCACTATTAGTACCTATTATAAAAAAAAGTCTTGCATTCGAAAATCTATTTTGTAACAAACCTCTATGTGCACACCGTCTTTCTCTGGTGTCAGAAGTGAACAGACAGCAAAGTGCAAGGTGCTGAATCGAATAACGAAAGAATGTCGTTGAGAAGTGGTCGTGTTGTGGCTAATGATGTTCGGGGACAAGAAGCTCAAAATGTAATCGCTGATCAGCCAGGATGAGTGATGTTGATCGAGGTTTGAAGCTTCAATTAGATGAGTTCCGCCAGACAAGTGGGGTACTGCCCTGAAGTACAATCACCCTGGAAGAGGCCTTGCAAAGTGAAGAAGTAAATAGGGTGTGCGCCTGGGTAGGAAAAACTGTTTATTGTTATTTTTAATCTAAGGTAGACATCATTCTGAGAATTTTGGTACCAACCTTCTAGCGTGTGTAAATCTTTTCCTATGAATTTTTAAAGTTTCGACCGTTTATGACGTCACAGTGGGCTGGGGGGTCCCGCCCAGGCGAGAGGGGCGCGTGACGTCATAAACGGTTGAAACTTTGAAAAATCATAGAAACAGATCTACTCACGCTAAAATTTTCGGATTCTACGTACCTTGAAACGTAAAACATCAAATTTTGAAGGGGGGGGGGGGTTAAGTTTTTTTTTTCTTGCTCGATTCCAAAGGTTCATTATTGAAAATAATAAACCAAAAGTCTTGCATTGTTGTAATAAACCTTTATCTGCAATCACCGCCTTTCAAGGGTAGGAAAGCAACAAAACGGCATAATTACTACAAAGGCAGAGGAGGATTCATACGTCTGAATTTGTGAGGAATGTACAACGATTTTGGCTTGGCAGAATTTTCTTTGTATGATCAATCATCACATGATGCAGCATGCTTCTTCAGATCTTCTCGTCCAACGCTATAAATGATTGAGATAAACTGAAGGCTATGAATCATAAATAGGGCGTGATGGTTGTCTATCAACACGTTTTGGAACTGAAGACATTGAGGAGGAGTCGATGAAATATGGTTCTTTCAAAGCTTACTAGTTTAAAGTTTTACGGCGCATCGCATTTTTCTGAGGTGTAGAACGGATGTCGTTTAAACCCCATTCACAGCCAGATTCTACGCTGAAAATACTGTTAGAGAACATCGTCCTTTCTTAAAATAGCGCGCTTAGTAAAATCAGGTTTTCTCCCATCGCGGTCGTCGATGAGATACGGACGACGGAAATTAGCCCGCAGGAAGGCGAGAAATTCCAAGTGTTGTAGGAGCTGGAAAAATCCGTGTCAACCTCTCAAGTCGTCATGAATATTCCTCTCATCAAATCAGCATAGAGGGTAATGCTATTCACAGGGCAAACGGCCATTACTCCACGCCTCCCGCGAGACTTATGAATAAGACAATGGACTTTTAGCGCCGAGCTCCACGAAGCTCGCCGTACGTTTTCAAAGCCGAACAAAGCGTTACAAGAGGAAATCCTCGTGAAATCGAGTTTTTTCCCTTTGTAAAAAAATAATGGATTCGTGCCTTAATTTTGACTCGTCCTGAAAGTGTTCGTGTGACGTGAAAGCTGTATTAACATTTTATGGGGGGTTAAGTGGTTCAATTAGATCAGCTCATTTCTGTATTTCGTTTAGTTCCATTCGATGCTAGATTTTCTTCATGTTTCCAGTCCCAAAAGACCTAGAATAATGTCAGGTCGAGGTTTTGTAATGTTTGCATTCCCGAGGACCAGGATTAGTTCAATTTAAAACAGTTGGTAAGCGATAAAATAAGCATTTTAATTAGGTACCTTATTACTGCACAACATTGTTTCACGCAATGCAATTTAGTTTGCATTTTGAGTAAGGAATAGTATTACACGGGAGAAAAGAGACAAAAAAATCCCACTTCCCTGAAAAAAGACGTAGAATTACTCTCAATTTTAGGCAGCACAATAATTCATCATTTTATTGGACACAACAAAATTATTCCAAGAAGTCAATGAGTGAACACTAGATTAACTGACACTGGCGATGATCTTGAACAAAGACAGTTTCTAGTTTGCTTCTGACCTATTTAACTGTTTTCTCCCTCCCACCATATTTCAAATAATTTTTCCTAAGTCCAAAGGTCTGCCATCATCACCCTTCCCTAAACATAAAGTACCTTCTAGTTATATTGTAAACAACACACCTATAACTGTGAAAAGTTTTTTTTTTTTTTCAAATCGATATAATATATTGAATAATAAAAATGTTATTTTATTAAAATATCAGTAACATAACAACTGAGCATTTGTGCCCATCAAGCTAATTTCTATGCATACAATATTTACACTTTTTAGAGTTAGCAGCCCGATGGCTGTTGCTCTAGAAGAGAACACCCCACGCACTACACTGTGTCATGTCACAAGTTCATAGGGTTTTTTTCTATCCAGTCGCCGGACGGCATTTGTATTGTCTAGGAGACGGAGAACTTCGGGGTTTGTATGACCATGAAGCCGATGTTCGTGTTTAATAGCATGTTGCTTGATCGCTTCGCTGACGGTTTCCATTTTAAGATCACGATGGAGGTCGGCGTTGCGCACCATGTTGCCCATGTTGCTATTCTGAATGTATTCTGAATTTTTATGACTTTCTTAATGTTGGCTTAATTTTCATACTCTTTTCGAGTACGTTGACTCTCTAAATCAGGAGTTTATTGGTTACTTTTTGTTCGTTAACCATTTCGAATAGCAAGGTGAGCATCTTGTCAACCGGTGAACTGATATGTTGACTGCGCACAGTATCGGCATAAGATACCGTTGATTTTTTACTAGTACCACATTTTTTGAAGTTACTATTTTCTTGATCTTTTTTTGATAATTGACTCGCTTCAGGCTTCCCAATCTTGGAGCCTTTTGTCTTATCTTTCATTTTCTGTCGCTCCCTGGCTACCTCACACCCACGATAGTTCGCTGGATGCGCATCTCCACAATTGACGCATTTTGCCGGTCCTTCATTGCGGGAGCAGCTCGTGGCTTCATGCTTTCCTGCACACTTCACGCACCTTGCCTCTCTCTGACAGTAGGTTTTTGTGTGGTTGTACCCCTGACATTTTTTGCACTGAGGAATAAGGTTTGAGGACTTCCTCAGTGGCTCAATCTTAACTCTGATGTTAAGAATAGAATCTATTCTGATTGGATCTCGTATAACTTACCAATCTCTTCAGTATTTTCGAAGCTGAGAATAAAGAGGGGAAGATTCCGTTTGACCAAAACGGAATCACCTTTATCATCAAGCTCCCTGGTTTTTTTAATGAGATTAACTGCCTCGATAATTTTGTATCCTTTTCCTTGAAGGTCAGATACAATGTCCTCTGTTAGACATGAATGGTGCAACCCTCTAGCAACTACTCCAAAGGGCCGTTCATTTTTATTCTCGTAGGTGTACCACTGGAGGCTCTGTTCATTCAGACCTTTCGTGAGTGCACGGTACGAGTCACTATCTTTGACAAAAATTTTCCAAACATTGTTTGAGAGTGCCTTAATGGTGCACTCTTTGGTGGTTTCCGCACTTTTGATTACATTTTGAATGATATCGTAAGCAGCAACACCAGTAACTGTTATGGGAGGCGGCGTTGATTGTTTTTTAACTATTTTTGGCAGGACTAGGGAAGGTCCAGCATTACTTTTACTTGGTTGAACCAATGATTATTTCCGGAGAGGAGGTTGCTTTACGCTTCTTTTTATTTCTCTTGAGGATCCAATTTGTTTCTCGTTCGATGACCTCCTCGTCCGTAGAATATTCATTAGGCTTAACACTACGAGGTTCGTTATTTCCTGTTTGCATAGCGTTGATTTTAAGATCAGCTAGTTTCAACTGATCACAAAGCGAAATAATTAGGTTGTACAGCTCACCAAATGCTGTGTTGACATGCTCATCCTGGATTCGGAACGCGGCGGTAGAGGTTCGGTGTTGCACAACCTCTAGCTTTGCTTTGTCAGCAATCGCGGCGAGTGATTCGCCGTCGCTTTCCTCGTCCATCACTATACCATCGCAGGCACGGCGAAGAATTAGGTCACTAAATGTTTACTTTTCACAGGAGCTCCGACCGATGTTAACTGCTCGGAGGTTCGCGAAATACTGTGAAAAGTGAGTAAGGAACAACTTCAATCTGACCTGAACAACTTACTTTTATAATAAAGTCTCTAGAAACCTGTACAATGATTACCATCGCCGTGGTTCCCAGGTCTCTTTTCAATGGAATTAAACTCGAATATGTCCAAACAACACATTAAACCTCCAAAGGTTGCAACACATTAAACCTACAAAGTATTTTAATCTTACCTGGGAACGTGAAAATATCGGGATGGTTATATGCCTGTCAATTGTGAGCTGAGTTCCAGTCATTATTCTCAGGTATTTTTCTCTCTGTTTCTATCCACAAGATAAATTTCAACAATATATCAGCATGTTGCCATAATCCTCAGGTATGCCAACCCGTTGGTTTTGAAAACCCAGGATGACTCATGGCATTGTTATTATGAATTTAGTCCTTGAGGGCCAGTCTCTACCTCCTATTTGAAACTTTCCCTCTCACAGGCCGACCAGAGTCGGACAAAGGCGTTTCCTCCCCACATTCTACCTCTGTGGTTTCGGCTCTGGACGTCGACCTGTCTACACGGCGCTCAGGGTGCTCCTGTCCTCCAAGACTGATCGGTCGTGCGGGTTTTGCCTACCCACTATTCCGTACGCCACATTTCGGTCTAGTTGATGAATTCACATTCTGACGCACAATTTTTGGGCTTTTCCTCATGTTTTTTTTTTTTTTTTGAAAATTTTATTATTTATTTTTTATTTTATTATAATTTTATTTTATTATATTTAAGTACTGCAAAATTTTTGAAAAACCTGAATTTTGGTTTATTGTTTTTAATAATAAGCCGTTGGAATCGAGCAAGAAAAAAAAATTAACCCTCCCTCAAAATTTGGTGTTTTACGTTTCAAGGCACGTAGAATCCGAAAATCGAATAAAACATTTTCCGTCCGTCCGCCGTACGCGGCACTTTACTAAGCAAACCTGGACTGACTTGGTCCAAATTTGGTATATGGGCTCCAATTGGGGCCTAGTTGTGCCGCGAAGCTCTTGGTTGATGTCAGTCACTTCTAAGGGGTCAAAATTAGGGGGTGAAATTTTCAAGAGTGCCCTAGCTCGAAAACTTTCGAGATAAAGGTATCGTTTTTTCACCAATTTAAAATAGTATTGAATTTAAAAAAATTTTTGAGACCACCCGGAACTTTGCAGGACGTTCGCTCCCTACGGGTACTTAAGGGTTTTCCTTCGGTAAAACAGAATCATGAGTGTGAATCGCAAAAGAGGTCTAATCTCCGTTGAATCTTCAGCAAACCAAAACTCGATCGCTGTTCTTTTCTTCGAGTTGTATTCAGTCTTGCTTTCCGAGCAACCAGTAATCAAATTTCCATATGAAGCTCTCTATTTTTCGAATCGAGTGTGAAGCGTTTAGATCTTTCTAATAAACTTGATTGTGAAGGTGTGAAGGCAGTATGGTGAGGTAGGTAGTACCTACCAGTGATTGGTAGGTAAAAAAAAGTTGGTAGGTAAAAAAAAAACGCTGCAAATCATTGCCCAGAGGTTTATTATTTTCTGTACAGATCACCCTTCTGTATAGATCCCTCCTCACCAACCGTAGTTACCTACTACCTACTAGGGCATTTTTGAAAATTTCAACCCTTCATTTCCATTTGGTTGGTGGTTGGGGTTGAAATTTTTAAAAATGCCCTAGCAGGTAGTAGGTACCTATGGTTGGTAGGGAGGGATCTGTACAGAAGGGTGATCTATACAGAAAATATTAAGTCTTTGGGCAATGATTCGCAGCGTTTTCGGTCTTGTTCCTGTGATAGATCTTGAATAGTGATACAATTTATTGGGTTTGGAGAACACACTTAAACAAATCAAAGGTTGGAAAATCAAAGGAAGTGCTCGAAGCAGGAACCTTTAGGTTTGAGATAAGGCCTCTCCGGAGAACCCCATTTGGTGTGATTGAGCTGTGGAGGTTCTAACCTATTGCCCTCCCTACAGAACGTACAGCGCGCCATTGATTCCAATAGATGGGGTTTCCCCTGAAGACAAAAGCCCTCATCCCTTACGGGCTGGAAAAGGGCCCCCTCCACGACTGATTGTTGTCCGGTTTTCAGTAAACACGATAAGTTTTGCCTTCCGCGTTTCCAGCCCTTCGAAGAAAACCACGCTTGGCTCGTGGCCCCTTTGTAAAGGGTCGGTGTTTACAAGGCTGTCGGTTGCCTTCGAAGGGCTGAAGGGGGTCACAAATCCAAGCACGGCCACTAATTCGCTTAGCACCTTTGCGGGAAGGGGGTCTCCTCAGGAGTTGGCCACTAATCCAATCTAGAGCCCTTTAAAGGGATGATCTCAGCTACTAGCCCTTTTGTCCCTTCAGACTCCATTCATCCTCTTGATTACTCATTTATTCACTTTGAATTCAGCTCGCCTCCGCCTCATTTCTCATCGACTTTGTTTTTATCCGTTCAAGAACCAATAAAGTCAATCCAGCTTTTACTTATCTCTCATCCATATTGACCGAGTTTACTTCTGAGTGATTCGGATATTGACTTTAACCCGCTTCTTGATAGATACTTTGATCCCTCGATTCATCTCCTGTCGTTCCGCCTATCCAGTTTACATTCAACCAGGCTTGATTAGTGAGATTCAAATATGGTACCTGGAGAGGTTATTTCACGGCACCTTTCTTCCACACAAGTGACTAATCTGATGACAATCTCGGTCGTAATTTGATTATTTGGCTTTAATGAATATTCTAACTCTGTGTACCTATTTAAATGAATTTTATTGAATTGGCAACATTGGACTGACTTTGAATTAGAATTTACTATGACGAAGAGGGAGGTGAGATTGAGAGGCCCGACGTTTCAAATCGTTGAAGTTTTCCTCAAGCCGAAAAGCTTGAATGGAGGTCAGACCCTTCGGGTGAGTCTTTCTTGCCAACACCTTTTTACTCCCTGTCGAAAGTGAGGTCTCACTTCAATTCCTCTAGAACATTTTCAAGAGGAAGGGGCCCTCCTTCCTCACTGCCTCATTAATTTTAGCCAATTTTACTAATGTGTAAAGCCGATGAACGTGTAATTAAATTTTAAATTCTGATATTATTCTGAATGTGATTGTCATACCTTTCTAGTATAGTAAAATAATACCTATACTAATAATACCTGTAATACCTATACCTAATAAAATAGTACCTTTCTTTTATATCCTATTTGCGGGTTTTTTCAAAAATTTGCCTCTAACATGGTTTATTTGAATTATTGTTATTCAAAATTGATTTTAAAATATTCAAATATAATTAACCAAAATTGTAGTTACTTTCAAAATAAGTCCGTGTAAGCAGTTTTAAAATATTCCTTTTTGTTTACAAATGGGAAGCTAGGTACATTGGTCCTCGAAGGTGCTGACATCTATCCATAAAATTTCGTACTAGAATCGGAGACACAGTCTTAACACGTCGAAGGTGAGGGTGAGAGGTAGATCTCGCTGGCACGAAAGTGATGCAATGATGTGGTTGTGGTAGTTAGGATGATCCACCAGAAGTGGTGAGGCAGGGAACTCTAATAATTCTCAGTTATCCGTGTTCTACCAACGAGTGGATCATCGTATGATGTTGAACTTTGATAAAACTGAATCACTCATACTTTTGAACTTTTAGAAAAATTAAAATTTTTCTTTCATTGGATATTTTTTCCATTTTATCATTATTTTTGATAAATTTGAAAATATAGCAATATTAACAAGTTATATACAATTGAAAACTGTTGATTTGATGTATCGATTTCTCTCTTGGTCAGCCCAGTATTCTTGAAAACCTTGAGAGAGGCATCAGGATCGCAGATGAGTGTGACGTGAATTATCTACCCATTTCAGTTTCCCAGATTTCTTAGTCCTTCCTTAACTTTGTTGACTTTCATCAAGTTTTTCCTTATTTTTGCCTTAGTTCTGGCATCAAAATCAAAGTTATAATTTCTCCCAGGTGTACCTACCCAGGATTTCAGAGGTCCTTAATAATTGAAAATAATAGCCCGAACAAAGCAATGAGAGAAATTCCGCTTCTAGCAGGGAATTTTTCGCACGCGGGTGAATGATGTTGCCGGGCGAAAACTCATCTCGTAGGAAACGGATAATTAACGAGTAGCGTCTGAGGAAGAACAGGTGACTCCCAGAAGAACGTTGTAGCGGCTATAAAAATAAATCAAAAGTAAAGTCCCAGTGACCGAGTTAAAATACGGGATGGGGTTTAGGGATTTGAGCTTTCTGGCGGGGAGTGTTTCCATTATACATGAGCGGAGGCAGACACGGAGTGCATCCATCAGGATATTCAACCGCTAAGTATGACTGATGACTTCCTCTTTGGCTATTATTACGTTACCTTCAATGAATAACGTCTGAAGCGAGTTTCATCCATACCATACGAGATGAGTGTATTTAAACTTAAGAGAATTTTCAAGTACATTTTTAAAACTAATTTTCGGTAAGTATTTTTGAACGATTATTATGTTTTTTTTTTTAATTTATTAAGTAGATAATCTCTGATTATACTAGATACTACTCTGATTCCGAATATTCCATAATAATGTGTCTAATATGATATTATTTCCTACCAAAAACAAAAAAATGGACCACTTAGAGTCGTACTTTTTTCCTTTTCGATAGCATTTTGTTACACGAAATTAAACGTTGATTCCGAATAAACCACATAATAAACATGTTTGAAATGGTAATCTCTACTAAAAGCCTCGAAATCCTCACTGATTCCAAAAACTCCATACGTTAGGTAGGTAATGTGTCTTATACGGCTTTATTTTCCATGAACAACGAAAATTGGACTTTTTAGAGTCGTATATTTTTCATTTTTGACTGCGTTTTGTTACAAAATTTAACGTTAAATCCGAATAAACCACATGTAAACATGTTTGAGACAGTAATCTCCACCAAAAACCTTGAAAAACTCACCGATTCCGAGTGAAATGGAATTCATTCCGAATGAGATGGATGTACTCACTGGTTAAATGATGAAACCACATATAAACATGTTTGTGATATA
The DNA here is from genome assembly GCA_009739505.2 of Apolygus lucorum. NCBI lineage: Eukaryota > Metazoa > Arthropoda > Insecta > Hemiptera > Miridae > Apolygus > Apolygus lucorum. The sequence goes on from CM019177.2 coordinate 3,027,060, forward strand.
GCAATCCCTACTAAAAAACTAGAAAAATCCGTTTTTTAGATTTTATTGCTTCAGTTCGGAAATTTTTTTCGCTAAAATAGCGACAATTGTTTTTACTTTTCAATGCTGACAATAAAATAGCCCTCCCCAATTAATTTTTTTGAAAATTTCAAGCTAGACCCTGGGGTGAGTATATAGAATTAATACATAGTAGTAGGACATAGGTAGTTGTAATATCTGTACACAGGTTATGCACGTGTTATAAAATACATGTGTGAATACGACTGAAATAGTGTGTTGAAACAACCTCGCAATTGGAATATCAAGGGGTCGCAATTACACCCCTGCTCACAACTTAGTATAAACGAGATCGTATGTTTTTTAAATACACTTGGTCGAACAACTACATTACAATAATATAATATATTACTATTAATTTATAAATTATTAATTAATATATTATTATCATATTATGATAATAATGTAATAGAATCATAATTTTAATGTAATCACAGTAAGAAAGTGTCTTCCCATAATCACACTTCATTTCAAAGTTATCTTGGGGACTGCGATTATTTTGTATTCTAAACACACTTTTTTTCGGCAGGCAGGTGAGAAAATCTCTCAGATCCATAGGTGGAGTTGGATCTCGTAAGATACCCGGAAGGATCCGCGTCTTCCGGTTATGTGGGATTCAACCCCACTAAAAAAACGCTGCAAATTATTACACAATGGTTTATTATTTTCTATATAGATCACTCGTCTACAAAATCACCAACCATCCAATATGAAAAGAAAAAGAAAAAAAAAAAAAAAAAAATCAAAAAAAAAATCAAAAAAATAAAAAAAAATCAATAAAAAATCAACAATACGAACCATCGATTGCATTTCGGTCTCCTCTAATTTGAACGGAGATTAGGCCTCTTTTGCGATTCACACTCGTGTTTTGATTTATATATATATATATATTTCAATATAAACACTTAAATTTTCGTAGTGAGCGAACGGTTTGTCCTACAGATCTCCGCGTGGTCTCAAAAAATTCTAAAAATTCTATAGAATCTTAAATTGAAGAAAAAACAATACCTTTATATCGAAATTTTTGAGTTAGGGCGTTTTCAAAATTTCAAAATTGATTTTGGAACCCTTAGGAGTGACCTACATCAACCAAAAGCTTCGGGGCACAACTAGACCCCAAATGGAGCCTACATACCAAATTTCATCAAAATCGGTCAATGCTAAGTGGCAAAAGTGCCGCGTACGGCGTACGGCGTACGGCGTACGGCGTACGGCGGACGGACGGCCAAATTTTTATTCGATTTTTGGATTCTACGTACCTTGAAACATAAACCATCAAATTTTGAGGGGGTGTTAAAATTTTTTTTTTCTTGGTTGATTCCAAAGGTTCATTATTGAAAATAATAAACCAAAACACCTCCTTTTCTCCCTCGTTGGAGCTCAGCCTGGAACCGTTTAACACATTACTACGGGCTGAGTCCTGGGGCGGTTAATCAGTTCTGGGTTAGGGGGCGGACCAGATGATCGCTCCTCTCTTACTCGCTCTAATAGTATCTGTACTTTGCCACAGCAGTCCAGCTCCTTTCACCCTCCAGCATCCTGCTGACAACATCCTCTGGTGGTGAATTCTAGGGAGCTAACTCCAGGTCTGCCATCAGCTGGTCTCTTTCAGGCGCCCATTTGGTGCATTTGAAGAAGGTGTGGAGCGCATCATCGTCATCTTGGTTCTGGCAGTGTAGACACGTTGGGGCAGATACCTTCCCAATTTTATGCAAATAGGCATAAACAAGTCCATGTTCTGTAAAGAACTGACTAAGGAAGAAGTTCACTTCTCCATGTTTCTTTTCCATCCACGTCTGAATGTGTGGCACCAGCCGTGCAGTCCATCTTCCTCTATGTTCTCCCTTCCATATATCTTGCCATTTTGCCATTGTGCTCTCTCTTTCTTCCTTTGCTGCGCAGGCCCCGTTTCCTTCATCCCTTCTCTCAAAGATTCTTTTTCTCTCTGAAGCCATCAGCTGAATGGGTATGACACTCGTGAGAACAACAGGGTTCTGGTTCTTTACACATTGGAAGGTACATTATTGTGACTCTTTCTGTGATTATTTTTTCAATAATCGTACGGTCAGTCTTGTCTCAAGACAAACACCGCCGTTCCAACCGCCTTTTCCACAAAGGCACCGAGACAGCGTTTGCAAAACCCTCTCCTATGAGTACTCTAACCACAAGAAAATATACTCGGGTGAGAGGGTAGACCTGGGCCGAGGAATAATATTCCTTATACATAATAATAATGCTTATACGTAAATATATAATATATATTTATGTATAAGCCGAGGTCGGGAACTCTTTCTCCAATTCGTGCTGGAATTCACCTGCGACTCTTTCGAAGCAAATATCTATTGCAATCACTCTAAATATCAGAAGTCCAACAGAAAGCTGGGAACCCCATCTACCTATCTGGTACCTCGGTTTTGATAGAAGGAACAGAAAGATTCCCAGTTACCAGTTAAGTTTTCCTTCTAAGTCATCCATAGTTTTCTTCACAACATGTAAGAAAGATCGACATTGCGATCGAGTAGAGGAGTGGAAATTACCGAAGAGACTTTGCGAAGGAAGAACATCAAGGGTTGAGATTTATTCGATCAGAGCCTACAAGAGGAGAGCGGCTCTTAACCTTCCGGTACTCGCGTAGGCGGCACCCGTGCCGCCTCGACCTTAGTTTTCGTATTTACACGCGCATTCTTGATTCCCGGACGGCGGGATCTACTGCTATTTGTTAGTTACCATATTTATCCAGAGATCACGCTGGTTTCACCTTGCCGAGTCAAACGTCGCGCCAGCGTTATCAGTTGCAATCTGGCTAGTGCACAGTTCTTTGAATAAAAAAATTGAATGGCTTTTTTTTACTTGCTTCCTCCTCCCTCCCTGGGAGCGCTAATGAATATAGAACCCATCTCAGATGGGCCATCTGTACTGCGATAACGATAATATGGCTGAGGAAACAATCATGTCGATTTCATTGGAAAAAGTTGGCTGTTTATGATTTTTGGTAGGTACCTATTTATTTGGTTTATGAGCATACATATTATAAAATTATAGTAAGTTTGATTCAGGTGGTTCACCTAGCATATTGACACAGTTGTTAACAACCTTTACAATAATGACTTTGGGCAGTTAAAACTTCATTTTCATGGGCGGCATGGGTGCCGCCACGCGGTGTGAATTGAAATACGAAATGGCGCGGGTACCGGAAGGTTAAAATTAACAACAGCAGCAATGGCGGCAGGTCCCGTATTTCACCGCCGCATATGCCTGTACAGCGCTCCTAGCGGGGGAAACCGTGTCGCAAGCGTTTTGTAGACCGTTTTCGTCTATCTTTACAGCCTCAGAGGCGGGTTTCCTCTTTAAAATACGTGGAAGGAGAGGGAAGGAACATCATTGCACGCCTCTTGCAAAAGCACGGTTGTTATTTGGAGGGAGGGTCGTTGTTATCCGGTTTTATAATGATGTGCAGTTCAAGGGAGGTCGGATTTATATTGGCTGTACTACGACGACCAAAGGTTCGTGAGGGACCATCATAATAATCGCAGTGTTTTCTCTTACGAGAATGTAATCTGCACTGGTTTCATGCTCCACGACCAACGACCGTATGAACCTCCGTACATCGGAGGTGTTTATTAATTATCATGTGTCCGCCCGAACAACAAAGTTATGCTCAACATCCCTCTATAATAAACTCATATTATCGTGGTTTATTCAAAGTTTGTAGGCTCTGCTATCTTAGCAGGTTATCTATGGACTCGGAGTTTTGGGTTGTGGCGGGTGCCACGCCAGTCCAGATATACCAACCATGCATGGCAATACTGTTGAGTAGAATCAGAGCATTGCCTCCTCATCTGCCTCACACTGCTCGACTGCACTTCTAATTGATGTGATGTCGGAAAACCTGCCGAGATGACAGTTTCCATGTAAACCCAACGTCCTGCCAGGAACGGGGGATCCCAATGAGTCATCGTCATTACCACGTGGCGATTTCGACGTTTTTCCCTTCACACAATAAGCTTTTCAAAACCCTCCACCGTGTGGAAGACTTACCTAACCTCGCCTTTCCCAACGCTTCGGAGGTCTTTTGTCACCACTTCTGCCAAGCAGGCCAGCCTTCTGGACGTGCAGGCAATCTTGCTGGGAAAATTCGCTCCAACAAGCTCCTCCGCGTGGATTTGGCTGTTCTCTCCTGCGACGGCGTCATTGCATCGTCTTTGAGACTTGATCGCCTCCCCAGCACAAGCTTTACAGGAGCCGATAAGGTTGAGAGATTTAATTTTAACCGAGAAGTTGGGCAGTATAATGTTTGCCAAGAGGGTGGGGAGTGAAATGTCCTCTGAGAGGTAGGGTAGTTGGGTAATCATGCTCCAATTCGTTGGGAACCTCCCTCCATTGGGGAACCAATGGACAGTATAATCTCTGCCAAGGAGGGAAGTGTTATGGAAGGCTGATTCACTTGAAAATATCCATGTTGACCAATCACGTCGTTGGATTCGCCCTACTTAATCTCTAGCGCCGCTACAAGATGGAGTCAATGAATGGGTGTTTTTCTTTCCCGTTTTTGTCAGTCTTTTCAAAACCAATAATTATTTTCATACCTTTATAAACTTTTTTTCAATATTCATGTAATGACTCAAAACATTGGACAAACTATATTAAGATCGAGTGGCTCATCCTTTTTTCCCAGTCTACAGAGAAAAGTTGGAGAAAAATGTCCTCCAAATTCTAAATTTTGACTCGCGTTTCAAGTTTTAGACCTTCCTTGGTTCCGTGTCTGTCTGTCTTGAGATTTTTGTTACGGGCAAAACTATAGAAATTTATAGTCCGATTACGATAGAATTTTCAGGGACTGTGCGGATTGGGGTGTAGATGGTCCCCTATGAAAATAATTTCCTTGGATCAAATATACCTCTGCTTATGCGCAAAATTAAAATCATTGTTGCAGCCATAACTTCTACATTTCGCTCCCGATTGCGTTGACAATTTTCAGGGATTGTACAAATTGGCGTGCAGATGGTGCCCTATGAGGGTAGTGCAAGAAGATATTGATGTTTTGATTTTAGCTAATATGCATCAGATCATCGATACAATTGGGTTATGGACACGAGGAAGCTATGTGTCACACCCACTAAACAGATGTGTTTTCTACTAAACTCATTTGTGGATCAAAACCTCTTCATCGTCAATATGAAAAGGGTCCTACTTCTTTGGATTCCTAGGAAGTAACAATCTCTCGATATTTCTTCTCCGCCGTCTTGACGTTTGCAGACAATTTTCTTCTCTTTCTTACTCCCATCATTCCGAGAATCACCGCGAGAAACGACGAGATCCTCCGAACAAATGAAAAGCAGAGGGTTGCGAGAAAAGGACGAAAGAAACCTACCACTTCCTCTTTCTCTTCCTCTTTATTTTTTCAAAGTACCCCTCGAGGTAATTGGAGCCACTCTACAACATTACCATCCCTTCCGAGGCGGCTCATCCCGCCAGCTACGCCGGTTTTACCAAGAAGGTGCTTCATTTCTCAGTTCATCCATCCAAAGAGGGGAAGACCAGTTGGAAGTTTGAGGCTCGACTGTCTTTTCCTCTCGAGGTTAAAGTTTCTGCAACATCTGAAACGGTAATTGTTATCTTCAATTTCACCACTTGAGCGCAGGCTGTTCGTTTCATAGGAGGAAAAACGAGTCTTCTTATAGGAACGGATGACACCGACCTGTTTTCGAATTTGATTTGCCATTTTTGAGTAACTTCTTGTTACTCTTCCTCACTCCTGGAACTCGGAGTTCATGTTACACCGTGATTATCATAATAGGAATTCATAGTAGGTGCCGTCCTAGTCCGTCTTCGTTCCTGGAACATTAATCATTTTCTCTCTCTCTTTCTCTCTCTACGATAATCTTTTTGTTCGATCGATATATTATATCGATATCTTAAAACGCAACGAGTCCATCCATCTTCACATTTTGCTTCCGAGACTACCAAGGTAGCGGAAGCTTTGTTTTCACTTTTCAAGGATGAAAAAAAAGTTCTCCAAAATCAAAAATTTCACTCGCGTTTTGGACCTTTCTGAACAATTTTTGTTCCGTGTCTGTCTGTCGGTGTGTCTGTCTGTCTGTTTGTCTGTCATGAAATCCTTGTAACGGGCATGTCTATACGCAGTTATTGTCCGATTTCTATGAAATTTTCAGGGATTGTGCGGGTTGGTGTGTAGACGGTCCCCTATGAGAATCATCATCCCCGGACTGATAGTAGCCACTGCGTATGCGCAAACGTGAAATCCTTGTAACAGCCATAACACTTAAATTTGTTATCCGAATTTGATGAAATTTTCTAGGATTGTCCTGATTAGCGTGTAAAAGGTCCCCGATGAGGGTAGTGAAAGGTACTTAGAGATTGGTGTTGTTCCGTCTCGGATTATCTGTCTGATGGACCTGCCGTGCTGGAAGAGGCTGTTTTCAGGCATCAACAAGAAACCCCCTTCTCTCCTATCTTCCTATACTCTATTCTCCCTGAGCTTCTTACCACCAGTTGTGTCTTCGTCTTCCGCACAAACCGCATGCCCCTCGCTCCGCCAAAATTTCTATTTGAAGTCGGTTGTCTCGGGCTTTTCAAATTCTTCTCACCTCCAAGTTCGGACGTTCTGGATATTTCGATGTTCTGGTCGACCAGCGACGCTGCAGCAGTAATATTCGAGGGCCTTCCCTGCCTCGAAAGGTACCTACTCTTTCTTACCTTTATAATATTCTTGTTGCATGTCTGTCCTCTAGCTGGTCCACATCGGCATTCTTCCATCAGATCTTGTAGGTATTTCTTTGTCAATATCATAACATCAATAATACACTCTTTTTTGAATGTGCTAGGATTGGTACGCATAATCATAACCCATCATACAGTCTGCTAATTATCGAAAAATCTTACAATAATAAATATTTCAAGTGCGTGCTCAATTTTACACATTTTTTGGTCATGCGAGCCAAATTGTCAGCGAAATTTCACAGTTGGCTGGGAAAATTAGTCAAAGTTAGGGCAAATAAGTAAATTTGTCGCTAACCTCAATATCTTTCATATCATTTTCCCCATTAATATATCGATCTTGTAGCATTATTACCCCCGTATTTATCATTCATGAACCTTTTCCATTCATAATCGTACGATAAAATACGATTTCATTGAAGTTCGTGAACTTATTTCTGATTCAATTCCTTTTTTTCGTGTTCCACGTGGGGAATAATTCCAGATTCTCGTTCCGTGTGTGACGTCATCGATCACTCACAACCAATAGAAATCGCTATTTCCGTACAGTTCCCTCATCTGTACGATTTTTTTCCCTTACATACACAATAAAATTCCCTCTATGAGAGCAATATTAGGTAGGCTTGCACTTTTTTCCCTTTTTTGCCATCCTTTATCCCCGAAATAAATCCCGTTCCTGGAAACACGTTGAAACACTTGCTTCTCCGTAGGTTCTGTCCTTCCTCGTGCATTTCTTGGGCGATTTCCTTTTGTTAGCAATTTTATTGTTATCAAATCATGGGTGGCGACGGTGCTGAGGGCGGTTCTGATCGTCATCGTTTGTTCAGTAAACTCAATAACAAGCGTATTCGCCTACTTACCAAATTGAAAGTTACCTACGACATGATTAAAAAGTTGCCTGATAACTTTGAAAATTTTCTGGCTCGTGTCGAAGTGCTTCCTGGTATTTATAGGGAGTATGATGATATTTTGAATGAGATGGAAGACTCTCCTGACCTTGCTGCTGCAAATAAGCTTGATGCCGTATCTCTCAGTGAGGAATTTGATCATTTATATTACCAAATTCAAGCTAGGGCGGAGACAGTACGTCGTCGTCACACCTCTCTACCTGTACAAACGGCTGAACATCCCCTTACAGAACGCCGTATCAAACTGCCTCGAGTTGAAATCAAGAAATTTACCGGGAAAATTGAGGAATTTTCGGCATTTTCAAGTATGTTTGATACACTTATTCACAATCATGCTGAATTAACGGACATAGAACGTTTCACATATTTGTTGTCGTACTTGGATGATGAACCCCTTCGCCTCGTTCGGACCGTCACTTACGCCCCCGAAAATTATGGTGCAGCCTATGATTTGTTGAAAAGTCACTATACTAATCAGCGGCTGATAGCGTCTCACTACCTGAACAAATTGTTGAACATGTCTCGTTTAAAGTCAAATTCCCCCAAGGATATTAGGGAATTTCTTGACTGCATTCAAACCAATGTCACAGCGCTCCTCAAAATCCAAATTCCCGATTTTCGAGATTTCTTTCTACTTCACATTTCTTTACGTTGTCTTGATTTCTCAACACGTAAAACATTTGAGGAGACCTTTGTTAGCACAACATTTCCTAAATTTGAAAATTTGGTGAGTCGTCTGCATGATCTGTGCACTGTATCGAATTTAATTTCTGGTCAACCTGAGACATCACCAATTCGTAATTCTCGGGAAAAACGACGTGCTCTAATGACCACCAATGATCCAAGGGAGGAACAGGACACTTCTACATTCACTCCTCTCTCTTCAAAGCAGATTTTTTCCTCGATGTCTCCCAACTCTTGTCCGACGTCTTCGAGTAGGTGTCCCTGTTTGAGGGGAGGTCATCGATTTCAGAAATGTCCTGTCTTCATCAATGCGGTACCTAAAGAACGTTTGCAGTTTTGTAAAACCTTTAATCGGTGCTTATATTGTTTCGGTCTACACAATGAGCTTAATTGTCGTTCTACTGGCCTATGTAGGGAATGCAAACAAGGTAACCACCACACCCTACTACATGATGTATCGGCTTCCATTACACATGCCTTTCCAAAATTCAAGGGAAAACACAATATAGGTTCACCACACTCCTCCTCCATGCAGCGGACCGGTAATGACACCGAACACGTTTCTTTGACAAACGCTCAACTTGCTCAGCCTGAAGCTTTCACGCCCATCTTAGGTACTGCCCAAGTTCGCATTTTGGATACTCAAGGAAACTACGTTTCTTGTCGAGCAGTCATAGATCCTGGGAGCCAATCGAACTTGATCTGCACTAGTCTGGCTGATCTTCTTGGTTTACCTCGGTCCAAGTGTCCATTCGAAGTTACAGGAGTTGGTCAATCACCGCTGTCTTCTATTCGAGGACTCGTCAACTGTCGAATATCACCACTATTCTCCTCGGAAACTGTACTTTGCTTTGACGCAGCAGTTGTTCCAAAGATAACTTCAGATCTTCCCACTGCACCTCTTTCTGAAGGGCTGATAGAGCAATTTTCTTTCCTCAAGCTCGCTGATCCCAACTTCCACAAATGTGCGCCAATTCATCTTCTTCTTGGAGTTCAGTCATTCCTGGATCTCACTCCAACTTGTCCTTCCATTATCAAGGGACAACCCTCAGCCTTATTGACCAAATTGGGATGGGTACTCATGGGCACCGCTCCTTCATCGTCTGCCATTATTCAGGCCTCCCTTTTGGTCGAAACTTCGCAATCAACTAGTGAGATACAATCTTTAGACCAAACCCTTCGCGCTTTCTGGGAACAGGAGGAAATTTGTACACAACCCCCTCTCTCACCTGAGGAGATCTACTGCGAGGAATATTTTTCTTCAACTGTATCTCGTGATTCACTTGGGCGTTATATTACACGGTTGCCATTCCGTGATGGTGTAAGACCTTGCCTAGGCTCCACTAGAAAACGAGCCTTTCACCGCTTACACCGGCTGGAAGCTCGGTTTTTAGGGATCATGAGTACTTCAAGTTATACTCCGAAAATCTTAGAGACTACGTCGATCAGGGTCACATGGTGCCAGCGACTAAGCAATCTGACTACATCCTCACTCATCATGGTGTCAGTAAGCAATCTACATCAGGCAGAAAGATTCGAGTTGTATTCTCTCCTGCTGAAAAGGATTTCCAGGGTCGTAGTCTGAACGATTGTCTTCTAGCTGGTCCCAATTTAGTACCAGATATTGGCAGAGTCGTCACGCAATTTCGAACTTTCAAAGTCGCCCTCACTTGCGACATAAAACAGATGTTCAGGGAAATTCTCCTTCACCCTGAAGATTGTGAGTTCCAGCACATATTATGGCGCTTTTCCCCTCAAGATCCAGTTATAGAATGGGAAATTCGCCGAGTTACCTTTGGTGTTTCTTCAAGTCCCTTTCTTGCGCAAAGAGTCCTTAAGCAACTAGCCTCCGATGAAGGCAGATCATTTCCTCTAGCTGCTAGGACTGTCCTGGAGTCCATTTACATCGACGATTTTCTAACTGGTGCAGACTCAGAAGAGGAAGCCTTCCGACTACGCGATGATCTCATCAGCCTCCTCTCAGCTGGTGGGTTTCAACTAGGCAAGTGGGCAAGTTCCAGCGACTCACTTCTGGAAGGTCTCTCAAAAGACCCCAAGGAATTCGTACCACAGGACTCTTCTGCTGTCAAAGTCCTCGGACTATGGTGGAACCCTGTTGCTGATGTTTTCCAATATAAAATTGATGCCACACCAGGACCGGCAACAAAACTTGAAGTTTTGAGTCGAATTGCCAGGACCTACGATTTTAATGGGTATTTAGGTCCAGTAATTTTTGCCATGAAAACTATACTCCAGGATTTGTGGAAATCCAAAAAGGGCTGGGATGATCCTTTACCTCCTGATATCCATGAAAGGTGGGAGGAAATTCTTCAGAAACTTCCACTTTTGGAATCCATCTCCTTACCAAGATATATTCTTTCAGACACTTGGTTTAGAGCGCAGCTGATTGGATTCTCAGATGGCAGCTCTCTTGGAATGGGCGCTGTACTTTACCTCCGTCTCGAAACTCATGTTGGAATCGCAACTCACATTCTAAAGTCCAAAACGAAGGTAGCTCCTCTACACACCTGGACTATTCCCAGAATGGAATTGGGAGCAGCTTGTCTCTTGGCTAAACTCATAAGGACTACTCTTCCCATCTCTAGCACTCTATCAATCGATCAGATCATTTGTTTCTCAGATTCCACAACCGTACTTTCGTGGATTCAAACTCCTCCGTATCTATTGAAAATGTTTGTATCAAACAGAGTGACCAGAATTTTAGATGACTGCTCTGACGCATCATGGAGACATGTCTGTGGCGAGGACAATGCTGCAGATCCTGCAAGTAGAGGTCTTCTTCCTTCGCAGCTAATTGTTTCTTCCTTGTGGTGGCATGGTCCCGAATTCCTGTGTCAGCCTATGGAGCTCTGGCCATCACAACCTCTGATTGATTTGGCAGACCTTCCAGAGACCAAGAGACTACCTGCTGTGTCATTATCCGTAGAAAGGAAAACTGAATCGTTTAATGGTGTGATGGAGCGTTCATCCTCTCTTCTTAAGTCACAACGTGTCATCACTTACGTTGTACGTTTCCTGTACAATCTCATATTGAAACGCCATAAGCGCCCCAGGAGTGAATGGTTGTTCGGTCCAGTTACAGTTGCTGAGTATCGTGAGGCGATTTCTTTCATGGTTGAAGTGACTCAGCATCATTACCTCTTCCGAGAATTTGAATCACTTCGAGTTGGTCGACCATGTTCGAAGAACTTATGGTCGCTCACACCTTTTGTCACCTCTACGGGTTATCTCAGGGTGGGGGGTCGCTTAGGCTTCTCGCCGCTTCCACCTTCTTCGAAGCACCCCTTTCTCATCCCACGAGAGAGCCACCTTGCAAGACTCTTGTGTGACCACTATCATTTATATTCGGGGCATGGCGGACCCAAGTTGGTTCAGTCTCTGATCATCCGAAGTTATTGGATTCCAGCTATCAAAAGCCTTATCAGGCAACGTATTTTCAGATGCCTCATTTGCTTTAAGGAGACTGCAAAACCCTCTCAGCCTCAAATGGCTGATCTTCCAGCTCAGCGTGTTACTCCGGCTCGTTGTTTCACTCACACTGGAGTGGATTTTGGCGGGCCATTTCTCGTCAGGATGAGCAGCAAGAAAAATCCGCGCTATGAAAAGGTCTACATTGCCCTCTTTGTTTGCATGGTGACCAAGGCGGTTCATCTTGAAATCGCCACCTCTCTTTCAGAAGATGCTTGCCTTGCCTGTTTGGATCGTTTTATCGCTAGACGAGGTCTTCCCACGCACATATACTCCGATCAAGGGCGGAATTTTCGAGGAGCCGCCAGAGAGTTGAATGACATCACCAGAAGTCTTCAAAATGTGTCTCCAGCCATTGCTCACTACCTTTCTCAAAGGGAAATCTCTTGGATCTTCAATCCGCCCTATAGTCCTCACTTTGGTGGTCTATGGGAGGGAGGTATCAAGTCGGTGAAGAAACATCTTCGTAGAATCATCGGAGATCAGCGTTTTACAATTGAAGAATTCATCACAGTCCTCACCAGAGTTGAAGCTATCTTGAATTCGAGGCCTCTCGCAGAACTTCCAAATTCGCCATCTGATGGATTCGACACTCTCACACCTGGACACTTTCTGGTGGGTGCTCCACTTCTCGCACGCCCAGAAGAAGATCTTCTAGAGTTGCCAGTTAATAGGCTTTCTAGGTGGCAATTGACTAGAAGGCTCACCCAATCGTTCTGGCGAACTTGGATGAAGGACTACCTCCATACGCAGCTTCATCGTCCGAAATGGACACAGCCTTCCAAGCCAATCCAAGAGGGTGAACTGGTCCTCTGGCACAAGCCTCAGCTTCCTCCAACTCAATGGCCACTTGGACGTATTGCCCAGGTTATGCCGGGGAAGGACGGTACCGTGAGAGTGGTGCGCATCCAAACTCCGCATGGGGTTGAGACGCGGTCCACTGACAAGGTGATCCCTCTCCCCTTCAACAACTAATTCCTCTTAATCCTTTCCCTTTTTTTTAATTTTTTATTTTTCACCCTTTTGCCATTTCCAAGAGCTATCTTTTCTGTTCTCTTTACCTTAGTTTTCTTATAAATTCTTATTGCTCTCTTTCAAAATCACTCATTTTGAGGTGGGGGGTATGTTCCGTCTCGGATTATCTGTCTGATGGACCTGCCGTGCTGGAAGAGGCTGTTTTCAGGCATCAACAAGAAACCCCCTTCTCTCCTATCTTCCTATACTCTATTCTCCCTGAGCTTCTTACCACCAGTTGTGTCTTCGTCTTCCGCACAAACCGCATGCCCCTCGCTCCGCCAAAATTTCTATTTGAAGTCGGTTGTCTCGGGCTTTTCAAATTCTTCTCACCTCCAAGTTCGGACGTTCTGGATATTTCGATGTTCTGGTCGACCAGCGACGCTGCAGCAGTAATATTCGAGGGCCTTCCCTGCCTCGAAAAGGTACCTACTCTTTCTTACCTTTATAATATTCTTGTTGCATGTCTGTCCTCTAGCTGGTCCACATCGGCATTCTTCCATCAGATCTTGTAGGTATTTCTTTGTCAATATCATAACATCAATAATACACTCTTTTTTTGAATGTGCTAGGATTGGTACGCATAATCATAACCCATCATACAGTCTGCTAATTATCGAAAAATCTTACAATAATAAATATTTCAAGTGCGTGCTCAATTTTACACAGGTGTTTTGAGATTAACTACTATGCATCGGATCATCTATATAATCGGGTTATGGATACGAGGAAGCTATGTGCCACACCCACTTGTTTTTTTTCAATTTCAGAAAACTCAAATTTCACAAACTATTATTGATTTTCTTGAAGATTATAGCTTGAAAATTTCTTGAACAAATTAAAGAATTTAGTGTTAAAAGGCATTATTATAGGAACTGTGCACAGGTAAAGACTTCTTTTGCGTTTTTGTTTTTCAAAACTCCATTTTTGGACAGCGCCTTTGCGCTGTATCGATGTGATGCGGTATCGATGTGATAGATTTCACAAACCTGATATTTTTGACTGTCTAAAATATACCTATATAATTTACCATATAATTATATGGTTTTCCACGTGTTGTGGTTTTATAGTACCTACTTTTAGAAACATAAAGTCGAAAACACAAAATAAAATAGAAAACGCTGTAATTATTACACAAAGGTTTATTATTTTTCTATTAAGATCACTCGTCTGCAAAGAACACGTCTTTGCCATTGTTACCACCAACCAACATGAAGAAAACATCGAACGCATTTCGGTCAGCTAGAATTTGAACGGAGATTAGGCCTCTTTTGCGACTCACATTCGTGTGTTTCTCTAATTTTTCGAACTCTCCCTTAACTCCGATTAATTAAGAATTAATTAAGGGCTTATCATTATATATCAAGAAGTAAAAAGAGCCAAATTTTTATTCGATTTTTGGATTCTACGTACCTTGAAACGTAAACCATCACATTTAGAGGGGGTGTTAAAAATAAATTTTTCTTGGTCGATTCCAAAGGTTCATTATTAAAAATAATAAACCAATGAGGGGTTGAAACAAAATTGCTTTAAGACGTTTTCTGACTTGTATTAGTTGTAGAATCGACTCCCGAAGTTTTCTGATCCCTAACATGATACCCTAAATATTTAGCTAACGAAAATATACCTCCGTCTTCGGAACGAATACACGGCTATTTCATCCAGAATACAATTATGCATGTGCCATTTACAATTTGAACACTTTCGGCCCACAAATAAACTAATAGTGAGAATTTGAGACTGTTGGGTGAATTCGGGAAATAGTTGGGTTTCGAGCTCAACTGGAGCTTCCAACCGAGTCGAAGGACGACGACTCATTTTCTGTCGAACAGCATGTTGTCGGGTGATGTGTTTGGCCGTTCGCTCTGGGAGTTCAATTCACAAAACTTGGCAACAGAAAACCTCTGCCAATCTCAACTTTGAGCCGATAACGCCCTTCGTTTCCCGTCCTTTTTCCCTTCTTTTCCCAAACTCGTTCACTATCTCGCTTCCTCACTCTGATTCGGACTCCCATGGGCGCCCGTAATCCAACGAGGTACCGCCATGATGGAACGGGAAAGTTCTCAGCTTCATTCCGCCCCGCCGCCCGTCCATTGTCACTGTTGTTGTGGGAGTGGAAGATCATCCGATCACTGGTTTCATGGAAATGATCAATCACATAAGTTTCAAATTGTCTTAAATTTGGAATTTCACAAACAGTTTGTTGGATTCTCCCAGAATATCCCATTCACGCCCGTAAATATTAGTGTCCGGACTGGTCTTACAAATTCCGTGTAATAGTCTTATTATGGTCTAGAAACACAAGGAAAATGTTTTATAAAAGTTTCCAACCCATATTTTGGAAATTGGGGGCAAGAAAAGATGAGTGCTATCTCGCACTACCGATCGTCAAGGGGCAATGGTTGTAACCCTAGGATGGCACACCTATTTTTAGCATACATAAACGGCACACTGGGGTCAATTCTGACCCCAAAATTCAAATTCCTCTAATTTAAATTTAAGACAGAATTTAAATTTATTTTTAGGTTGTAAAAATCTATTGATAGCCTGTTTGTTGAAATATATACAACAAAAAAACAGTTTAAACCAGGAACAAATTTCGGTTTTGAATATTGTTTCGTAAAAAGTCAATAAAAATATGGAAATAAATGAAATTTCTAAAATTTGAAATTATATTTTGTTGAAGGGTTTTCTTAATCAATTCCACTATCAGCATTCCAAGTTGACAATATTTGGAATCAAATATTAAAAAAATCATTTAATTCTATGGAATAGTTTCGTTAATAGATCAGCTCAAAGATGGCCCTTTTTTGAGTTTGACTGACGACTTTCACCAGCACTTTTATTTCTCTGCTTTTCAAAAAAATTGTATTATCACTCCTGTATTATTGTGAATTTTTATAGTATACTTGCTTTGGCTCAAAGTAGGGGCTTCTCACGGTAAATGGAAAAACAAGAAATTTAGAAATCAATATACGTATGCATAACTCTTGGCACACTTATTTATCGCATACATAAACGGCACACTGGGGTCAATTCTGACCCCAAAATTTAAAAGGCAAAAGAATGAATAGAAAGTCACACTGGGGTCAAATAGTCCCCCACACAAAAAAAGTCAACCGAATATAGCACACTGGGGTCAGATGTGGCCCATAGCACGTTTGCAAGTTAACTGCACGAACTCTAGCGAGTGACTGACCTTAACCACTGACAAAGGGGCTCATAAGGAGTTTCAACTTTATTTACAAAATATCCCTGTTCGAAGAAAAACATTTTTTTTATAGATACACGGCCAAATGTAAATCGTGGGGTCACGAATGACCCCGTTGTGTCATCCTTGGGGTAAAAATACCTACAATAGACCAAGAAGGGTTTCAAAACTATGAAATGCAAAAAACTGAAATACAACAAGAGAACAACTGAAAACATGAATGTACTACACTGAAAAAGCGAACGGTCTCGTCTGAAAAAGTTCAATTGCTCACAGCCTTATCACTGATGGCTTATTCTCTATTGGCATCTCCAAAACATAGTGATGTGTGCAGATATGACTGGTCGGAGAGCCTCTAATCTGAGAGGACTTTGCGCTGGGTTTTTGAGCCTAGGAGGGAACTTTTCAGTTTGAATGGTGCTCCTTTGAGCAACAAGAGGTGGCCATTTTGTTGGATGAGAAATTTGGGAGAGAGGGAGGATTTGTACCATTTTGTTGAAGTCTGTCCGATACTTGGTGACGTCAGGAGAATAATTCTTTACGCAAAGAGTAGTCTTTCACGAGCACAGATTCTTTGTATACTGAATAGTAGCGGGGAGTGGGATAGAGTGGCCAAGTACTGTTCATTAGCTTGGAAATAAAGATAGTTTTTGGTTTTGGAGTTTAGTTGCGATTCGAGCAGACTTTATTTATTTATTTATTTATGTATTAAGTTATTGGTATTTCTTATTTTCTATTTTATTTCGTACTTCAGTGGTTATCATTGTGGTCAACCGATGTACAACGAATTCCGAGCTGACGTTTCACGTTGCTCTATAAACTCTGAAGTTTATAAAAATTATTTATTTTTATCAATAAAGCTTCTTCTTCTTCTTATCGCTGATGGACCGGTCCAAAGCATAGTCCAACCTGACATTCGTGGTCGGGGGTCACACACTTCCAGAGCACAATCATGTTCGTTTGGTTTACTATTTTCAATAATAAGCAATTGGAATCGAGCAAGAAAAAAAAATGTTTAACCCCCCTCAAAATTTGATGTTATACGTTTCAAGGTACGTAGAATCCGAAAATCGAATAAAAAAATTTCCGTCCGTCTGCCGTACGCGGCACTTTTCTTAGCAACCCTGGACCGATTTGGTTCAAATTTGGTGTATGGGCTCCATTTGGGGTCTAGTTGTGCCGCGAAGCTTTTGGTTGATCTCAGTCATTTCTAAGGGGTGAAAATTAAGGGTTGAAATTTTCAAGAGTGCCCTAGCTCGAAAACTCTCGATACAAAGGTATCGTTTTTTCACCAATTTTAAAATTTAAAAAAATACTATTTAATAGCATTGAATTTTTTGAAATGTTTGAGACCACCCGGAGCTCTGTAGGACAAACCGTTCGATCCCTACGAGTACTTGAGGGGGTTTCCTTCGATAAAACAGAATCATGAGTGTGAATCGCAAAAGAGGTCTAACCTCCGTTCAAATTTTATCTGACTAAAATGCGATCACTGTTCATTTCTTCGATTTGTATAAAATCGAATAAAACTAATTTCTCCCTTGCGAGGGAAAAACATTAAATCATGTTTAATGTTTTTCCCTCGCAAGGGAGAAATTAGATTGCCGATCACTCAGCTGATCAGTGACCACTCAGGCGCCTTCAGCATTCTCCATTGACCCTGCTTCTCAAATTTCAGCTTCCTGCGTTCAACAGGAGAGAAAATGGCCTTGGAGCTCACTCAGCTGATCAGTGACCATCTTGGTACAACTAGACCCCAAATGGAGCCGATATAACGTGGTAACTAAGAAATCGGTCCGTGGTAACTAAGAAAAATAAGCGTTGCAGATTTGCGTGTCGGAATTCACAGAATGACCCCCAGCCCTAAAACATTAAACATGTTAATATACAAATCGAAGAAATGAACAGCGAAACTATATTATAGTTTTGCCTTCTACGTAACCAGTAGGTAATCAAGTTTACATATGAAGCTTCTATTCTTCGAATCGAGTGTGAAGCGTTTAGTTCTTTCTAATAAACTTGATTGTGAAGGTGTGAAGCCTGCATGGTGAGGTAGGCAGTACCTACCAATAGTTGGTAGGTAAAAAACGCTGCAAATCATTGCCCGAAGGTTTATTATTTTCTCTATAGGTCTCCAGCATTCGAGAAGATCTTCTTCACTCTTCAGATCACTGATCAGCTGAGTAAGCTCCGAAGCCATTTTCAATCCTATCGAACTCAGGAAGCTGGAATTTGAGAGGGAAGGTACAGAGAGAATACAGATGAAGGTAGGTGCTATTGATGGAGAACCAGTGATCTATACAGAAGGGTGATCTATACAGAAAATAATAAACCTTTGGGTAATGATTTGCAGCGTTTTTTGTTCTCAGTCGTCCTTTCTGCCAAATGCCCAACACAGTCGAACCTTGCCACAGTGGTTACGCGGGGTGCAGAATTCTTCTTTTTCCTGAAGCGTCTTGAGGTTGAAAATTATGTGAGTTATCCAGACGCTATCTGTCGACGGAATTGCAGGTGAGACAAGGGTTGTTGCTTCCGATACAGGACCCACGCGTTTGGGACACCAGCTTCCACAGTCCTAGTAAAGATCGGCCACCAGAGCTCTTTCTTCCCGTGCCGATTTTATTCTCATTTATGTTCGAATCCACGAAATCCATTCCCCCCATCCCCTTGTTGTACATATAGAGATTGAGTAAGGAATACTATCTTCGAGAAGTTCTATGGCCTCTTGCAATGTCACACCCGGTCTGGAAATGAGGAAAAATAAGAAACAAAAGTCTCCAGTACTCTGTAGGTGAACCCTATCGGTCGATCAGTGAGATGCAATTGTTCAGCTAACGCAATGATGGAGTTAGTCATTGACCAGTTGGCAAATATATACATAACTCCATTATTACTAAGCCAACCATTTCTGAAACTCCCATTTTCTGGACGTAAGCAATATTATCACTCTTCTTGGTTCCCAGCATTTCCATAAGCCCCGTTCGTACTATAAATATGAGGGGTGGATTTATGTTGTAGAATAGCATTAGGTACCCCCAGAAATAAAGTTTACCGGGAAACTCGAGGGGAGTTAGTCCTGTTGGTACCAGATGGATACCTACTCGAATGAGTAAGGCATCAATACCAAAGCTAAGTAGGTATCAGCGATAAAACTTTCCCAAATTATGACGCCTGCAGAATTTTAGAGTAACGGAAAGAAAAATATATGAAGAATATCGCGAGAGTTGAAAGAAGAAGTGGAGGTGGAGGTGGTGGTGAAGACGGAGGTGGAGGATTAGAACGTTTTACCGAAGATTTATGTAAGGAGGAAGCACCCTGGGGGTTGCCACGTGTAGAAGAACTCCCTCTCAGAACTACCTTCGGCCAATTTCACACTTTCCGGCGGACCGTTCAGCTTCGCCCGCTCGTTTTTCCTTCAATCGCGGAGTTCTTCCGTTGGAACGCTCGTGGAAAGCCTGGCGGGTGAGCAACAGGTAACAGGTACGAAAGGAGCGGTTCGTGAACCGTTCAAGGCTGAGTCGTTTGAATTATGCTGCGATTATTCTGAGGAAAATCAGTCTGAGAATCTCAAGCACTCAAGAAATTGTCTGCATTTGTAGAGGAACCGTTGAGAGATTGTTTTGAAAGGATCATATTTTAAGCAGATTGCCGAGTTACAATTTTCAGTATGGCGTTTTGGAAATTTTCTTCATTGAGTATTTCGGTGTATAAATACGAATACAGGGTGTCCTGCGACTTGGAAAACCGGGAATACTCAGGGCATTTCATTTTTTTCCGAAAAACGCTGAAAAAAACCCTAGCGCCAAACCTTTCAGTGGGAAGTTCCAGCACTCTGAGGGAAAACAGTTTTAGTACGGGAAAATACTCACACTTGAAAGCTTGAACTAGTAGGTAGTTAATTTTATTCCGTCGAACTAGGTATAATAGATAGGATGTGTCCTCCTACCCAGAATATAGGCTGTTTCCAAAACGCGGGGAAGCGCCCAATATGAGGGTTTTAAGCAAACCCACCCAAGTGGCTGTTTTTTGGTGAATTTTAAAAAATATACCTACCTAAGAACATTATTTCGTTGTTTCCTATCCTATTTTGATGTTTCACGGTTCAAGTTATCACACAGGAAGGCCAATCAGAAAAAATTGGTCAACTACAATACATGTATGAAATATAGATTTCTATAAAACCGAGACTTTTTAGAATATAAATATTATTTTATTGAAATGTATAATACCACTGAAATTGTTAAATATTATTCAAAAATTTGCTGGAAGTTTTCATAACGGCACACCTGCATCTAATAAATTAATGTTAACCCGCACCGCGTATATCTCTCAACTAGTCAGATTCTGGTTACCTACCTAATGTATTTTCATAATGAGATTTTTATATTGTGTTTATTAAGTGGTAACAACCTACAGAGACCTTGGATTTTGATTTACCTGTTTGAGAATCATGTATTACTATTTTCTTTCGTTTTCCATGATTCCTAGTTCTACTCAACAAGTACATACCTACAGAATAAATCATTGGAATAATTAAAGACAAACCTAGGTAGCGCTTTTCCCATTCTAGACTTAGTATGTTGCTTCCACTTCTACCAAGGTAGCGAAAGGATTTTTTGACTTTTAAGGATGGAAAAACAAACAAAAAATGTTCTTCAAAAACCAAATTTCCACTTGCAATTTACGTTTCTTACCTTCCTAACCAATTTTGGTCTGTGTGCCCGTCGGGTAAACTTTACGAAGATAATGTCCAATGATATTGTACGATGAAATTTTCCGGGATGTTGCGAGTTGGAGTGTATGATCAACCCCAGACTGATAGTAGCTACCGCGCATGCGAAACGTGGATTTTTCGTAACGGTTGAACCTTCCACATTTTCCATTCGATATCGATGAAATTTCCAGGTATCAAATGGATCAAACCGATCCATTTGATACCTGGAAACCAACGAACCTCTCGAGTAAACCAACGAACTACGATGATTTCAACGTTGGTTCTCAACTTTTCAAACAATCAAAGGTGAAAATAAGCCTTTGAAGTGGCCGTTTCTCTCGAGTAAACCAACGAGTTTCAACGATATCGACGTTTATTGTCGACTTTTCAAACAATCGAAGGTGAAATCAAGCCTTTGAAGTGGCCGTTTCTCTCGAACAAACGAACATGTTGCGATGAATTTATTGTTGATGCTCGAGTATGTCCAAAAATCGAAGTTATTCTTCGATTTCGGTTATGTATTCAGGAATCAGCTTCCTTTCTACACCCACGTCCACCAGCCTCGCCTCAACTCGCTCTCTCGATACTCTTCTTCCCCTGCCTAGTGAATTTATTACAATAACTTACAAAAACGAACTTTCCTCCGGTAGATTGATGAACGTTGCAGACTTTACCCCGCTTACTGGGTGTGAGCTCACGATAAAACTTTGCAGAAACAGGTTGAAGGAAGCAGCCCCACGCTGGGAGCTCCTGGCTGTTGAATGCGTGCCATAAAGGAAACAGATGAACTGATATGCCTAACAGCAACCACAAAACCTCTCGCCAACTTCGGGCGCCCGTTTATCTCGACTAACTGCTTCGCAAAAGTTTCATCAACTACCTCCGCCAGATCGAGTCGTTCCAGATTAAAGTGGCCCGTTTTTACACGAACTTTCTTCCTTACGGTGCACAACGGGGTTTTTTCCTTTCCGGAGCTCGACTTCGGTTGTAAATGACCTTCCATTCCGTCCTTGTTCACCAGTGAGAGTTTCCGTAAAGCCGAAAGCAAATTGAACTACTCGGCATTGGTAAAAAAAACTTGAAACGAGAGCGAATCAAATATGAACTCGAACTTTTCTTTTGGTTTATTATTTGCAATATTGAACCATTGGAATCGACGAAGAAACGCTGCAAATCATTGCCCAAAGGTTTATCATTTTCTGTATAGATCACCCTTCTGTATAGATCACTGGTTCTCCATCAATAGCACCTATCACCATCTGTATTCTCCCTTGACCTTCCCTCTCAAATTTCTGCTTCCTGCGTTCAATAGGATTGAAAATGGCTTCGGAGCTCACTCAGCTGATCAGTGATCTGAAGAGTGAAGAAGCCTTTGAGCAATGATTTGCAGCTTTTTTTACCCACCAACATTTTTTTTACCTACCAACTTTTTTTTACCTACCAGCTAGGTACTACCTACCACACCATACTGGCTTCACACCTTCACAATCACGTTTATTAGAAAGAACTAAACGCTTCACACTCGATTCGAAAAATAGAAAGCTTCATATGGAAATTTGATTACTGGTTACGCAGAAGGCAAAATCGAAGAAATGAACAGCGATCGCATTTTAGTCCGATAAAATTTGAATGGAGATTAGACCTCTTTTGCGATTCACACTCATGATTCTGTTTTATCGGAGGAAAACCTTTAAGTACTCGTAGGGAGCGAACGGTTTGTCCTACAGAGCTCCGGGTGGTCTCGAAAATTTCTAAAAATTCAATACTGTTTAAAATTGGTGAAAAAACGATACCTTTATTTCGAGAGTTTTCGAGCTAGAGCACTCTTGAAAATTTCAACCCTTAATTTTCACCCCCTAGAAGTGACCTACATCAACCAAAAGCTTCGCGGCACAACTAGACCCCAAATGGAGCCCATATACCAAATTTGAACCAAATCGGTCCAGTGTTGCTAAGAAAAGTGCCGCGTACGGCGGACGGAAGGAAATTTTTTTATTTGATTTTCGTATTCTACGTACCTTAAAACGTAAAACATCAAATTATGAGGGGGGGGGGGGGGGTTAAAAATTTTTTTTTCTTGCTCGATTCCAAAGGCTTATTATTGAAAATAATAAACCAAAAAAAAATTCTCAACCCCCTCAAAATTTGATGTTTTACGTTTCAAGGTACGTAGAATTCGAAAATCGAACATTAAAAATCCATCCGTCCGCCGTACGCGGCCGTTTTCTTAGTAACACTGGATCGACTTGGTTGAAGTTTGGTATGTGGGCTCCATTTGGGGTCTAGTTGTCCGCGAAGCTTTTGGTTGATATCAATCAATTCTAAGGGGTGAAAATTAAGGGTTGAAATTTTCATGAGTGCCCTAACTCAAAAACTCTCGGAATAAAGGTATCGTTTTCATTCACCAATTTAGGTTACTATGGCATTCTTAGAGAGACCACCCGGAGCTCTGTACGACAATCCGTTCGCTCCCTGCGAGAACTTGGAGTTTTCTTTCGATAAAACAGAATCATGAGTGTGAATCACCAAAGAGGTTCTTTCTCCGTTCAAATTTTTGTGACCAAAATGCGAATGCAATCGCTGTTCGTTTCTTCGAGTTCTATTCAGTTTTGCTTCCTAAGCAACCAGTAATCGAATTTCCCATATAAAACTCCCTATTTCTTAAAATCAAGCTTTTATTTATTCCAAATAAACTTGATTGTGAAGGTGAGAAAGTAATTATGTAGTAGGTAGTTAGTAGGTGTCGCAAATGCGATTTTTTCGTTCTTAAGATTTGGCGTCAAAATTCCATTCTAAATTGCAGCGTTGACGTTCATCATGTGATACAATTTTGGCCCTAAAATAGTTTACCACGTTAAGACAACAATATGAAAACGTCTGCCAAGTGGGTGTGGCACATAGCTTCCTCGTATCCATAACCCGATTGTATAGATGATCCGATGAGTAGTAGTTAACCTCATAACATCAATCTCTAAGTACCTTTCACTACCCTCATCGGGGACCATCTACACGCTAATCTGGACAATCCTAGAAAGTTTCATCAAATTCGGATGAAAAATTAAGTGAGTAGATGTATGTGATTGGATCAAAAAAATTCTTAGCCTCGGATGGGATTTGAACCCGCGACCCCTAGAGCTCAAATCAAGACTCGTTCCTCTGAGCTATTAAAGTTGTTGAGAGTAAGATTTGAGATTCTCCAGGAGACTATCCGTCTATGGATAAATCTCTCTATGAAAAACAATTCTCTATGATTTTCATAGGGGACCATCTAAACACTACTCTGTAACATCACTGAAAATTTCATTGAAATCGGATGGAAAATGTAGAAGTTATGGTCGTTACAAGGAATTCACGTTTGCGCATGCGCAGTCGCTTCTATCAGTCCGGGGATGATGATTTTCATAGGGGACCATCTACAACCTAATCCACATAATCCCTGAAAATTTCATCGAAATCGAGTTGAAAATGTGGAAGTTATGTTCGTTACAAGGAAATTCACGTTTGCGCATGCGCAGTAGCTACTCTCAATCCGAAGGTAGTGATTTTCATAGGAAACCATTTAAATACTAATCTGTAACATCCCAGAAAATTTCATTGAAATGGGATGGAAAATGTAGAAGTTATGGCCGTTACAAGGAATTCACGTTTGCGCATGCGCAGTCGCTTGTATCAGTCCGAGGATGGTGATTTTCATAGGGGACCGTCTACATACCAAATCGCACAATCCTCGAAAATTTCATCGAAATCGGACAATAACTTCGTATAGTTACGCGCGTTACAAGGAATTGATGACAGACGGACAGACACACAGACACACGGACACCAACACAGACAGACAGACAGACACGGAACCAAAATTGTTCAGAAAGGTCTAAAACGCAAAACGCGAGTGAAAATTTTGATTTTGGAGAACTTTTTTTTTCGTCCTTGTGAAGTGAAAACAAAGCTTCCGCTACCTTGGTAGACTCGGAAGCAAAAAGTTTAAACAGGAGTTGAACACAATTTGCACCTAAAGCAAAAAATAAAGTCAAGTTGGATAAAAGCCCATTTTTCTATTGTAAAGATACGATAGTAGGTACCTATGGTTGGTGGGTAAAAAAATAGTGACAATGGCAAAGTACTGATTTTTGCAGATGAGTGATCTATACAGGAAAATAATGAAATAGTTTGCAGCGTTTTGATACTCTCTCGTAGTAGAACGGTTTTTGCTGTGAAAGCATCAGCTAATAGCAAGACCATGATGATACGATGACACGTTTTGTCACCATAAAGTGTAATCGCTGCAAGTAGCATAACTGCTTAGTTCGATGCAAAAATGTTTTCAACGTTCTCTGGGCTGAAAAACAAGGGATGGACATTTTGAAACCTTCCTTTGCCTTTGCTCGAAAAACGTCTATTATAGAATATTTTGGTTCATTATTTTCAATAATGAAGTTCGGAATCGAACAAGAAAACAATTTTAACCCCCTCAAAATTTGTTGGTTTACGTCTCAAGGTACGTAAAATCCAAAAATGGAATAAAATTTCGGCCGTCCGTCCCCCGTACGCCGTAAGCCGCACTTTCCTTAGTTACCATGAACCGATTTTTGTTGAAATTTGGGGTCCAGTTGAGCCACGAAGCTTTTGGTTGACGTAGGTCACCATGTGGCGCTAGGAACATCGCCTTGCTCTTTATCATCCCATTCAATATTGAACCAATTATTATAGTTTATTACCACAATATTAAGCAAGAAAAAACAGTTTACTTTGCAGACGGGAGATTTTTTTCAGAGAATAACGAACTGTTGTGTAATAACACCAGTCTGGCTTTTCCCAAGAATTCTTCACTCAATTAGCTGTTAACGACTTCTGAAAGAGAATAAAGCTATTGCTAAGTACTTACTCAAAATGTTCAGCACGCTCTTTTTTCACTAAAATTAATTTTAGAACATTTTAACGTTTTTTTTCCAAAAATCATGCATGCAGTGCACATGTCCGGTGTCCCACAAGTTGTTAAAAGCGTCTAGGGAAAGAAAGTGGTGGAACGGCCCGAGAGCTATCTATCGACGATTAGATGAACCTTCTCTTCTTTTTTGGCAAGATGGATGCACCTCCGTTATCGACCGGTGGTAATGTCTGTAGATACCTGCCTAATCTTTAGAAAACCAGAAATTTGCCTTCAATGAAAAAGGAAATCAAATCTGTTTGAGGAATCGATAAGAAAGGCATTCAGTCTGAAATGAAAATCTATGTACTCGTAGGCGAACAACATTAGTTTTTAAAGCATTCTATTATTTACAAAAAATTTGAAACACAACACACGATACCTACATCACATTAGCCAACTGATAAGAGAGATAACCTGTTTTTGAGCTCCGGAAGATTCATCTTATCTTTGCTAGGCAGCGCTCACGCCTTTCCACCACTTTCTTCCCCTAGAATCTAGCATCTGATGCTCCTCAAGTAGTTCACCTCCCTCAAAAGATCGTCAAAATGGTGGTAAAAAATTATTTGTTTGTTAAATCTTCATGTTTTTTCCCAAAGATCTCAAATATGACCTCAATAGTGCACAATAGTTAGCAACGCAAACCAAATCCGTTTTTTTTTTTTAATGAGAACCGACGTCAGTTTACGATGCATTTCTGATGCATGCTCATTTCTGAGAACAAAAAGGAAAACGCTGCAAATTATTACACAATGGTTTATTATTTTTCTATATAATCGTCTATAAAGCCACCGACCATCCAACATGAAGAGAAACATCGATGGCATTTCGGTCAGCTTTAATTTGAACGGAGATTAGGCCTCTTTTGCGATTCACACTCGTGTTTCTGATTTATCGCACGATTATTATTTTTATGGTTTATTATTTTATTATTTATTATTATTATTTTAATGGTTTATTATTTTTCTATATAACCGTCTATAAAGCCACGGAGATTAGACCTCTTTTGCGATTCACACTCGTGTTTCTGATTTATCGTACGTTTATTATTTTTATGGTTTATTGGTTTTTAATGGTTTATTATTTTTCTATACAATCGTCTATAAAGCCACCAACCATCCAACATGAAGAAAAATACTTGGAAAATGTCACCCCACGCATATTTAAGCAAAAACCTCTTTTTTGGCCGGTTATTTGCCCATAACTTCTATACGAATTAAGCGATCGGAATAGTTCGACGTTAGGACCAACTAGACCCCAAATGGAGTCTATGTGCGAAAGATCGGGTTTTTTAGACCGATTCTAAGGCCTTTTATGGCCCGGACGGCGGACGGCGGACGGCGGACGGACATTTGGCAAATTTGCAAATTTGGATTCTACGC
Source organism: Apolygus lucorum (assembly GCA_009739505.2). Classification (NCBI taxonomy): domain Eukaryota; kingdom Metazoa; phylum Arthropoda; class Insecta; order Hemiptera; family Miridae; genus Apolygus; species Apolygus lucorum. The sequence goes on from CM019177.2 coordinate 3,054,181, forward strand.
ACCTTGAAACGTAAAGTGACAAAGTTTGAGGGGGGGTTATAAAAATTTTTTGCGATACGATCACATAGGCTTATTATTAGAAATAATAAACCAAAAAGTGAACAAAATGGAAGGATTCTGACTTCAGAGAGCATTGCTGAGAAATGGTTAGTGAAATATCGGGATCTCTTTCCGAGACATTCAAAAGTTTTATTCCTAGTTCTGTACCTCCGACTCCAGATTCATCTTAGTGAAGTATTGGTAGTATTTCACCGAGCCGGAATTCAAACTTGGAGAAAAAGTATCAACAATAATGATTATCAACCGAGTTGGTTGAAAATTAGTATCACAGAAAGGGAGTGAATAAAACTCAATTATAAACTTTCTTTCGGCAAATTACGAATCTTCCCGGTTCTGTTTTGCGAAGACTCAGAAAGCATAACGAAACAACAAACCTCCGAAACAAGTTTCAGGGCCTTAAGACTTAATCAGAAGCGTGGCGTGGAAGTAGGTGCTTCCCTGAGTGCGGTGTGTAGGTGGGGGTTTCGAATAGCTCAAAAAACACGCTTCCTCCCCCTTGTTGGTCTTGTTTAAAGAGTCTTTGATGTGGTTCTGCTGTCCGTAGGGGGTTTACAAGGCCCTAACAACATTCCGTAAACTTTATTGAAGGCCCTTAACTCAACTCTTACGGCGGGAAAAGGCCCCCGTGGCCGCTAATTATCGGATAACTAGGGCAAAACGGCTTCAAATTAGGAAGTAGGCGAGAGGGAGGAGGAAAAAAGGCTCATTCGGTTAGTGGGGCTCTTTGCTTTGTAATCAGGTTAAAAGGTAGGCACTACCTGCCATGTAGAGGTGGAGGCGAACCTGCCGGCCAAGGACATCAAATTGATTCCGATTCGCTCAACTAAATACCTACCTACATCGAATTAGCGAGAACAAACGGCGATTCCTGTCCGGCAATTACATCAGTTTATTGCACAAAGCACGATGTTCTCATGAGGTCGATACGGTGGAGAATCCAAAAATTCTCGTTGAAAGAAATCCCCCTCCCTCGCAGAGGCAGATTATTGAATGGATTGTGCAATGAGGAATTTCACCGAATTCTGTTTGCATTTTTCCTGAATAGTTAATGGTGTGGGATAGATGAAAATCGGGCTGATTTCGGAAAATAAGACTCCTGTTATTTTTGGGAGACAATCAAAATTTTTGATTTCAAAACTAACCGGGAAAACGGACGTGGAGCGGGAACGCTCGCTGATTGGGCTGTTCGGATCGCCGTCTCCTCCCAGTGTTGCCGATTGGGACGACAAAATCGTGTTTTCTAAGAGAAAAGTTATCAAACAAAAACAGGAAACCTAATTTTCCCCATCTTGCTTTTTCTATTTTTTCTTCAGTTTTTCGATTTCGAACTTTACTGTTTTGTGAAATTTTACATCTGGGGACTATAGATTCCTCGATCTCAGCGCTTCAAGCGGCCATAAATGAACTATTCCAGGATGACGTCATTTTCCCGGTTTTTTTAAACATTCGTATTTTCTACACTGTTTTGTTTATTCTTAAATTAGGAAGTTCGGGCTGAAAGTTTGCCTTAGGAGGTTTTTCGAGGTGCTGAATCCGGTTTTGGGGTAAAAAATAGGAAATTCCTCATTGGATTGTTATTGAATAATTTATTCAATTCGATTGAGCAATTAAGAAGAGACGAAGTTGAAAATATAATTTTTAGCGCATATCGTAAATAATAATATCGATATTGGATGGAATTGCGTAAAAGTTCTCAACAAGAATAATCTAATTTAATAATTGAATAGGAATAGGAATATAATTTGTTTTTGTAAGTTTGAGCAATTTACTTTTTCTTATCATAGGTATTAATTTTTATACCATTTTCCATTCTCGAAACCAGTTAGCTTGGCACTTTTTCAGGGTGCTATAGACTGTTCAGTCTACTTCTCTGTAAAAGAGTTGTTTGTTTAAAAAAATGTACATGTAAATATTGTATGTATAAAAAGTTAAGTTGTACAAATTAATAAATAAATAAAAGGTCAGAGTGGGAGGTTTAGATCCCAACCGAGTTCCTAAAGACCACTCAGATGTCTTCGTTTGAGGCACAGAATCCTGAACTCTCTACGAAGGAATGAAAACTGTAGACTACCAAGGCGGATATAAAAGGTCTGTTCTTGGTGCTGTACATGACACTGGCTCGCGGGGTTTGTTGAGACACCTCCCAGTTTGTAGTTAATAACTACTTGTAATAATAAACAGAGCAAGAATTGTAACGAAAACTACCTCACTCCAAGAATCGGTTGGATTTTAAACTTGAATTTCGTATGATTTTACCTCATTAAAAAATAATTAGTTTTTTTATTCTCAACTATGTCACTATGTTCCTTAACTAAGATGTCTATTTCAATTTATGATAATACGAGGTGTGTAAATAAAGTACCTAATGAGACTGATCTTTTTTCAATTTGTTATTCAAAGTATATTATACTGCAATACTGTCTCCTTCAAAATAGTTCCCTTGGGAAGCCACACAGCGCTGAAGACGGTTCTTCCAATCATCATAGCATTGCTGGAACTCCGATACTGGAATAGCCTTCAGCTGGTCGGTTACAGCTTTTTGAATGTTCGCAAGTGTCCCAAAATGAGTTCCCTTGAGGTGATTTTTCAATCTCAGGAAGAGAAAAAAGTCACAGGGACTCAAATCTGGCGAATAAGGAGGCTGAGGAGCTACAGGAATGTTTTTACTGGCTAAAAACTGCATTATTGAGATTGCAGTGTGACATGGTGCATTGTCGTGATGCAACACCCAGTTCATTTTGATGTTTGGTCGCACTCGAAAGACTCTTTTTCGAAGTCTTTCAAGGACCTCTCGGTAAAAGTGTTGATTAACCGTTTGGCCTTGAGGCACAAACTCTCTGTGGACGATTCCGTGGCTATCAAAAAAACAAATCAGCATGCATTTGATTTTTGACTTGCTGATTCGTGCTTTTTTGGGTCTTGGAGAGGATGCAGTGTGCCACTCCATGCTTTGGCGTTTGGTTTCTGGGTCGTACTCAAACACCCAAGACTCGTCACCAGTAATGACACGTTCCAAAAAATGGGGATCATTTCCAATCTTCCCGAGATTGAAAAATCACCTCAAGGGAACTCATTTTGGGACACTTGCGAACATTCAAAAATCTGTAACCGACCAGCTGAAGGCTATTCCAGTATCGGAGTTCCAGCAATGCTATGATGATTGGAAGAACCGTCTACAGCGCTGTTTGGCTTCCCAGGGGAACTATTTTGAAGGAGACAGTATTGCAGTATAATATTCTTTGAATGAAAAATTGAAAAAAGATCAGTCTCATTACTTTATTTACACACCTCGTATCATAAATTGTAATCATAATATTATTTCATAATATTTCATAATATTTCATAATTGTAATCATAATATTTTTCATATAATGATAATATCATAAATTGTAATCATAATATTATTATTGTTGTTATTAGAATATTATTATTGTTACATAATTCTTGCTCTGTTAAATATAGAATATTATTCTATATTTTCAGTTTTTATATTTTTCCTTTTTCTATCCGATTTATTCAAAAACATGGTGGCATCTGTTGAAGACATTTAGCCTTGAAGGCCTTTTTCGCCCCATCTGCCAAAATTCTACTACCAAGTTTTGGTCATACGTACAGGGAATGTTGAAACCATGATGAGACCGAAGCGACGGCGTACAGCTATACTGTGAACCCAAAGCTGGTGAGTGTTGAGGGTTAGTATGATCCCTTAGCCAGCTGTGAGGCGCAGTTCAATGTACGCCTTCAATGGACCACAGCTCGACGACGATACTGTAGGAGTTACTATATTCCTAATTATTAATTTCGAGGATGATGTCAACATATTTGTCACTGAGTTTCTAATTTCTTCATGGATTTCCTTTTAAAAAAAGTCTGGGCCAATAATCCTTGGCTGACAATCATCTATAGATGACGTCACACCTGCGTTCGCCTGCTTCCAACACCATCAGATCCAACTAAAATTTCGTATGGTTGTAATTTTCATTTATGACCAAGTACCTATTGGTTTGCTAACATTACCAACATTTATTTTCAACAATACAACTTTTCCTAGTATCAATATTGAAGCCTCAATGACGAGGGAGCCTTCTACGGATAACCGAATGATATGGATGATGATGGAAAATTGATTTTGTTGATGCCAAGCTGAAGTGACCGTTGAATACGCGGCACCTCATTGTTGATATCGTGAAAGAGGGAGGAGTTGAAGCTCCTGAGCTCTAGCGGCAGCCTACCAAACTAAACGGGGGGTGGAAAGTGCAGAAGTTCGACGCCAGAGGTCAGGAATTTCTTCTTTCTCAACCCCCTTCGAGCATCGGAGACAAGGGTGGTTTTCCCTTGAGGATTTCCCTATAATGGTAGAAGTAGGTACCTTTTCCCATAAATTCCACTGTGATAGTTGATATTCTTAACTATTACAATTATTATTTAACAATAATTGCTTGATAATTATTATCATCTGATTTTAATAATATTGACATTTTAGGGGACCCTGAGGCTTAGCTAGCAGGTAATCACACTCCTGAAATCACACTGAAGAAATGGATTTCTTCAAACTATTCTCACTCGGCGACGTCCGAATTATAGCTTCAAACGGGCTTATATCATCTTGGAGTGTTTAGTGGGAAATTGAGAAAATCTAATTTATTTCATGGCGAAGGAAGTTGTTTCCAAATTGTTTGTTCATAGAACTTTTGATTGTAAGATCAAAATTTGGTCGAAATTTAATTTCGAAATTTTCTTTTATTTGTTTACCCATTATTTTCAATAATGAACCTTTGGAATCGAGCAAGAAAAACTATTCTAACCCCCCTCGAAATTTGATGGTCTACGTTTCAAGGTACGTAAAATCTGGATATAAGCCGTTTTGTTGGCAAACGCGATTTTTATCAAGCTTTTAAAGTGGGGTATAAACCGTTTAGGAAAGAATTCAACTCCTAGAAATTCAACCTTTTCAACTCTTTATTGAGTGTGAAGCGTTCATTTCTTCGGAATAAACTTTATTGTAATGCAAAAAACCGGTGCACAATGGTTTATTATTTTTCTGTATAGATCACTCGTCTGCAACGAACACGGCTTCGCCATTGTCACTATCTACCAACCATAGGTACTACCTACCTACTACGCATACCTATTTCACATTGAAGTTTACTTGGAAGACTTACACGCTTCTCACGTTGCTCTAATTATTAGGAAATTTGAATACTGGTTGCCGAGGATGCAAAACTGAGTACAACTCGAAGATACAAACAACGATCGCATTTTTGTCAGCTGGAATTTCAACGGAGATTAGCCCTCATTTTGCAATTCATTTTCGTGTTTCTGTTTGTGGTAAGTCCGACCCTTAAGTTCTCATGGGGCGTGGAACGGTTGGTCCTACAGAGCTCAGGTTGGTCTCATCCGATTAAAAATTCGATGCTACCTATTTTAAATTTAATAAAAAACAATAAGTAGGTACCTACATTCATATTGAAATTTTTTGAGGTAGGGCGTATTCAAAATTTCAGCCCTTATTTTTCAACCCTTAGAATTGACGGACTTCAACCAAACTCTTCGCGGCACAACTAGACCCCAAATGGAGCCTATATTCCAAATTTCATCAAAATCTGTCCATGGAATCTAAGGAAAGTGCCGTGGACGGACGGCGAAATTTTTGTTCGATTTTCGGGTTCTACATACCTGAAAACGTTAACCAATATGTTTTTATTATTGAGAATAATAAACCAATATGGTTGGTAGGGAGTGGCAATGCAGAGCTGTGTTCTTTTTCAGAGTAGTGTTCTATTCAGAAAAATTATGAACATTGGTGTAATAATTTGCAGCGTTTTTACTTCAAGAATAATAAATTCAGAATAGCTGTGCAGCGTAGAGGAGCCCTACGAATCGCCTGTGCTTACCAAACAGTATCAAAACCCGCTATCTTTGTCCTCACGAGTGTCATACCCATTCAGCTGATGGCTTCAGAGAGGAAAGAATCTTTGAGAGAAGGGATGAAGGAAACGGGGCCTGCATAGCAAAGGAAGAAAGGGAGCGCACAATGGCAAAATGGCAAGATATATGGAAGGGAGAACATAGAGGAAGATGGACTGCACGGCTGGTGCCAAACATTCGGACGTGGATGGAAAGGAAACATGGAGAAGTTAACTTCTTCCTTACGCAGTTCTTTACAGAACATGGACTTTTTATGCCTGTTTGCATGAAATTGGGAAGGTATCTGCCCCAAACATGTTCACACTGCCAGAACAAAGATGGCGATGATGCGCTCCACACCTTCTTCCAATGCACCAAATGGGCGCCTGAAAGAGACCAGCTGATGGCAGATCTGGAGTTAGCTCCCCAGAGTGAAGGAAGGTGGGCAGAGTACACAGAAAGGAAGATACTATTAGAACGAGTAAGAGAGAGGAGGGATCATCTGGTCCGCCCCCTAACCCAGAACTGATTAACCGCCCCAGGACTCAGCCCGAAGCAATGTGTTAAACGGTTCCGGGCTGAGCTCCAACGTGGGAGAAAAGGAGGTGTTTTTTTTAGTGGGGCTGAATCCCACATAACCGGAAGACGCGGATCCTTCCAGGTATCTTACGAGATCCAACTCCACCTGTGGACCTTAGAGATTTTCTCACCTGCCTGCCGGGGGAAAAAAAATCTATGTGCCAAGTATTTGGTTTAAATTCAGCAATTCAAGGTTCATGAATTATAATTTTTTTAATCAAATATAATTATTTCATTGAAATATTTTCACTGTCAAGTGGACTGGCACCTCAGCAAAATTTTTGGAAGGAACCCCGTGAAACGATTCACTCGACGGACAAAAATGTAAAAAAAAAAATTTCCAAAAGTTTTAAAAGTGATGACCATTAATTTTTGTTGCCTTAGTTTACCGTTGTAGTTCCAAGCATGAACCCCTCCGATACAACTTAGTAAATTCTTTTCCCCTATTCGTCCCCAACTAACTTTTCAAGACATTATTTTCCTTGCAGCCCCGCGTTACGACCAGCTTCACGAATTGAAACTTTCTCGCAGCACAAAGTGCTTTGCGGTCGTTGAACTTGAGACGTTAAGTTCATGAGTTCCACCAAAGTTTCGTATTCATACTGTAATTTTTGTCGGATGTTCGAGAAGACTGCAATGATTTCGATGTCGTGACTGGTATTCGTTGTTGAGTTACAATCTTGAAAAAAAGTAATACTTGAGCGTGTTTTTACAAACTACTTGAATGTTTTGTGGCATCTTACCGTAGAAGTGAAACTTCGGACGGTCTTTTTGAAGCATGTCGAGTAACGTTGAATAACCGCATCGAATTAACCATTCATAAACACTCCTACCGCCCACCCCTCCTGGCCTCTCTGGAATTAGCCCCAGCCGTGATAATAAAAAGTGATGAATGGAAACGGGGAGCGCCTGTCCTGCCATACTTCTTATGGTTCTCAAGATGAAGTGTTCTGAGTAGGTTTCCAACCCCTCGATTTTTTTGTTCGTTAGTTTTGATTTATTAAACTGCAGTTCACCACATGCAACGGTTGTCGTCGCGGGAAGACCTCAGCGTAAATTTAATGAAATTCTAAGTGCCGTTGAGTTGTCATATCTGTGTAGCAAAGTAAACTAAATAAGCATCTCAGGTTAAATTTTCGTCCGACTCCCATGTGACTATAAATTCATCATTCCAGTTCCAATTCCCTATTTAGAACATAATATTATGACCGTGCTGACGAGTAAACTAAGTTAGGTACTCATGGTGAAATTTTGGTTTATTATTTTCAGGAATAAAATTGTTAACCCCTTCTTTAAATTTTGTGTTTTACGTTACAAATTATGTAGAATCCGAAAACTGAATTTTAAAAAATCCGTCAGTTCTGCGCAGAATTGTTTTCAAACCAAAACAAAGATTCGGGTTGTTTTGTCAATAAATGAGACAAATACACTTGTTGTGAACAAATGACGAGAGTTTGTTACGAAGTTTGTCCGTAAAATATCCAATTTTTCAAAACGCTCCAAAAGTCGACATCCGCTAAAATCAGTGGCTCCAGCCAATTACTCACTACGCATTACGGACATTACGCGCCTGTGTGAACTAAGCTATCTACACTAGACGTTATTGGGAGGCCATCCTGGATTCCTACACTTTTCCTTTCAATCCGATGAAATTCTCAAGGATTGTGTGATTGAGACAGGATGTTTCCCTACAAATTTCCTCGTCATTTGATCATAAAATTTGAAGGGTATCGGTAGGTACAATGGAGATTTAAATCTATACGTGTTCTTCATAACATCGCCGTAATAACTAAAGCAGTAAAATTGGCCAAACATCCCTCAGATTGGGAACTCTCTCTAGGGAAATAATGTTGAACACTCATAACAGAAATGATAGGGCTGATTGTGTTGATTCATTCAAAGCAACCTTTTCCACCGAAAGGTCAAGGCTAAATGTGAATATAAGAGGGTGAGAATATTAGGGTTGCGAGGGAAAACGCTGCAAATTATTACACAGTGGTTTATTATTTTTCAAAGAACACAGCATCGCCACTGTCACTATACCTACCAATCTAATTTTTGATTCACAACCAAGTTTATTTTGAAGATAAAATAAACGCTTCACACTCAAATCTAAAAAATAAAGCGTTGTTATGCAATCTCATTACTATTAGGAAATCTGATTACTGGTTGTCAAGGACGCAAATCTGAGTACAGTTCGAAGAAACGAACAACGATCGCATTTAGGTCTTCTAAAATTTGAACGGCGATTAGGCCTCTGCGATTCACACTCGTGTTTCTGATTCATCGTAAGTCCAACCCTTAAACCCTCATGGGGAGCGAACTATTGGTCATACAGAGCTCTGGATGGTCTCATTCGATTCTAAAATTTGAATTCTATTTTGGGAGATGGGGTCCTAACGTCGCTTTTAAATTGATCTGACACCACTAGTAGGCTCACTCAGAGAGGCATCGATCGAATCTGTGGAGCAAACTTAAAGGATGGATCGTTGTGTCTCGTCTAAATTTATATAAGTACGTGTACTTGCGCAGAAGTCTATATAAGCTAGATCAAATCAACTAACAAGAGTAGCAGTAACTGTATAACATGTTAAGTTATGTGTAAAAAATTTATATCTTGGAAAAAAAGTTAACTAAAATAACCAGAACTTTATGTATGTACTATATTAATTTCAAAACTATTTACCAGAACAAATACAAGAAAAAATTATATGTAACAATGGTGATAAGTTTGTAATAATATGTAACAATAGGAATGTAATGAAAATAATAAGAACAATATGATGAACATAATAATTATTATAGAATTATATAGAAAAAAAAGTCCAACCCTTAAATCCTCATGGGGAGCGAACTATTAGTCACTCAGAGCTCTGGTTCCTCTAAAATCGATTCTAAAATTTGAATTCTATTGTAAATTTATGAAAAACAATACCTTTACACCGAGAGCTTTTTGAGCTAGGGCGCTTTTTAAATGTATACCCCTATGTTTTACCCGTTAGAATTGACTAACACTAACCAAAGGCCTCAACACTGGGCTCCAAATGGATTCCGTAATTATCATCAAAATCCACTGTAACTACGGAAAGTACGGACAGACGGACGGGTTTCCTAATTTCGATTTTCTGATTCTACGAACCTTGAAACTAAAACCGTAATGTTATTTTTAAAATGTAGGGAGGGGGGGGGGGGAATTTTTGAAAAGTTGAACAGTTGGTGGGTAAGAATGGTATTATTCTCCTACCTTTCATGTTTTGTTCATAAATATTATTCCTCATAATTTCTCTCTCTATGGAATTGTAGAGCGATCCGGAAGCAGATACATTCGTACGGAAAATGGGAAATCCCATGACGACAAAACTTACGACGAGTACCTACTCCAGACAAATAAGATGGAAAAGTAGGTAAGTTTTTAAAGAGAAAAATTATGGTTATCACGAATCAAATATACAATTTCACACCAGTACTTTTTAGCCTGAATACTTAATTATTCATAATTTAAAACAATTTTTATTTTTCCCAATTTTAATACAGAATGTGTTTTAGCCATGGACTAACTAGAAAAAAAAGCTAACGAAATCTGGGACGACAACATGGATACCGATGATACGGAACTAAGGATCGTGTAACCTGGTGATTCTGATTTAGTGGGAGGAAAGTAGCGAAATTATGTGAAACGCGTGAGCTAAAACGCATTCTGTGTTTCAATAATTTCGTCTGAAGTATGTAAATAGAGGTAACCGAGTAAATTTATCGTTGAAGATTTTTTTATTCAAATTGTTACTTAAAAATTATATTGGATTCAAATTGTAACTTTGAAATCTTCGAAAAAGATCCCCATCTCCAGTCCTCATGTTCGGTCTACAATACAAACAGGAGTATTTCAGACGATGAAAAAACCACTCGAAAGGCGTAGAAAGCAAGATAGTGTCTGACCCAACATCGAAGAAGTTGTCATTAAAAAGATAATTCCCTTTCGACTTCTGTTAGGTCGGGCAAAAGAGGGCGTTTCGGGAGCCGGGAATTGAAAAAGTTCTCCGGTGGGTCCCCAACTCTCAGACCGTTAACCGATTCATAGACGGTTAGCAGGTCGCGATAAGGAGGTTGTGATATTCGGTCGGGATGAGGGCGATAAATTCCAAAGCGAGGAAACCAGGGAATGGAGAACTACTGCTCCGAAGGGAGACGTGGAGAACTAACTGTCGCCTAATTAAATGTGAAAAGTTTTTGGGAGATTGGAGATGATGGAGGGTTTGGAAGGAGTCGTTGACAGGAGTATAATGAGACTGAGAAAATATTGTTACAAGGGGTTTTAGGATTATAATTCCACCCAGCTGCGTGTATTCAGTAAAAAATTATAAATTATTGTTTGCTACGAACTATCAAGTAGTCCCAATTACATTCGACTTATTTGCACCGGTTCTAGTTTATTACGCGAGATTAGTTCGCCTGATCTTTCAAAGATTGAAGTTTTGATTATGTATAGCATTGGATTTTCTGTTATTTCGTTGATGGTTGAATGGAGAGACCATGTTGATGATAGAGATTGCTGGAGTCTATTTGTCAAAATTTTTTATTGGTTCATGTTTCGGCTAAGCATCGATGCTTTCTTCAGCCTACAATTTCTAAATAAGTTATGAGTTAAAAATAAGAGAATTGTATAATCTAGCTTTACTCTGCATAGCAGTTTCGTTGACTGTTATTAGCTAAAAATGTTTCATGAAACTGAACTTCATAAAACTGGCCTATAAATACCAAACTGCCGTATGTGGATATCCAGGATACCTTGGATGCTAAGCTTCGCTGGAAGGACGTGTTGAGGAAAAAACAAAGAAATGAATCCAAAATTCAAGAAGTTATGTTGACTCATTGGAAGGAATTCACAGATGCCACCTAGCATAACAAAGTATTATCATATCGCATCCTCAAAGTCTATATTTCTGGTAAATGATGTTGTTTCACAATACGGCCCGTACGAAGACTGAAAAAGACCAAACCTCTGGACCTGGCTACAGTACACTGAGAGGGATTTGATTCGGGGGATCTCCCCGAAGATCTATGAAGCACGAAATGTTTATAAATATTATTCGAAGTAAACATATTAGAAGTACAGCTGGGGCAGGTGACTTGAAACCCTTTTCAACTTCCAAAAGCTGTACCTAGCTTGAGTCGTTTTGCACGTGAAGAGTATTTGATCAAGGTTTTAAGACCAATCTACGTTTTACAATAATTTTTTTTGTTGGAAATTGAAAAAAATCAAAAATATTAAAGTATTTTTAATTATGTACAGGAAATGTTCAGGTTTTTGTTCGTTTGTTGAACGTAAATCACTTGATAGTTTCTTATTCCAGTCACTTTGTTTCTTAATTATTAAGACTAGATCGTAGAAAACAGTGTCTTGAAAAATTCCACAGATCAGTCGAAATGTTTTAGCTGTTCAGGGTACCTATTAAATAGAATCAATCTCTTAAATTTGAGGAATTAAACATGTTTGAGGAAAATGAGCAACATGACCGAAGGTTAAAAAATTTTAGAAAAATCAAATCTAAAAAATTTCGGTCCTGATGGACACCTGGCTGCCTGTTGTATTTCCATGCTAAAATCTAGAACAGAAACGAAATTTAGGAAAGCTAATAATGGCCGTCACGATTTTACTACCACAATAACACACCTAAGATGAGTTGAAATGCAGGGAAAATGCACTGGAAAGACGAGAGTGACAAGAGCCATGACTTGAAACAAAAATTATAGGTGTTTTAAATCAACCTCGAACAATCCAATTTCACGAAACAATTTTTTAGAATCTCCTATGCCTGGTTAGTGTTGATATGAAACTGAGAATGGTGAGTCAAAAGAGCTCAAGTCATCTACACCACGCACTTCGAGGGCACAACCCTTAGCGTTTCTAGGAAAAAACATGACTTTTCCCTTGAAAACTTCAGCAATATTTTTAAAAATGAAAAAAAACTCACGTGATGAAATCTTTCACTCGAAAATACCGGCCACAATCACCATTCTACAACAAAGAATGATAACAGACCGTAACTTATCACTGCAGAGCTGAAAACCAGCAAAATACCAAAATTTCAGGAAGTGTTTCAAGTTACCCGCCTCTTCGGTACATATCTGCACACTTGTAACAGTAAGAAAATATTATTGAAAAAAATCGCCCCTTTACCATATGGCAAAATTAATCAAATTCGGTTTGTGAGCTCCAAAAGGGTAGCATTGGCCCAAAACTTTTGGTTACTGTCAGGAAACTATGACATTTTCAAACTGTTCTACCTCAAAAACTTTTAATATAAAAGTACCAACCCATAGTTTTTTCTTCAATTCTGGGTATTGTTAATTTTTTTTAGAATCAGAGCTCAGTAGGACCAATCGGCGATTTCGTAAGTCAAGTGTGCGCCCATGGAAGGTTGTAGCTCCACCACTCGGCCGCAGAACAGTGACTGTCTCTCCCATTCCATTTTACGATATTATTATACGAGTAGTCTCTCTAGACTGCTGATTATTTAAACATGTGCCTTTATTTCTCTATATCTACCTACCGAACTACTTAACTCCGCAGAAATCAAACGAATCTACATCGTGCTACATTATTACTCCAGAGTGTTTACGTAGAAGCTACATCCCCCGCACCTCCTTCCGAGCAATTAAGAAAGATTTAGCGTCCGGTTCCCTAACCTCACAACACATAAATAACCCGTTGAAAAGGGACGGGAAGGGTGTGGAGGGGAGACAAACTGAAAATTACGTGAGAAAACGGATAGAGGGAGCTGGGAGAAGTAATCGTGATTAAGACATTGGGAGATAAGGCGTTTAGTTGTGGGTTTTCGGGGCGGCTACAAGCCATTGACCAATGAGACTCTGATAATGCTCTTATCACTTGCCCCACACAACATTTACTTCCGAACGTACCGTCGCTCGGTGACCGAGGAAACAAGATAAGTCGACGGAGGGCGATGAAGTCGAAATCCCGCTCACAAATCTTCTTTTTCCCTCGTCCAGGAGGGATATTTTGTTAGGACGAAAGAGGGAGGAGAGTCAGCATGCGTTATTTTCGTTGTGGAAACTTACTTTCTTCACTCGACTAAAAAGAAGGGGAAGTAATGCAACCGACCTGGCAGAGGAAATTATTTTTGAAACTCTCGCAGAATTTGGTTTGACCGTAAGAACTTCTACCAAGTTGGGTGGGCAGTACCTATAGCTGCCTCCTATTATAATTAGCCTCTGAAAATTATTTCCACGACCATGTTGCTTGTTTTCGATGTAAACACTATTGCTGATCAATTTTAATAACTTCTCGTGCTCAGTCTTTTTTCATCTTTCTAAAGACCAGCTCCAAACTTCCTTCCAAATTAGTGCAAAAATCGAGCACAGATCTTGAGAATCTCACGACCTGATGTTTTAGTAAAGTCACGTTTGAGCACACCCTGCTGTTTGTCTGATGTTGACAGAATTCATAGCGGATCGTCTCGAGGTCATTAAAATCTTAACCAAAGTTGAGAAAAAAACTCTAAAGCCCCGTCCACACTTGAGCATTTTCGGCGAGCCGAGCATTCGGAAACCAATCAATACTGCGAATGCTCTTGTAACTTGTATCTCTCACTTTCCCTGGTACTTCGTTATTCGGATTGACTTCATCCAAGGCGATTGTCTGGACTACTTCCTTAACTCATCACCCTTTAATCCATCATTGGTGATGAATCATGCATATATTATGCGGACGACTCTACCTTCCTTAGCTCGGACAAAAACCGAAGCATATTGGACCTCAAATCTGCGGAGCGAGTCGGACTAGCTGAGCTTTGGTTCACAGCGAATCGTTTAAAAGTAAACCCTTATAAAATGCAAAGTATAATAATAAGCTACTCGAAGTAACAAACGGACGCGGAACCAGTAAGTTACTTGGGTTTTACTTATATAAGCATCTCCGCTGGTATTCACATTTTGACAAAGTTCAAGCGAAGCTCTCAAAACATGTATTCCTCCTAAGACGAATCTCTTCAAATGTTTCCTCGAGAGTGAGGATGTTGGCATATTATGGCCTAATATCGTCGGTACTGTCGTATGGACTCATCTTGCGGGGTGGTGCGAGTGGCATTAGCAAAATATCTCGTCTCCATCTCATATCTCTCTCATCGCACCCCAGCCCGGCCAATCTGCAAGAAATCGAGGGTACTCACGTTGCAACGCATGTACGTTCTTGGCATTCTTGAGTACACTCATAAGAATGGCAACTCACTCCAACAGCGCCGCGATATCCACACGCATGACTCCATCAGTACGATGTTGATGTACCTTTCTTCAGGCTCTCTGGCTCCCAACCGCGTTTTTGGTTTATTATTTTCAATAATGAACCTTTGGAATCGACCAAGAAAAAAAAATTGTAACACCCCTCAAAATTTGATGGTTTACGTTTCAAGGTACGTAGAATCCAAAAATCGAATAAAAATTTGGCCGTCCGTCCGCCGTACGCCGTACGCGGCACTTTTGCCACTTAGCATTCACCGATTTTGATGAAATTTGGTATGTAGGCTCCATTGGGGTCTAGTTGTGCCCCAAAGATTTTGGTTGATGTAGATCACTTCTAAGGGTTCCAAAATCAATTTTGAAATTTTAAAAACGCTCTAACTCAAAAAATTTTGATATAAAGGTATTGTTTTTCCTTCAATTTAAGATTCTATAGAATTTTTAGAATTTTTTGAGACCACCCGGAGCTCTGTAGGACAAACCGTTTGCTCACTACGAGAATTTAAAGTTAGGACATACGATAAATCAGAAACACGAGTATGAATCGCAAAAGAGGCCTAATCTCCGTTCAAATTAAAGCTGACAGAAATGCGATCGATGTTTTTCTTCATGTTGGATGGCTTTGCAGACGAGTGATCTATATAGAAAAATAAAAAATAATAAACCATTGTGTAATAATTTGCAGCGTTTTCTTCATGTTGGATGGTTGGTGATTTTGTAGACGAGTGATCTATATAGAAAAATAATAGACCATTGTGTAATAATTTGCAGCGTTTTTATACATGGGTCCATCTCTATACAATCGCCTACCAGTAGCTACTAGATCACTGACTAAAAACCAGATCCACGCATACATCAAGGGTATCCTGATTGACTGCCCATTATATTCAGTGGATTACTTTGTTGACTTAACTTCTCAATTGTTATTAAATGTTTTCATGTATGTAGTTTGTAACTGTATGTATGCGGAAATTTGACTATTGTTATGTACGTAATGTATGACAGCAATAAAAAACTTATCTATCTATCTAATGGCTACCCTTATGACTCCTGGTGATTCAATTTTTCCTTGATATAGCCATCGACCTCCATGTCCAATATGAATTCAAGACACAGTTGGTCTACATTTAGATGCTAGAGCAAAGAACAAATATTTTATTCAACATCTAGGTCACCCAATACTTAAATCACTAGGTACTATCACTACTACTACTTATACTTGGAATCACTTTCTGTTTCAAGCATCAAATTAGTTGATAGGTTAATGAATGATAGATTAACTCTTTGTGAGTATCCATAGAAAATTTGAACCACACATCGGCTCATAGATGTGACCATTAGTGTCAAAAGTAAGTAAACGATAAATTGTTGGGTTCACACGACATTCTCTAGTTGAACGCTTCCTTTTAATACTGAATCTAACCGAAGTAGAACTCTCCGAGGCACGCTCGTCCTTCTAGTCTTAGACAACCATCAGCCTCGGACTATGAGGAAGAAGTTGATGTTAGTTGTTGCAGCATCACAAAAGAGATAATGGAAAGGCAAGACGAACCAGACCATCCTGAGAGTAGCGGGAGGCGATAGGTCTTTTGTTATGCAAATCCGGAAGAAACGTTGTCGAGACGCAGTTGCAGGTGTTTTGAGTTGTCCTCCTTCCTAAATGCCCCCCGAGTTTTACCGTTCGTCTCAAAGACCTTCTTTATCATGCTGATAGAAGGTAAGGTAAGGTAGGTATGCTGATAGGTAGGTTTATAAGTCAAATCTACGCAAGTCTACCTTATTTCATAGTAGAACAAACTGTAGAGCATAATGTTTTTAAAAGTAATATTGAGATTTTCTTTCTGTCGTTCCTTGTATTCGTAGTGGACAGCTACAATACGAATAAATCGCGTATTGATTGATACTTGAACTCAAGTTGCAATTGTTCCACTCTATCCGAATGTTTTTACCACTTTACTAGACTTTTTATCCACAATGGTACACAGGGTATCTCAAAACCAATCAACAATATTAATACTTCAGGAATCGACGCTACAACTAATTTGCTACAACATATCCAACGCAGCATTTTCTTTTACTCCGCTTAAAATGCAACTTTTGGTCTATTATTTTAAATAATTAATGAACCTTTGGAATCGACCAAGAAAAAAAATGTAACCCCCCTCTCAAAGTTTGTTGGTTTACGTTTCAAGGTACGTAGGATCCAAAAATCCAATAAAAATGTGGCCGTCCGTCTGCCGTGCGCGGTATTTTCCTCAGTTAGCATTGACCAATTTTGATGAAATTTGGTATGTGGGCTCCATTTGGGGTCTAGTTGTGCCCCGAAGCTTTAGGTTGAAGTAGGTCACTTCTAACTCAAAAAATTGTGATGTAAATACATTGTTTTTCCATCACTTTATGATATTAATAAATTTTTGGAGCCCTGTAGGACAAACCGTTCGCTCCCAACGATAACTTAAGGGTTGGAGTGTAAATCGCAAAAGAGGCCTAATTTCCGTTCAAATTTTAGCTGACCGAAATGCGATGGATGTTTTTCTTCGTGTTGGTTGGTGGTAACGATGGCAAAGCCGAGTTCTTTGTAGACGAGTGATCTATGTAGAAAAAATAATAAACCTTAGTGTAATAATTTGCAGCGTTTCTTGCTCTCGAGTCTACTAAGGTTGTGTAAGTTTTGTTTTAACTTTTCGAGGTTGAAAATAAATGTTCTTCAAAATCAAAATTTCCACACGCGTTGAACGTTGTTGGTCTTGCAGAACAATTTTAGTACATTTTGGCTGTGTTTCTGTCATGAAATCCTTGTAACGGGCAAAGCTATACTAAGTTATAGTCCGATTTTGATGAAATTTTCAGAGATTATACTGATTGGGGTGTAGATGGTCCCCTATGAAAATCATCGCCCCCGGACTGATAGTAGCAGCCATAACTTCAACATTTTCCACCCGATTTCGGTGAAATCTTCCGAGATTGTGCGGGTTGCTGCGTAGATGGTTCCCTATGACGGTAGTGCAGGGTCTAATAGATTGGTGTTTTGAGATTAGCTATCATGCATTGGATCATCATCGGGTTAAGGATTAAAGGAAGCTATGTGCCACACCCACTTGAAAGACTTTCTTAGAATATTTTGGTGATTTTTCCCGCTAAAACATGGTTTCTTCATATCATCCATTGGGAACATAAATTTAATAAAACGTCATAATTAACTAGACATCACTCTTTCTTCCATCATGACAAAGACTTAAAAGTGGTACTCGATGAGTTAATGAAAATTTCACATAAACGTGAGTAATATTATTTATTATTGGTCCAAAAGCCTAGGTTTAATGATGATTTACCCTCGTTACTTCTCCAAGTCTCTCGAGTAGACCCAACGAATCCCTCTGCATAATTTGCACCTTGCGAAGGCCTACTCCGAACCCCCAGACCCCATCATAATTAATAAACCCGCGTTATTGCGAATATATCAGCTTCGATAGAATCAAGCCTTGGAGGAACAGAGTATTAGCGCTTCGTACGTAACAAATGTGAATTTTCGTTAATATTTTGTGGAATGGTGAACAACAAAAGTTAGTTATCCGGTGGCCCTGAAACCAGCTCTGGATAATTATATTGAAAAATGTATGTAACTCAGTGATTGAAAACAATGGCGAAACTCCATTTATGCTAGAAAACTCCTAGTTATACTACATGGGACCAACAAGTTGACAAAAATGATGACCCACTATTCCCTTTTCCAAATCAATGTTGCTGCTGAACAGTTTTTGCATCTTCCTCAGTCTATTCTCAACTGATTAGATGTTGGGTGATTTTTTACATTAGTTAATTATCTGCGATTGAGACTCAATTTAAAAACTTTAAATGGATTATGAAATTCCTATTTTTTTGAATTCTAAAATGGCAAAACCTTGAGAGAAATCGAATCAATGACTTCAGTTCCCCCTCAAGTGTCCCGGAGAATACCGTCAGATTGATAAAGCACAGACGTTTCAGTTGCTTTGCTCGTAACATACCCGTCAAGAACGACTCAGATTCAGAGGATTCAGAAGAAGAAGAAAGTGTTACCTACTTATAACAGAAATCTCAGCAGGTGTTCTCGTTGGAGTCACCACCCGCTCCTTGCGAGGGAATGCCTGTGTTGAGATTTTTGATGAATGGAGGATATTTTTCGTAAACCCTGGTGTTTATAATGAGTCTGACAGACACGACGGAAATTTCAGTGAAGTTTGTGGGCAGCAGTGAGCATCTACGAGTAGAATACCCCAAGCGCTAAGTGCTTGTCCCCCCCCCCCCTGTATTTGAAATGTTGTCTTCATATTTTATGTTGTTCCTTCTAGTTCATAAGTCTGACTCATAAGCCTTGGGCACACAGAACGCGATCTATCGCGACGGGCAGCGAACCCGCGATCTCCTTAGCTATCGACGATACGACTACGTCACACAATGCGATCCAGTCAGTGTGTGATCTGTGTGAGCGATCCAGGTATTGAGATGGGTAGTTCTGATATATCAGGTCAAATTACAAAATATTACAATTTATTTCAATATTCAGAATTAAAACGAGCATTCACGAACGAAGGATTGGATGAAGGTGGGGGGACTGGAGTTCTTGAAACTGTATCGCCGGATTGCGAGATGATTTCTGTAATTTTGTACAACTGTATCGCTTATTGCCGCGATCAAGACTGGATCGCTGCGACAGATCGCCTTGCGTATGACAGGGATGATGCAATATTGCATCAATCAACCATAATATCGTCGGATCGCTGCGACAGATCGCCTTCTGTATGACAGGGATGGTGCAATATTGCATCATACAACCATAATATCGTCGGATCGCTGCGACAGATCGCCTTCTGTATGACAGGGATGGTGCAATATTGCATCATACAACCATAATATCGTCGGATCGCTGCGACAGATCGCCTTCTGTATGACAGGGATGGTGCAATATTGCATCATACAACCATAATATCGTCGGATCGCTGCGACAGATCGCCTTCTGTATGACAGGGATGGTGCAATATTGCAATCAATCAACCATATATCGTCGGATCGCTGCGACAGATCGCCTTCTGTATGACAGGGATGGTGCAATATTGCATCATACAACCATAATATCGTCGGATCGCTGCGACAGATCGCCTTCTGTATGACAGGGATGGTGCAATATTGCATCATACAACCATAATATCGTCGGATCGCTGCGACAGATCGCCTTCTGTATGACAGGGATGGTGCAATATTGCATCAATCAACCATAATATCGTCGGATCGCTGCGACAGATCGCCTTCTGTATGACAGGGATGGTGCAATATTGCATCATACAACCATAATATCCGTCGGATCGCTGCGACAGATCGCCTTCTGTATGACAGGGATGGTGCAATATTGCATCAATCAACCATAATATCGTCGGATCGCTGCGACAGATCGCCTTCTGTATGACAGGGATGGTGCAATATTGCATCAATCAACCATAATATCGTCGGATCGCTGCGACAGATCGCCTTCTGTATGACAGGGATGGTGCAATATTGCATCAATCAACCATAATATCGTCGGATCGCTGCGACAGATCGCCTTCTGTATGACAGGGATGGTGCAATATTGCATCATACAACCATAATATCGTCGGATCGCTGCGACAGATCGCCTTCTGTATGATAGGGATGGTGCAATATTGCATCATACAACCTTAACCTTCATCCGCTCGCGTGGGCGGCAGATTGGCCGCCTTTTCGAATTTTCCCGCGTATGCTCGCTCTTAGTACCGTGATAGCCCCAGAAGCGCCATGTATTCTCTATTTGATATGTAACTCCCTAGATTGCGTTGAATTCCGATCGTGGTGGATGCGTCATCTGAGTCAATACTACTCCAAAGTCGGGCGCATCGGGTTCGAGCCAATTTGCCGCCTACGCGAGCGATAACGTGAGAATTTTCGCATCGCTCGATTTGGAAAATGTAAGTAAATATTAATTTTCCTTTCGCATGTATTTTCAACTGTACTACTTTCACAGTACTCTAGAATACGTGTAGGACTTCCCATAGATATTTCTTGTCGTACTCTGCTGTATTTTGAACTGAATAAGGAACCTTTCGCATCTCGATTTGGAAATGTAGGTTAGGTAAATGTTTATTTTTCTTCCGCGTGTTTTTCTCGACAGTACTACTTTCGCAGGGCGGCTCTAGATTATGCGTTGGACTTTCAATACGTTTTTCTTATCTTATTTGGAAATATTTTGAACTGAAAGCTAATAATGAAATTGTTCATATTTTCAGGGATCGATTGTATTCCACAGAGGAAGAAATTGCCAATGTTTTATGAGTTGTAACTCACCTTCCTGAGTATATTTTGTAATTTTTGAAATGAGGTAGGTTACCTACTCTATAATTCTATTCAAACTTTGTTACCTCCTTTCATAGAAAAAGTAGCCGAACTGCAGAATATCATTTAGTGCAGAAAACCTTCAAAGACTGAAAATGTGATTTGATATAGGAATATATTTACCTTCTTATTGTGATTGCGATTATTTGAATAAAGAAATTTATTATAAAAATGTTTCTTGTAATGGTTGTGCTGAGTTCCCTGGTCAAAAACTGATTTGAAACACGGCAAAGTGTGAACGGAGAAAAAGTGTGAAATTCAAGGGCGGCCACTTTGCCGCCTACGGATCGAAGTGTGACTTCAGGAGAAGCGAGCGGCATGAGGTTAATATCGTCGGATCGCCTGCGACAGATCGCCTTCTGTATGACAGGGATGTGTGCAATATGCATCATACAACCAGAATATCGTCGGATCGCTGCGACCAGATCGCCTTCTGTATGACAGGGATGGTGCAATATTGCATCATACAACCATAATATCGTCGGATCGCTGCGACAGATCGCCTTCTGTATGACAGGGATGGTGCAATATTGCATCAATCAACCATAATATCGTCGGATCGCTGCGACAGATCGCCTTCTGTATGACAGGGATGGTGCAATATTGCATCATACAACCATAATATCGTCGGATCGCTGCGACAGATCGCCTTCTGTATGACAGGGATGGTGCAATATTGCATCATACAACCATAATATCGTCGGATCGCTGCGACAGATCGCCTTCTGTATGACAGGGATGGTGCAATATTGCATCATACAACCATAATATCGTCGGATCGCTGCGACAGATCGCCTTCTGTATGACAGGGATGGTGCAATATTGCATCATACAACCATAATATCGTCGGATCGCTGCGACAGATCGCCTTCTGTATGACAGGGATGGTGCAATATTGCATCAATCAACCATAATATCGTCGGATCGCTGCGACAGATCGCCTTCTGTATGACAGGGATGGTGCAATATTGCATCATACAACCATAATATCGTCGGATCGCTGCGACAGATCGCCTTCTGTATGACAGGGATGTGTGCAATATTGCA
The DNA here is from genome assembly GCA_009739505.2 of Apolygus lucorum. NCBI lineage: Eukaryota > Metazoa > Arthropoda > Insecta > Hemiptera > Miridae > Apolygus > Apolygus lucorum. The sequence goes on from CM019177.2 coordinate 3,076,414, forward strand.
TCATACAACCATAATATCGTCGGATCGCTGCGACAGATCGCCTTCTGTATGACAGGGATGGTGCAATATTGCATCATACAACCATAATATCGTCGGATCGCTGCGACAGATCGCCTTCTGTATGACAGGGATGGTGCAATATTGCATCATACAACCATAATATCGTCGGATCGCTGCGACAGATCGCCTTCTGTATGACAGGAATGGTGCAATATTGCATCATACAACCATAATATCGTCGGATCGCTGCGACAGATCGCCTTCTGTATGACAGGGATGGTGCAATATTGCATCATACAACCATAATAATCGTCGGAGCGCTGCGACAGATCGCCTTCTGTATGACAGGGATGGCGCAATATTGCATCATACAACCATAATATCGTCGGAGCGCTGCGACAGATCGCCTTCTGTATGACAGGGATGGTGCAATATTGCATCATACAACCATAATATCGTCGGAGCGCTGCGACAGATCGCCTTCTGTATGACAGGGATGGCGCAATATTGCATCATACAACCATAATATCGTCGGAGCGCTGCGACAGATCGCCTTCTGTATGACAGGGATGGCGCAATATTGCATCATACAACCATAATATCGTCGGAGCGCTGCGACAGATCGCCTTCTGTAATGACAGGATGGTGCAATATTGCATCATACAACCATAATATCGTCGGATCGCTGCGACAGATCGCCTTCTGTATGACAGGGATGGTGCAATATTGCATCATACAACATAATATCGTCGGATCGCTGCGACAGATCGCCTTCTGTATGACAGGGATGGTGCAATATTGCATCAATCAACCATAATATCGTCGGATCGCTGCGACAGATCGCTTCTGTAATGACAGGGATGGTGCAATATTGCATCATACAAACCATAATATCGTCGGATCGCTGTGACAGATCGCCTTCTGTATGACAGGGATGGTGCAATATTGCATCATACAACCATAATATCGTCGGATCGCTGCGACAGATCGCCTTCTGTATGACAGGGGATGGTGCAATATTGCATCATACAACCATAATATCGTCGGAGCGCTGCGACAGATCGCCTTCTGTATGACAGGGATGGCGCAATATTGCATCATACAACCATAATATCGTCGGAGCGCTGCGACAGATCGCCTTCTGTATGACAGGGATGGTGCAATATTGCATCATACAACCATAATATCGTCGGAGCGCTGCGACAGATCGCCTTCTGTATGACAGGGATGGCGCAATATTGCATCATACAACCATAATATCGTCGGAGCGCTGCGACAGATCGCCTTCTGTATGACAGGGATGGCGCAATATGCATCATACAACCATAATATCGTCGGATCGCTGCGACAGATCGCCTTCTGTATGACAGGGATGGTGCAATATTGCATCATACAACCATAATATCGTCGGATCGCTGCGACAGATCGCCTTCTGTATGACAGGGATGGTGCAATATTGCATCATACAACCATAATATCGTCGGATCGCTGCGACAGATCGCCTTCTGTATGACAGGGATGGTGCAATATTGCATCATACAACCATAATATCGTCGGATCGCTGCGACAGATCGCCTTCTGTATGACAGGGATGGTGCAATATTGCATCATACAACCATAATATCGTCGGATCGCTGCGACAGATCGCCTTCTGTATGACAGGGATGGTGCAATATTGCATCATACAACCATAATATCGTCGGATCGCTGCGACAGATCGCCTTCTGTATGACAGGGATGGTGCAATATTGCATCATACAACCATAATATCGTCGGATCGCTGCGACAGATCGCCTTCTGTATGACAGGGATGGTGCAATATTGCATCATACAACCATAATATCGTCGGATCGCTGCGACAGATCGCCTTCTGTATGACAGGGATGGTGCAATATTGCATCATACAACCATAATATCGTCGGATCGCTGCGACAGATCGCCTTCTGTATGACAGGGATGGTGCAATATTGCATCAATCAACCATAATATCGTCGGATCGCTGCGACAGATCGCCTTCTGTATGACAGGGATGGTGCAATATTGCATCATACAACCATAATATCGTCGGATCGCTGCGACAGATCGCCTTCTGTATGACAGGGATGGTGCAATATTGCATCATACAACCATAATATCGTCGGATCGCTGCGACAGATCGCCTTCTGTATGACAGGGATGGTGCAATATTGCATCATACAACCATAATATCGTCGGATCGCTGCGACAGATCGCCTTCTGTATGACAGGGATGGTGCAATATTGCATCATACAACCATAATATCGTCGGATCGCTGCGACAGATCGCCTTCTGTATGACAGGATGGTGCAATATTGCATCATACAACCATAATATCGTCGGATCGCTGCGACAGATCGCCTTCTGTATGACAGGGATGGTGCAATATTGCATCATACAACCATAATATCGTCGGAGCGCTGCGACAGATCGCCTTCTGTATGACAGGGATGGCGCAATATTGCATCATACAACCATAATATCGTCGGAGCGCTGCGACAGATCGCCTTCTGTATGACAGGGATGGTGCAATATTGCATCATACAACCATAATATCGTCGGAGCGCTGCGACAGATCGCCTTCTGTATGACAGGGATGGCGCAATATTGCATCATACAACCATAATATCGTCGGAGCGCTGCGACAGATCGCCTTCTGTATGACAGGGATGGCGCAATATTGCATCATACAACCATAATATCGTCGGAGCGCTGCGACAGATCGCCTTCTGTATGACAGGGATGGTGCAATATTGCATCATACAACCATAATATCGTCGGATCGCTGCGACAGATCGCCTTCTGTATGACAGGGATGGTGCAATATTGCATCATACAACCATAATATCGTCGGATCGCTGCGACAGATCGCCTTCTGTAATGACAGGGATGGTGCAATATTGCATCATACAACCATAATATCGTCGGATCGCTGCGACAGATCGCCTTCTGTATGACAGGGATGGTGCAATATTGCATCAATACAACCATAATATCGTCGGATCGCTGCGACAGATCGCCTTCTGTATGACAGGGATGGTGCAATATTGCATCATACAACCATATATCGTCGGAGCGCTGCGACAGATCGCCTTCTGTATGACAGGGATGGCTGCAATATTGCATCATACAACCATAATATCGTCGGATCGCTGCGACAGATCGCCTTCTGTATGACAGGGATGGTGCAATATTGCATCATACAACCATAATATCGTCGGATCGCTGCGACAGATCGCCTTCTGTAATGACAGGGATGGTGCAATATTGCATCATACAACCATAATATCGTCGGATCGCTGCGACAGATCGCCTTCTGTATGACAGGGATGGTGCAATATTGCATCAATCAACCATAATATCGTCGGATCGCTGCGACAGATCGCCTTCTGTATGACAGGGATGGTGCAATATTGCATCATACAACCATAATATCGTCGGATCGCTGCGACAGATCGCCTTCTGTATGACAGGGATGGTGCAATATTGCATCATACAACCATAATATCGTCGGATCGCTGCGACAGATCGCCTTCTGTATGACAGGGATGGTGCAATATTGCATCATACAACCATAATATCGTCGGATCGCTGCGACAGATCGCCTTCTGTATGACAGGGATGGTGCAATATTGCATCATACAACCATAATATCGTCGGATCGCTGCGACAGATCGCCTTCTGTATGACAGGGATGGTGCAATATTGCATCATACAACCATAATATCGTCGGATCGCTGCGACAGATCGCCTTCTGTATGACAGGGATGGTGCAATATTGCATCATACAACCATAATATCGTCGGATCGCTGCGACAGATCGCCTTCTGTATGACAGGGAATGGTGCAATATTGCATCATACAACCATAATATCGTCGGATCGCTGCGACAGATCGCCTTCTGTATGACAGGGATGGTGCAATATTGCATCATACAACCATAATATCGTCGGAGCGCTGCGACAGATCGCCTTCTGTATGACAGGGATGGCGCAATATTGCATCATACAACCATAATATCGTCGGAGCGCTGCGACAGATCGCCTTCTGTATGACAGGGATGGTGCAATATTGCATCAATCAACCATAATATCGTCGGATCGCTGCGACAGATCGCCTTCTGTATGACAGGGATGGTGCAATATTGCATCATACAACCATAATATCGTCGGATCGCTGCGACAGATCGCCTTCTGTATGACAGGGATGGTGCAATATTGCATCATACAACCATAATATCGTCGGATCGCTGCGACAGATCGCCTTCTGTATGACAGGGATGGTGCAATATTGCATCATACAACCATAATATCGTCGGAGCGCTGCGACAGATCGCCTTCTGTATGACAGGGATGGTGCAATATTGCATCATACAACCATAATATCGTCGGATCGCTGCGACAGATCGCCTTCTGTATGACAGGGATGGTGCAATATTGCATCATACAACCATAATATCGTCGGATCGCTGCGACAGATCGCCTTCTGTATGACAGGGATGGTGCAATATTGCATCAATCAACCATAATATCGTCGGATCGCTGCGACAGATCGCCTTCTGTATGACAGGGATGGTGCAATATTGCATCATACAACCATAATATCGTCGGATCGCTGCGACAGATCGCCTTCTGTATGACAGGGATGGTGCAATATTGCATCATACAACCATAATATCGTCGGATCGCTGCGACAGATCGCCTTCTGTATGACAGGGATGGTGCAATATTGCATCATACAACCATAATATCGTCGGAGCGCTGCGACAGATCGCCTTCTGTATGACAGGGATGGCGCAATATTGCATCATACAACCATAATATCGTCGGAGCGCTGCGACAGATCGCCTTCTGTATGACAGGGATGGTGCAATATTGCATCATACAACCATAATATCGTCGGAGCGCTGTAACAGATCGCCTTCTGTATGACAGGGATGGCGCAATATTGCATCATACAACCATAATATCGTCGGAGCGCTGCGACAGATCGCCTTCTGTATGACAGGGATGGCGCAATATTGCATCATACAACCATAATATCGTCGGATCGCTGCGACAGATCGCCTTCTGTATGACAGGGATGGTGCAATATTGCATCATACAACCATAATATCGTCGGATCGCTGCGACAGATCGCCTTCTGTATGACAGGGATGGTGCAATATTGCATCATACAACCATAATATCGTCGGATCGCTGCGACAGATCGCCTTCTGTATGACAGGGATGGTGAAATATTGCATCAATCAACCATAATATCGTCGCATCGCTGCGACAGATCGCCTTCTGTATGACAGGGATGGTGCAATATTGCATCATACAACCATAATATCGTCGGATCGCTGCGACAGATCGCCTTCTGTATGACAGGGATGGTGCAATATTGCATCATACAACCATAATATCGTCGGATCGCTGCGACAGATCGCCTTCTGTATGACAGGGATGGTGCAATATTGCATCATACAACCATAATATCGTCGGATCGCTGCGACAGATCGCCTTCTGTATGACAGGGATGGTGCAATATTGCATCATACAACCATAATATCGTCGGATCGCTGCGACAGATCGCCTTCTGTATGACAGGGATGGTGCAATATTGCATCAATCAACCATAATATCGTCGGATCGCTGCGACAGATCGCCTTCTGTATGACAGGGATGGTGCAATATTGCATCATACAACCATAATATCGTCGGATCGCTGCGACAGATCGCCTTCTGTATGACAGGGATGGTGCAATATTGCATCATACAACCATAATATCGTCGGATCGCTGCGACAGATCGCCTTCTGTATGACAGGGATGGTGCAATATTGCATCATACAACCATAATATCGTTGGATCGCTGCGACAGATCGCCTTCTGTATGACAGGGATGGTGCAATATTGCATCATACAACCATAATATCGTCGGATCGCTGCGACAGATCGCCTTCTGTATGACAGGGATGGTGCAATATTGCATCAATCAACCATAATATCGTCGGATCGCTGCGACAGATCGCCTTCTGTATGACAGGGATGGTGCAATATTGCATCATACAACCATAATATCGTCGGATCGCTGCGACAGATCGCCTTCTGTATGACAGGGATGGTGCAATATTGCATCATACAACCATAATATCGTCGGATCGCTGCGACAGATCGCCTTCTGTATGACAGGGATGGTGCAATATTGCATCATACAACCATAATATCGTCGGATCGCTGCGACCAGATCGCCTTCTGTATGACAGGGATGGTGCAATATTGCATCATACAACCATAATATCGTCGGATCGCTGCGACAGATCGCCTTCTGTATGACAGGAATGGTGCAATATTGCATCATACAACCATAATATCGTCGGATCGCTGCGACAGATCGCCTTCTGTATGACAGGGATGGTGCAATATTGCATCATACAACCATAATATCGTCGGAGCGCTGCGACAGATCGCCTTCTGTATGACAGGGATGGCGCAATATTGCATCATACAACCATAATATCGTCGGAGCGCTGCGACAGATCGCCTTCTGTATGACAGGGATGGTGCAATATTGCATCATACAACCATAATATCGTCGGAGCGCTGCGACAGATCGCCTTCTGTATGACAGGGATGGTGCAATATTGCATCATACAACCATAATATCGTCGGATCGCTGCGACAGATCACCTTCTGTATGACAGGGATGGTGCAATATTGCATCATACAACCATAATATCGTCGGATCGCTGCGACAGATCGCCTTCTGTAAGACAGGGATGGTGCAATATTGCATCATACAACCATAATATCGTCGGATCGCTGCGACAGATCGCCTTCTGTATGACAGGGATGGTGCAATATTGCATCAATCAACCATAATATCGTCGGATCGCTGCGACAGATCGCCTTCTGTATTACAGGGATGGTGCAATATTGCATCATACAACCATAATATCGTCGGATCGCTGCGACAGATCGCCTTCTGTATGACAGGGATGGTGCAATATTGCATCATACAACCATAATATCGTCGGATCGCTGCGACAGATCGCCTTCTGTATGACAGGGATGGTGCAATATTGCATCATACAACCATAATATCGTCGGATCGCTGCGACAGATCGCCTTCTGTATGACAGGGATGGTGCAATATTGCATCATACAACCATAATATCGTCGGATCGCTGCGACAGATCGCCTTCTGTATGACAGGGATGGTGCAATATTGCATCATACAACCATAATATCGTCGGATCGCTGCGACGGATCGCCTTCTGTATGACAGGGATGGTGCAATATTGCATCATACAACCATAATATCGTCGGATCGCTGCGACCAGATCGCCTTCTGTATGACAGGGATGGTGCAATATTGCATCATACAACCATAATATCGTCGGATCGCTGCGACAGATCGCCTTCTGTATGACAGGGATGGTGCAATATTGCATCATACAACCATAATATCGTCGGATCGCTGCGACAGATCGCCTTCTGTATGACAGGGATGGTGCAATATTGCATCAATCAACCATAATATTGTCGGATCGCTGCGACAGATCGCCTTCTGTATGACAGGGATGGTGCAATATTGCATCATACAACCATAATATCGTCGGATCGCTGCGACAGATCGCCTTCTGTATGACAGGGATGGTGCAATATTGCATCATACAACCATAATATCGTCGGATCGCTGCGACAGATCGCCTTCTGTATGACAGGGATGGTGCAATATTGCATCATACAACCATAATATCGTCGGAGCGCTGCGACAGATCGCCTTCTGTATGACAGGGATGGTGCAATATTGCATCATACAACCATAATATCGTCGGATCGCTGCGACAGATCGCCTTCTGTATGACAGGGATGGTGCAATATTGCATCATACAACCATAATATCGTCGGATCGCTGCGACAGATCGCCTTCTGTATGACAGGGATGGTGCAATATTGCATCAATCAACCATAATATCGTCGGATCGCTGCGACAGATCGCCTTCTGTATGACAGGGATGGTGCAATATTGCATCATACAACCATAATATCGTCGGATCGCTGCGACAGATCGCCTTCTGTATGACAGGGATGGTGCAATATTGCATCATACAACCATAATATCGTCGGATCGCTGCGACAGATCGCCTTCTGTATGACAGGGATGGTGCAATATTGCATCATACAACCATAATATCGTCGGATCGCTGCGACAGATCGCCTTCTGTATGACAGGGATGGTGCAATATTGCATCATACAACCATAATATCGTCGGATCGCTGCGACAGATCGCCTTCTGTATGACAGGGATGGTGCAATATTGCATCATACAACCATAATATCGTCGGATCGCTGCGACAGATCGCCTTCTGTATGACAGGGATGGTGCAATATTGCATCATACAACCATAATATCGTCGGATCGCTGCGACAGATCGCCTTCTGTATGACAGGGATGGTGCAATATTGCATCAATCAACCATAATATCGTCGGATCGCTGCGACAGATCGCCTTCTGTATGACAGGGATGGTGCAATATTGCATCATACAACCATAATATCGTCGGATCGCTGCGACAGATCGCCTTCTGTATGACAGGGATGGTGCAATATTGCATCATACAACCATAATATCGTCGGATCGCTGCGACAGATCGCCTTCTGTATGACAGGGATGGTGCAATATTGCATCATACAACCATAATATCGTTGGATCGCTGCGACAGATCGCCTTCTGTATGACAGGGATGGTGCAATATTGCATCATACAACCATAATATCGTCGGATCGCTGCGACAGATCGCCTTCTGTATGACAGGGATGGTGCAATATTGCATCAATCAACCATAATATCGTCGGATCGCTGCGACAGATCGCCTTCTGTATGACAGGGATGGTGCAATATTGCATCATACAACCATAATATCGTCGGATCGCTGCGACAGATCGCCTTCTGTATGACAGGGATGGTGCAATATTGCATCATACAACCATAATATCGTCGGATCGCTGCGACAGATCGCCTTCTGTATGACAGGGATGGTGCAATATTGCATCATACAACCATAATATCGTCGGATCGCTGCGACAGATCGCCTTCTGTATGACAGGGATGGTGCAATATTGCATCATACAACCATAATATCGTCGGATCGCTGCGACAGATCGCCTTCTGTATGACAGGAATGGTGCAATATTGCATCATACAACCATAATATCGTCGGATCGCTGCGACAGATCGCCTTCTGTATGACAGGGATGGCGCAATATTGCATCATACAACCATAATATCGTCGGAGCGCTGCGACAGATCGCCTTCTGTATGACAGGGATGGCGCAATATTGCATCATACAACCATAATATCGTCGGAGCGCTGCGACAGATCGCCTTCTGTATGACAGGGATGGTGCAATATTGCATCATACAACCATAATATCGTCGGAGCGCTGCGACAGATCGCCTTCTGTATGACAGGGATGGCGCAATATTGCATCATACAACCATAATATCGTCGGAGCGCTGCGACAGATCGCCTTCTGTATGACAGGGATGGCGCAATATTGCATCATACAACCATAATATCGTCGGAGCGCTGCGATAGATCGCCTTCTGTATGACAGGGATGGTGCAATATTGCATCATACAACCATAATATCGTCGGATCGCTGCGACAGATCGCCTTCTGTATGACAGGGATGGTGCAATATTGCATCATACAACCATAATATCGTCGGATCGCTGCGACAGATCGCCTTCTGTAAGACAGGGATGGTGCAATATTGCATCATACAACCATAATATCGTCGGATCGCTGCGACAGATCGCCTTCTGTATGACAGGGATGGTGCAATATTGCATCAATCAACCATAATATCGTCGGATCGCTGCGACAGATCGCCTTCTGTATGACAGGGATGGTGCAATATTGCATCATACAACCATAATATCGTCGGATCGCTGCGACAGATCGCCTTCTGTATGACAGGGATGGTGCAATATTGCATCATACAACCATAATATCGTCGGATCGCTGCGACAGATCGCCTTCTGTATGACAGGGATGGTGCAATATTGCATCATACAACCATAATATCGTCGGATCGCTGCGACAGATCGCCTTCTGTATGACAGGGATGGTGCAATATTGCATCATACAACCATAATATCGTCGGATCGCTGCGACAGATCGCCTTCTGTATGACAGGGATGGTGCAATATTGCATCATACAACCATAATATCGTCGGATCGCTGCGACAGATCGCCTTCTGTATGACAGGGATGGTGCAATATTGCATCATACAACCATAATATCGTCGGATCGCTGCGACAGATCGCCTTCTGTATGACAGGGATGGTGCAATATTGCATCATACAACCATAATATCGTCGGATCGCTGCGACAGATCGCCTTCTGTATGACAGGGATGGTGCAATATTGCATCATACAACCATAATATCGTCGGATCGCTGCGACAGATCGCCTTCTGTATGACAGGGATGGTGCAATATTGCATCAATCAACCATAATATCGTCGGATCGCTGCGACAGATCGCCTTCTGTATGACAGGGATGGTGCAATATTGCATCATACAACCATAATATCGTCGGATCGCTGCGACAGATCGCCTTCTGTATGACAGGGATGGTGCAATATTGCATCATACAACCATAATATCGTCGGATCGCTGCGACAGATCGCCTTCTGTATGACAGGGATGGTGCAATATTGCATCATACAACCATAATATCGTCGGAGCGCTGCGACAGATCGCCTTCTGTATGACAGGGATGGTGCAATATTGCATCATACAACCATAATATCGTCGGATCGCTGCGACAGATCGCCTTCTGTATGACAGGGATGGTGCAATATTGCATCATACAACCATAATATCGTCGGATCGCTGCGACAGATCGCCTTCTGTATGACAGGGATGGTGCAATATTGCATCAATCAACCATAATATCGTCGGATCGCTGCGACAGATCGCCTTCTGTATGACAGGGATGGTGCAATATTGCATCATACAACCATAATATCGTCGGATCGCTGCGACAGATCGCCTTCTGTATGACAGGGATGGTGCAATATTGCATCATACAACCATAATATCGTCGGATCGCTGCGACAGATCGCCTTCTGTATGACAGGGATGGTGCAATATTGCATCATACAACCATAATATCGTCGGATCGCTGCGACAGAGAGAGAGAGAGAGAGAGAGAGAGAGTTAAAGCATTTATTTATCAAAACATACATTAGAAGGATTTGATTAATTAAAGTTTTTGCCATCATGGGCCATACCATATTGCGTGTAATTTCCCATTTTCATGGAATACAGAGTTATAATTAACCTTTTGAACATCAGTATTAATTACAAATATTTTAGTTGTTTCACTTAATCCTAGATTTTAACGCTTTGCCTCATGCTTCATTTTCTGCTTACTATCCTTACTTAATCATCGCTTATACTGCTGGATACAATCCGTCGCAGGGGGTATTCGCTGTTCATTTTTGAAATGCCTGTTTATATGTTTATGTATCGTTTATGTATAACTAATGTGCTTTCTTTATTTTATTCTCTTTTCTTTCGTACAAACTAATTATAGTTAATTAGTATACAATATACTAGAATACAAACTAATAAATAGATTATGTATAGTTAAATTCATTAACCAGAAATTGTCTATATTTACTTGCTTCTCTTATATATTTAACAAGGTTTTCCAATTTGCCGTTACCATTCAACAATTTTATCATCTCTCCTTCCGTGATTGACCCCTTACCCAAATATCGCACCCTAAACTCTCTCAAAATCGGGCATATGGCAAGGAAATGAAATGATGTTTCGTCTTCTTGGCGGTTGCACATTGAGCATTTGTTCACTTGCCCGTCTCTCCACCATCTGTAGTTAACCGTGAGCATTTCTGTTCGGGCCCTTGCTATCATTCTAATTTTATATATGTCATTCCAGTTCCTGTACTCCAATCCTCCATTCTGCCCTCTATCCAGTCTTGCGTAAAGCTGATGGTGTGCTGAAGTTTTCGCCTCATTTTCCAGCTCCACTCGCCACTTCGATCTCGCTTTCTCAATCACTTTATTCATTGTTCTTTCCCACCCATTTCTTTCTATAGTCATGCCCACCCGCCCGGCCAATTCCTCGTATTCTTTGTACCATGCTACCCTTTCCTCTATTACATTTTTTGCGACTATCCAGGCAAATCTTTTCTCCGGGTATGTCATTACTTTTGCGGTATAATCCACTTGTAGCTGCAGAGCGTGGAAATAGAGGAGCTCAAAACCACTTTCTGAGTACAACGCGTAATTGGGGGTGTTTCGGGGGAGGGCAAGTATTTTTTTCAAATAGTATCTTTGTAGTGCTTCAACTTGGTCGTGTGTTTCGTAGCCCCAAATTTGTGCACCATAACACACCATCGCTCGCGTGGTTGCCTCATACACTCGGTGCTTGACATTTAGCGGGACTCGGCGTTTTCTGATGAGTGTTCCCCATACCATACCCATCCCATGCTTTGCTTCCACAACTTTTTTATTGAAATGTGGTCCTAGATCTAGTCGCGGAGTTAGGGTTATTCCCAGATACTTGTATTGTTTGGCGATTTCAACTGGTTGCCCTAGGTAGCTCCATTTCTCATTTTTTGCCGGTCTCCCTCCTCCTTTTCCAAAAATCATAATTTGAGATTTGTCCTGGCTAAGGGTGAGGTTCCACTTGTCCAAATACTGCGCCAGATCATTTATCATTCCTTGTAGGGACCCAGGGCTATTCGCTATCAAGGCAATGTCATCAGCATACATTAACGTTTTTATTACTGCTTCGACTGCTGCGACAGATCGCCTTCTGTATGACAGGGATGGTGCAATATTGCATCATACAACCATAATATCGTCGGATCGCTGCGACAGATCGCCTTCTGTATGACAGGGATGGTGCAATATTGCATCATACAACCATAATATCGTCGGAGCGCTGCGACAGATCGCCTTCTGTATGACAGGGATGGCGCAATATTGCATCATACAACCATAATATCGTCGGAGCGCTGCGACAGATCGCCTTCTGTATGACAGGGATGGTGCAATATTGCATCATACAACCATAATATCGTCGGAGCGCTGCGACAGATCGCCTTCTGTATGACAGGGATGGCGCAATATTGCATCATACAACCATAATATCGTCGGAGCGCTGCGACAGATCGCCTTCTGTATGACAGGGATGGCGCAATATTGCATCATACAACCATAATATCGTCGGATCGCTGCGACAGATCGCCTTCTGTATGACAGGGATGGTGCAATATTGCATCATACAACCATAATATCGTCGGATCGCTGCGACAGATCGCCTTCTGTATGACAGGGATGGTGCAATATTGCATCATACAACCATAATATCGTCGGATCGCTGCGACAGATCGCCTTCTGTATGACAGGGATGGTGCAATATTGCATCAATCAACCATAATATCGTCGGATCGCTGCGACAGATCGCCTTCTGTATGACAGGGATGGTGCAATATTGCATCATACAACCATAATATCGTCGGATCGCTGCGACAGATCGCCTTCTGTATGACAGGGATGGTGCAATATTGCATCATACAACCATAATATCGTCGGATCGCTGCGACAGATCGCCTTCTGTATGACAGGGATGGTGCAATATTGCATCATACAACCATAATATCGTCGGATCGCTGCGACAGATCGCCTTCTGTATGACAGGGATGGTGCAATATTGCATCATACAACCATAATATCGTCGGATCGCTGCGACAGATCGCCTTCTGTATGACAGGGATGGTGCAATATTGCATCATACAACCATAATATCGTCGGAGCGCTGCGACAGATCGCCTTCTGTATGACAGGGATGGTGCAATATTGCATCATACAACCATAATATCGTCGGATCGCTGCGACAGATCGCCTTCTGTATGACAGGGATGGTGCAATATTGCATCATACAACCATAATATCGTCGGATCGCTGCGACAGATCGCCTTCTGTATGACAGGGATGGTGCAATATTGCATCATACAACCATAATATCGTCGGATCGCTGCGACAGATCGCCTTCTGTATGACAGGGATGGCGCAATATTGCATCAATCAACCATAATATCGTCGGATCGCAGCCCACCGCGGCAGATCGCATTCTTATGTCTTATTCTTCTCGTTCTTCCTTATTCTATTCAATGTTGTTTCCGATTCTGATACTCTCACAGGGTGCAACTTTGGTGATTTAGCTGTTTTGTATTTACCTACTACCCACGTTACCAAAAAGTCTGAATACCGAAGACTGGATTTCTTTATGTTCTCAGTTTCGATGTTTTCCCCTTACTTTCCTAGTTCTTACTCCCCTTGGACTAGTTGAGATTAAGTTTAATTACTTCGTTTTGACCAATAAAATGTTGATTGGTGAAAATATATTAATTAACTCCTCGTGTGTCTCAAAAACAACGTCGCAGTTGCAGCGTGTCTTCATACGCTAGGATTCCGTCAGAGGGTTTATACTCACTGGGGGGGTTAATGTACAGCCATTTTTCGGAACTTCCTTGAAACTGATTCCTCAACTTCTTGCACAAATGAAAGATCGAGTTAGGTTAGACGAAATTTGAATTTCACTCCGGCTATAAACGGCCTACAGCTCTTTCTGTTTAGTTCATAATAATATTCTTACCCAATTTTTTATCCCTCGCCCCTGATTTCAAAGACGTCTCTCCTTCACTTATCACCACGAACGATCAACGTTCGATCACACGGAAATGACGTTACAAAAGACACCAGCAGGAGTCGTCTACCTCTGACGGGCTATCCCGAGATTTCTGGTACTTTGACAGAGACACACAGAGGTCTGTACGATAGCCATCAGGGATGTGTCTTCCGTCCTATCATGTTTTGACGTAACTATGTGAGTGTTATTCTGAAACACGAATCAGTTTAAATGAACTCTCAATTTTTGTTTAAATTTCTCTTGGTCCTGTATTATGATATCTTTATCATTTTCCTGAAGTTGAAAATGCTCAATACTCAACATTGGCACCTACATGAGTTCAAAATCACCTTGATTGGTGTTCAATTTGGGGCTGGATCATAGTCTTACACCGATGTTAGGTATATTTTATTTAGATAAGATAATAGAATATTTTTGTACATGCCGTTTCGATTCCCACGTATCTAATCTCACACGCGAAAAGTTCCTTGACGCCAACTTTTGGCGTTTAAAAAATGGGTTGTCTACGTGAAAGAGTGCTACGCGAGGATAACCTCAAAGTAGATGGAATTGATTTTCTTCTTCCATGGACTACCCAAGGCAGAAAACAGCTATCATAACACAACGAAACTCTGAAAGTTGAACTGAAAAGATTTGTTTGTGCCACTTCCTATCCATTTCTTCATTAATTTTGAAGTTAATTTTAATTCAATTCTCATTATTGTTTCATTTTACTATGGATTCCAATTTTTCTCCAATATTGTTTACATCAGTTGATAGGTAGATACTACTTTAATTCTTCTTTATTTATTTTACTGGTTTCTATATAGTTATATTCAGTTGATTATTGACAAATATTAAATAATATCTATGATATAATATCAATACTAATTTAAAAAATGATAAATTTAAAAAAAGATAAATTATACCTATCTAAAATATAATATGGATTTCTGATAATGGTTATAAGAAATATAAATATATTAATTGAATTGAATGATGAAACCTTCAGAAAATGTGGTCAGTAAGGGAGTACTAGATTGTGGTTCTAGATTGTAGCGGTTATGTTGAATCCTCAATTCAGTTTTGGAATATCCTGGTGTTTGAACTGGAAGTTGCCAAGGACTTCCTCTTCTACCAGGTCTTCAGTTGAAAACGCCCGAACGTAGAATTTCTGAAATGGGGTGCTCTTTCTCTAGCAGAGACCTAAAATAAACATCGAATACTTGCTCAAGTTCCTCCTGCATGGAGGAACTCTGCCATATGGAGTCTGCCATAAGCTCCATCCACTTGTAACGACTTCTACCATGACTCGGAATATGAAAACAAAAATATCCTATCTAAAAGGGGAACAAAATCTGAAATAAACAAGGAGTAAAATCCCGACACGTTAACGTCGCTACAGGAGTTCACTTTTTCACGATTTCATGGAGAAGATCTGAAAAAGTCTGCCAAGTGGGTTTGGCACATAGCTTCCTCGTTTCCATAACCCGATTGTACTATACAATAGGGTAGTGAAAGGTACTTAGAGATTGATGTTTTGAGATCAACTACTATGCGTATGATCACCTAGTAATCTCTAAGTACCTTTCACTACCCTCATAGGGGACCATCCACTCATCACCCAGCACAATCTCTGAAGATTGTTGGAAAATGTAGAAGCAATGGCCGTAAGAAGGAAATATACGTTTGCGCATGCGCAGTAGCTACTATCAGTCCAGGGGTGATGATTATCATAGGAGACCATCTACACGCCAACACCCACAATCCCTGAAAACTTTATCGAAATCGGATGAGAAATGTAGAAGTTATGGCTGTGGCAAGGATTTTCATGACAGACACACTGACAGACACGGAACCAAAATTGTTCAGGAAGGTCTGATACGTAAAACGCGAGTGGAAATTTTGATTTTGGAGAACTTTTTTTTATTCAACCACAGTGAAGTGAAAACAAAGCTCCCGCTACCTTGGTAGACTCGGAAGCAAAACGCTGCAAATTATTGCACAATGGTTTTTTATTTTTCTATATAGATCTCTCGTCTGCAAAGCCGTATTTATCGTACGTCCAACCCTTAAATTCTCGTAGGGAGCGAACAGTTTGTCCTACAGAGCTTCGCGTGGTCTCAAAAAATCCTAAAAATCCTATAGAATCTTAAATCGAAGAAAAAACAATACCTTTATATCGAATGTTTTTGAGTTAGGGCGTTTTCAAAATTTCAAAATTCATTTTTGAACCCTTAGAAGTGACCTACGTCAACCAAAATCTTCGGGGCACAACTAGACCTCATTTGGCACATACCAAATTTCATCAAAATCGGTCAATGCTAAGTGGGGAAAATGCCGCGTACGGCGGACGGACGGCCACATTTTTATTCGATTTTTGGATTCTACGTACCTTGAAACGTAAATCATCAAATTTTGAGGGGTTGTTAAAAAAAAAAAATTTCTTGGTCGATTCCAAAGGTTCATTATTGAAAATAATAAACCAAAATTACGTGGAAAGTTAGCATCTACGACTGCTCTTTTTCTCGTTTTGCGTTTTGGCCTCACGGGAAGATTACAATATACAAAAATACTTTAATCCTGACGCCTGTGATGCAAGATAGACAAATCTGGTGCATGAAATAAGACGAAGAAGATTTTTCTTTTCAAGTCAAATCGCTGATGAGAACAAATTGTTTCAAAAATGATTTCTGACTCTTCAGGCTGAATGAATGAAGTAAATTCGAACGAGGGTTATTCGCCAAGAAAGGTCGTATTAGCATTTTATATTGGATGGAATATTTGTCGAGGGATGAGTCATTGTAAGGATATTAGTGGAGCACATATTCAAAGAAAGTTGAGTTGAGTGGGGTTTGTTTCTTCATGTTCTATTCAGCTAATTGAGTTGGGCTGCTGAGGCTCCCTCAGGTTTCCTTCCGAGTCGAATCAAATATTCATACGCGTAGAATCGGTGATGCGAGGGAGGAGGCCGGAGTTGCTAAGTGATGCGTCGAACGAAGAACCGAAAGCTTCTCCCTTCGAGCAGCAACCTAGCAACGCGGCAACGTCCCGCCGGCCGCAGGGTCTCAGGGGGTCCCTTCGTTAGTGCCTTCGGGCGCTCAGGAAGACGAGGACGACGAAAGGGGGTTCCGGGGCGGAAAGATTGATCGGGGGAGCCAATCATGTGACTAATTCTAATGAAACGCTCGTTTCAGCACAAGAGCTTCCTGGTCACAGATGGAGCTCCGTGTTAACATCTAAAATAAATAGAGAGCCGTAACTCAGTATTCCACACCATCGGGTCGAATAAGAGGTCCATTTATGCAGCATGTCATCTGGAGCGAATTTTCAGAAGGGAAGGTCGGTCGAGGCGCGTACTTATCGATACCTTAAAGCACAAAGGGGCGTCCATCCATCTTCCACATTTTAATTTTTTTTCAACTTCAGAAAAAATCAAATTTACAAAACTATTATCGACCTTCTTGACGATTATAGCTCGAAAATTTATCGAAGAAATTAACCCTTAATTTCCCACTTGTTCAAAAAAAAGTTTTTTTTCGGAGTTTTGAATTCAAATTTAGAGAATATTTGAGCAGAAAGTACCTCAAAGGCTCTATACAATGTGTCACCTCAAGAAGGATCTTCTAAGGGCTACTGTAGTGCTATCTGCGTCAGTAAAATCTGTCCATAAACCCAATTTTGATGGAGTAAAAGAAGGAAACTTGGAAAAATCCTTGGTGGGATGTTAGGATCTGCTATTTCCCGTCAAGTATAGAAACAAGGAATAAGGTGGAGAAGATTCACTTCATAGAGGAATTTGTGCTGCCTTTTCTGAGAAAACCCAACTAATAGCCTGCAAGGTGAGAAATGAGGGTAGAAGGTACCTCCAAGGCCTTATTACAGTTAGCCAACTCTTTTAATTAACATATTGTTATTATTAGGTACGTTTTTTTACACAAATTTTCTTACACCATAGTAGGGGTATCAAGATAGCCAACGTCTATCAGTTTTGGTTCAAAAATGGATAAACTGTTGCAGGTAAAAATCGGACTTCCAGAAAGATACCTCAGGATATTAAGGGTTAAAGAGATCACTGCAATGAGCCATAATTTTAGGAATTGTGCACTGGTGATAACTTCTTTTGCGTTTTCCTCAAAACTCCGTATTTGGACGTAGCCCCTTTGTGCTGGGCTAACCCATGGGTAAAATTGGTTAACCCATTTCCGGCCAAGGGTAGAAATAAATTTAAAAGTTGAAATTTTTATGTAAAAACATTATATTTGAGAATGTATGAACATGAAATGAAGCTCAAAATTTTTCAATAAATTTAAAAACAAAAGTGCTTTCGGCCAAAGGTGCGTTTTCGCATTTGTCGATTTTCGTCGTTGTACAACCAATACCATTATTTATTTATTTTTTGTTTTGAATGTATTTGGCTTCTACACCATTTCAAGCATTCTGGATCAAGAGAGGAGAAGTATTGTTCCTTCTCCAAAGTAACGAAAAATTCCACATAGTCAAAGCTCCTCCAGACCATCAAAAATGCCTATTTTTCAAAAAATTCTCCAAATTCGCAATGAGTTCCTGAACGTTGAAGCAAAATTTTTTTTTGAGCAGTTTAGGAACAGTATAAACGAGAAAAAATTAATCTACAACGATTTTCCAATATTTTCAATTCCTAAAAAATTCATAAATATGACGATGCGAAAACGCATCATTGACCGGCAATGGGTTAAGGTATCGTTATGACAGAAATACAGACAATGCAGCGCTGAGCGACGGTTTTATCATCAGTTTTCCTGTAGGGGAACTCTGTGAGGCTCAGCGCAGTGCAGATCAGCACAGAGACTGCGTCCCGAAGTAGTCAATTTTCGGTTATTTTCAATAATGAACCTTTGGAATTTATTTATTTTGGTTTATTATTTTCAATAATAAACCTTTGGAATCGACCAAGAAAAAAATGTTTTAACACTCCCTCAAAATTCGTTGGTTCACGTTTCAAAATACGTAAAATCCAATAATCGAATAAAAATTTGGCCGTCGGTCCGACTTAGCATTGACCGATTTTGATGAAATTTGGTATGTGGGCTCCATTTGGGGTCTAGTTGTGCCCCGTTGTGTTTTGGTTGATGTAGGTCACTTCTAAGGGTTGAAAGATGAATTTTGAAATTTTGAAAACGCCCTAACTCAAAAAATTTTGATATAAAGGTATTGTTTTTCCATCAATTTAAGATAGTATAGAATTTTTAGAATTTTTTGAGACCACGCGGAGCTCTGTAGGACAAACCGTTTGCTCCCTACGAGAATTTGAGGGTTTTACGTACGATAAATCAGAAACACGAGTGTGAATCGCAAAAGAGGTCTAATCTCCGTTCAAATTTGAGCTGACCGAAATGCGATCGATGTTTTTGTTCATGTTGGATGGTTGTTGGCTTTGCAGAGGAGTGATCAATATAGAAAAATAATAAACCATTGTGTAATAATTTGCAGCGTTTTTATCTCTCTTGTTCAAACCCAACTTCGTGAACTTCGGTAAATTATTGTGTTATTAGTAGCGACCCAACATCGTTAATTATTGTAACATCTGTTTACTTAAGATTCGATTGAGCTCGAATTGTGATCATAATTGTAAATAGACAGATTCTCTCTTGTACAATGACTGTATTTCCTTTCTATTATAATAATATTATAATAGAATATAATATAGAATATAATAGAATAATAATATTATATTATTATTCTATTATATTATAATAGAATTGAATATTATTCAATTCAACAGAATTTGACATATCAAGTATCTTTGCTCATTCCAATTACCCATTAGCTTATTTGATCTTTTAGGACTTCTTCCCTGTGTGCTCTCTGGGACTAAACAATTTTAAAAATTGCATAGGAAAAAGTACTCGTCCTAAGACAGTGCGATTGAGGACAAAATTCTCAGGGAACTGCTTTCAATTAAAAGTTCCAGTGAACCATTTTTCCAACCCCTCGTGCCATTGGTTGGTATTAGACCACCATTGACAGATAAGAGGGGTATTTAAATTTTTTCCAACTTTTTGGAGTAGGAAAAAGTATATAGCACATTGCCCTAGGCATATAAATAGATACCAACACTTCTACAAAATTTTAAATGGCTTAAGGTAGTTGGAATTTGGTTTATTATTTTCAATAATGAACCTTTGGAATCGACCAAGAAAAAAAATTTTTAACCCCCCTCAAAATTTGTTGGTTTACGTTTCAAAGTACGTAGAATCCAAAAATCGAATAAAAATTTGGCCGACCGTCCGAAGTACGACGCTGTTTCCTCAGTTAGCATTGAATGATTTTGATGAAATTTGGTATGTAGGCTCCATTTGAGGTCTGGTTGTGCCCCGAAGATTTTGGTTGATGTAGGTCACTTCTAAGGATTGACATTTTGAAAACGCCCTAACTCAAAATATTTTGATATAAAGGTATTGTTTTTCCATCAATTTAAGATAGTATTGAATTTTTAGAATTTGTAGAGACCAAGCGAAGCCCTGTAGGACAAACCGTTTGCTCCCTACGAGTACTTAAGGGTTGGACTAATGATAAATCAGAAACACGAGTGTGAATCATAAAAGAGGCCTAATCTCCGTTCAAGTTTTAGCTGACCGAAATGCGATCGATGTTTTTCTTCAAGTTGGTTGGTGGTAACAATGGCAAAGAGGTGTTCTTTGCACACGAGTGATCTATACAGGGTGTAAGCCTAACTGGTCTGCCATACGGTACCAGTCGATTCTACAACTAATTTGCAACAAAAAATGTCCTTTAGCGATTTTTTTTAAACCCTTCGTTTTCGAGTTATTTTAACTTTAAACTTTTTTTTCGTCATTTTGACCTTATGTCATTAAATCGGTCAAAACTCCTTCAATTTGCTGTGTAAATTACAATTTGAGGATACCGTTGGAAAGAGCATTAAATTTCCTATCGGATAGATCCCTTACCTTTTTTTGAGTCAAGGTTTGAGACATCAAAACGTCCTCTAAAAAGAGATTTTTACGTAATTTTGGAAACATCGCATTTTCTCAATCTCACATTGAACTACGAGAACCCATACTTTTTCAAGATGCAAGAACAGTGAAAACTGCGCCAGAATTTCAGCTTTCCAATGGTTTTATTAAAAAATTGTTTACAACCGAATGTAGGGGAGAAATATGTGTTTGAACGCGGAAAAATGTGTATTTTTTCAACGAAATCAGCGCTCTGGCCTACGGTTTCAGGAGGTCTCCCGGTCTACTGCGGTGCCCGCCCACCCACTGCTCTCGTCCGACCCCTCAGATCGACTAGGCGGAGCGCCGATTTCGTTGAAAAAATGCACGTTTTTCCGCGTTCAAACCCGAATTTCTCCCCTAAATACGGTTGTAGAATATGTTTTGATTATACCATTGGAAAGCTGAGATTCTGGCGCAGTTTTCACTGTTCTTGCATCTTGAAAAAGTATGGGTTCTCGTAGT
This sequence comes from Apolygus lucorum, assembly GCA_009739505.2. Lineage (NCBI taxonomy): Eukaryota > Metazoa > Arthropoda > Insecta > Hemiptera > Miridae > Apolygus > Apolygus lucorum. Next base: position 3,098,615 of record CM019177.2, read on the forward strand.
TCAATTTGAGATGGAAAAAATGCAAGGTTTCCGAAATTACGTAAAAGTCTCTTTTTAGAGGACGTTTTGATGTCTCAAACCTTGACTCAGAAAAAAGATAATGCATCTATCCGATAGGAAATTTAATGCTCTTTCCAACGGTATCCTCAAATTGTAATTTACACAGCTAATTAACGGAGTTATGACCAATTCAATGACATAAGGTCAAAATCACGAAAAAAAAGTTCAAAGTTAAAATAACTCGAAAACGAAGGGTTTTAAAAAATCGCTAAGAGACATTTTTTGTTGCAAATTAGTTGTAGAATCGACTGGTACCGTATGGCAGACCAGTTAGGCTTACACCCTGTATAGACAAATAATAAACCTTTGTGTAATAATTTGCAGCGCTTTTGTAAGTTGTAGGTCCCAAGTAGTAATAGGCTAGTAGTGAGGGTTCTTTATTAGCGTGTTCAATGGCCCAGGAATAAGTATTTGTATCAATATTTGATTAATAATCAATTCAGTAATTTGCATTAGTATTTTGAAATATTCGGCGTTTCTGTAAACTCTAAGCTACGATGTATTCCTAAAGACAATATTATTGTATAATATAATATTGTATAATATAATATATAATATTGTATATTAGACAAGAGTTATTTCATATCGTATTACACAATAATGACCAAAGGGGGAATAATGTTCCCCACATGAAGCAATCCGTTGTAATATTTACCTCATACGAAGAAAATAAACTTACCCAAGGCATAAAAAGGTAATTTATTTTGAGGACTAGGAATGTAGGTAAGTAGAATCGCTGAAGATGCAAACAATTTAATGACATTGTAGGTACATTTTATTGTCTGAATCAGGATATACTAAAGTTCATGATACACCTTAATGAAACTACCCGAGCAACAATCACATACTATTCATAATAATTTACCACACTAATACAAACATTAATACAAAAGACACCTTGCTTTCTACCTACTCCCATGTCGCGACAATGATAACCTGCAGACGAGCTCTCAAGCGGTGTTGTTGTTAACTATACATTTCACAACCTCGTTTTGCCTTTTAACAAGACTCGTTTTGACTGCCTTCTCAACATCGACTTCTGCTGAAATGCAATACACCCCCTCCCCAGATCCTGGACAGGTAGAAACAGTCTCATAGCAGAGGAAGAAACAGACTCATATGGCAGGATTGTAGTTGATGTCTTCCCAGTCTACGGAACTGTACGGTAAGGTCAGGTTTGTTGTCACTGCTTGTAACCGTTCCGACGTGAGAAGCTGAGTGAGAGCTTCCACAGTCCCGCAACTCAGCTCTAGCTGATAGTTCTGGAAGTTTTTCGCGTCACCACCAGCTCAGACAAGTTCGAAACTCCATTTTGGAGTTGGTTCGTTGTTGCAGCAGGCTCTCAAATTGATCCTTCTGGTTTTAACTCAAAAAACTTTTGAATATCCCATATGCCTATCTTCTTATTTCATTTTTGAAGTCAAGTTTTTCTCTCTGAGCACGATTATCGATCCAGTATTCTACTCGAATTTTTGAGGGTATTCATTACTACTATGAAACAGACAGATAGCAATAGCCAGAGTAATGAAATGACAAAACCATTAAAAAGAGGGGACCTTTCAAAAGCCATGATGCCCCAACTTGGGCTTTATAGGGGACCCCCCCCCCCCCTCCACAGCACCTTACCCCTACACGGAAATTTGATCATAATTTCCACGATAATCTCCACATTTTTATTACAGCGATAAAAAGAAGTTTTCGTCTCCGTTTCAACGCGGCTTTTTTCATTACGGCCAGCTGGCTTCAACTTTATGTCTTGAGCTACAATCCGCCCTCCCCGAGTAATTGAAGAACGACGGGCAGTAATATCATTTCATTCACCAAGTCCGAATTTATGAAGGCTATCAGGAAGTTTTTTTTCGTTCTTTATGAGCGACATCGGCCTATTTCGTTGATGAAGACGACCTTTTTAAGCACAGTTGGAGCTCGGCTAATAAAATTTAAATAGATCTCTTGTTTAATTGAAAAACTCATGTTGAATCAGGTTCATTGGTGTCATGTTGGCACTGAACCTATAGGGAACTACTGCAGTGGTAATTGAAGGCTTTCTCTGGACTTCAGTAGGTGTGGCGTTGGTGGCTGTTCAGATGCACCTATAAGTATAAAATATGCGTAAAAATCTCAGCTTTCCAATGGTCTAATTAGTTTTGCTTTGAAAGTGGGGCTTATTACTGGAATTTGTGTTTGAACGTTGAAAAATGTGATTTTTTTCAACAGAATCAGACCAGTTTTCAAGTTTGAGGTAGAATGACTTTCCTAGTGTACATGTTATCTACAATGCTCAAGAGCTCAGCATTTGGGAAATTTAACTCTGTTTTCAACCGTAAACCTACTCTGATTTGAATTTGCATGGAAAGTAAGAAAATTATGACCATTTTTGTGCAGCAAGATCGAAAACTCGGCCCTTCGGGCTTCGCCGAGAGAAGACCCCCTGGACCCCTGGATGGTTATTGCTTAGATCCTTCAGCTAAATTTCAAAGAAACATGGAACATGTTTTGTTTGTTTGCTGTTTTCTTTTACAAGTAATTTGTTGTCTGTTGTTTTCATTTAGCTCTTTAAGGGCCTGATTTTCAAATTGCTCGTCATTTCATTCACCTCTTGATGTCCCAAAGGTCTTGTTATTATTAGGAAATCGAGAACATATAAAACGTTCAATTACACATCGCAAGTAAAAGCCGTTACAGGATCCTTTGATTACTTTTTGGTCAAAACGATGCCAGCCAACTACACAAATAAAAATCCGCAAAATCGAAGTTGGTTCTCAACCTGCAGAAACGTGTAGACACTTCGACAGATAAATTCACTTGGCAACAGAGAAGGTTTATGTTTACAACAACACAGAGGAGGAATGCTGAACCATGCAACGAGAAGGATTGTGGACGAAGCAACAGAAAGGAACCAGGCTCTGGATCGGCAGAGTTTGCACTATCAATGAGGACCGTCGTGGTTCGAAACTCGGCGCCTCGAAAACCGAAGTGTTGGAAAAGGCGTAGGATCGGAGTGTTGGAAAAGGCGTAGGATCAGAGTGTTGGAAAAGGCGTAGTATCGGAGTGTTGGAAAACGAGTAGGATCGGAGTGTTGGAAAAGGCGTAGGATTGGAGTGTTGGAAAAGGCGTATGATCGGCGTGTTGGAAACGGCGTAGGATTGGAGTGTTGGAAAAGGCGTAGGATCGGAGCGTTGGAAAAGGTGTACGATCGGAGTGTTGGAAAAGGCGTATGATTGGAGTGTTGGAAAAGGCGTAGGATCGGAGTGTTGGAAAAGGCGTAGGATCGGAGTGTTGGAAAAGGCGTAGGATTGGAGTTTTCGAAAAGGCGTAGGATCGGAGTGTTGGAAAAGGCGTAGGATCGGAGTGTTGGAAAAGGCGTAGGATCGGAGTGTTGGAAAAGGCGTAGGATCGGAGTGTTGGAAAAGGCGTAGGATTGGAGTGTTGGAAAAGGCGTAGGATCGGAGTGTTGGAAAAGGCGTAGGATCGGAGTGTTGGAAAAGGCGTAGGATCAGAGTGTTGGAAAAGGCGTAGGATTGGAGTGTTGGAAAAGGCGTATGATTGGCGTGTTGGAAAAGGCGTAGGATCGGAGTGTTGGAAAAGGCGTAGGATCGGAGTGTTGGAAAAGGCGTAGGATTGGAGTGTTGGAAAAGGCGTAGGATCGGAGTGTTGGAAAAGGCGTAGGATCGGAGTGTTGGAAAAGGCGTAGGAATCAGAGTGTTGGAAAAAGGCGTAGGATTGGAGTGTTGGAAAAGGCGTATGATTGGCGTGTTGGAAAAGGCGTAGGATCGGAGTGTTGGAAAAGGCGTAGGATCGGAGTGTTGGAAAAGGCGTATGATCGGAGTGTTGGAAAAGGCGTATGATTGGAGTGTTGGAAAAGGCGTAGGATCGGAGTGTTGGAAAAGGTGTAGGATCGGAGTGTTGGAAAAGGCGTAGGATCGGAGTTTTGGAAAAGGCGTAGGATCGGAGTGTTGGAAAAGGCGTAGGATTGGAGTGTTGGAAAAGGCGTAGGATCAGAGTGTTAGAAAAGGCGTAGGATCAGAGTGTTGGAAAAGGCGTAGGATCGGAGTGTTGGAAAAGGCGTAGGATCGGATTGTTGGAAAAGGCGTAGGATCGGAGTGTTGGAAAAGGCGTATGATTGGAGTGTTGGAAAAGGCGTATGATCGGAGTGTTGGAAAAGGCGTATGATCGGAGTGTTGGAAAAGGCGTAGGATCGGAGTGTTGGAAAAGGTGTATGATCGGAGTGTTGGAAAAGGCGTAGGATCAGAGTGTTGGAAAAGGCGTAGGATCGGAGTGTTGGAAAAGGCGTAGGATTGGAGTTTTGGAAAAGGCGTAGGATCGGAGTGTTGGAAAAGGCGTATGATCGGAGTGCTGTGAAAGGCGTAGGATCGGAGTGTTGGAAAAGGCGTATGATCGGAGTGTTGGAAAAGGCGTAGGATCAGAGTGTTGGAAAAGGCGTAGGATCGGAGTTTTCAAAACACTCATGACACTTTCGCGTCCCCCTTTCGCGTAACGTTTTTCGGATAGTTACCCAAGGGCAATAACATGTCCCATGCTTTAAAAAGTTGAAAGTGAAACAGTGGTATTTTTAGCGGGTTAAGAGCAAGTGCTGGGGGGGGGGGGGGGAAGTTGTTGCAAATTCTATTCCGGAAGTATTATTCATCCGACTTGGTCCGAATTTGTGACATTCAAGTCGTGTCTGCGAAATAAAATGTGAGAAAATCAAAAACCTGAAGAAGATATGAATGTAGAGTAGGTTTTTATCCTCCCTATTTGGTTGTGCTTTCACTATGATAACATGGACTGCTGTTGGTGAACCTCAAACTAAGTAAAAATTCATAAAATGTCTATAAAGTGTATTCTTTTGGTTCCGAACAGCAAACGAAGGGAGGTGAAACTAGAAGAGCGGAATAAGAGGAGGAAACGAAGTCTAGTTAAATTCTTCCGGGCGGCCGCTCGCTGTTTGTTTTCTCGTTGTTAGAATTCATGAGTTAATCCAGGAAGCTGCGTTATCAAAGCTTCCGGGCAAGCGAAGTTAGGCTGCGGTACAGTCCGCCTTGATCCCCCTCTCGAATCAGGCAGAAAGTTAATCTGAGCTCCCCAGCTTCAACAATACATGCAGAAAACACGGTCGGGTGACTTCGGTATGTTTATTATTAGGCCGCTTGATGAGGCCGCTGCAGTTCGGCTCAGTGAATTCGGGTTTCATCCAAACAATGTAATAATAACAGTTCGCCCGGCAAGACCTGCGAGAGTTTTGTTCAGCGAGGAATTTAGATACTTTAAGGGACAATCATATTGGCTGGAGGCATAATAATGAAGTGACTTCTTACGCCATCCTGGACGACCAAAGAGGGCGACCGAGCAACCAGTGGATTAGATAGATAGATAATATCTAGGTATCTATATGTCTATATATCATATGTTTATTTGGCGGCATTTTGAACACTTTAACAATAATATAAATGCATGAAAGGATGCGATTTCAAACGAGTTAAAGAATTCAATTGGATACTCGAATGAATTTCTATGAATTTCAAAGTATGTACATAGAATCCGGAAATCGAATAAAAAACTCCGTCCGTACGCGGCACTTTTCTCAGCCACCATGGACCAATTTGGTTTAAATTTGGTACCTATATGGACTCCATTTGGGGTCTAGTTGTGCACTGAAGCTTTTGGTCAGTCACTTCTAAGAGGTGAAAATTAAGGGTTGAAATTTTCAAGTGAGCCCTAGCTCGAAAACCCTCGAATTAAAAGTATTGTTTTGACATTTTATGTCTTTACTATGGCACATAAATGAAAAATCGTCACGCGGGGATCGTTGCGCGGGGAGCGTTATGAGGGGAGCGTTACGCGGAAATTTCTGATGATTTTCACGTACAACCAATCGTTCCTAGGGAAAACTAACTTCCTCATTTTCCACCCCACAAAAATCGTTCACCACTCATTGGAAAGCTCTCAATTTATTAAACATAAGACATAAAATTTCTCTCGTGGTTGCGTACTTGTACGAAAGCTGTATCCACCGTTTGTGTTTTTGTTAACTTTTCTAGACTTTTGACCAATTTGAATTAGTATTGCATTTTCAGAGGCCACCCGGAGCTGTGGATGACAAACCGTTCGCTCCCACCGAGTACTTACGGGTCGGACTTAGGTCAGAAACACGAGTGTGAATCACCAAAGAGGTCTAATCTCCGTTAAAATTTTATCTGACTAAAATGCGATCGCTATTTGTTTCTATTCAGTTCTATTCGTTGTATCCAGTAAGTTATGCCTCCTTAGCAACCAGTAACCAAATTTCTCTATTTGTGTAGCCCCTATTTCTTCGAACTGTGAGTGAAGCGTTTATTTCTCCCGAATAAACTTCATTGTGAAGGTGTGACGTATATAACAGGTATCTATGGTCTGTAGGTTGGTATAGATGTGATCTTTGCAGATGAGTGATCTATACCCTTCATTTTGGAATCCAAATGGAAATTAAGAGTTGAAATTTTGAAAAATGCCCTAGTAGGTAGGTAGGTTGAATGGTTGAATAGTAAAAAACAAAAAATATATAAATAGTGACAATGGCAAAGCTGTGATCTATACAAGAAAATGATAAACCTTTATGGAATAATTTGAAGCGTTTTTTTGGAAGAAATAAACGCTTCACACTCGATATGAAGAAATACGGACGTACATAAATATGGAAATTTGATTACTGGTTGCTAAGAACGCATAACTGAATACAACACGAAGAAAGGAACAGTGATCGGACTTTGGTCTGAAACGAAGATTAGACTTCTTTGGTGATTCACACTCGTGATTCTGTTTTATCGAACGAAAACTCTTAAGTAGGTACTCGGAGGTAGCGAACGGTTCGTCCTGCAGAGCTCCGCGTGGTCTTAAAATTTTTTAAAAATTCAATACTATTGAGTGAAAAAACAAAACCTTCATCCCGAGGGTTTTCGAGTTAGAGCACTTTCGAAATTTTCACCCCTTAGAAGTGACTTACATCAATCAAAAGCTTCGGGGCACAACTAGACCTCAAATGGAGCCTATCTACCAAACTACAACCAAATCGATCCATGGTTGCTAAGAAAAGTGCCGCGTACAGCGGACGGACGGACATTTTTTTTTCTTGATTTTTTATTGGATTTTACGTACCTTGAAATGTAAAACATCAAATTTGGAGGCGGGTTAAAATTTTTTTCTTGCTCGATTCCAATGGTTCATTATTGAAAATAATAAACCAATAATGAACCTTTGTGAAATAATTTTTGCGCTTTTTTCTCACCTTCCACGTTTTTCATCCAATTTCGAAGAAAAATTCAGAGATTGTGCGGGTTGATGAGTAGATGGTCCCTTATGAGGGTAGGAAATTGGAGATTATTACTTTGAGATTAGCTATCGTGCGTCGAATCATCAATCTATACAATCGGGTTAAGTATACAAGGTAGCTATGTGCTCCACACATTTAGCAGACTTTTTTTCATTCATTTACAATAGAGAATTTTTCGACAGCCCGCAGAGCTCAGTTGGAGGAACCGTTTGTCCAATAACAATAATTGATTACCTGATTCATTTTCATTTCGTTTCTAATCAATTTAAGACAGTGTTCAATTTCTGAACGCGTGTTGGGGGCTAAAATCCCATAGGTAGTTGATAATTCTCTCAGGTGCTGTGTTGGACGAATGACGAGTCAGAAACACGAACGTGAACCGCACATGAACATTCTCTGACGGAAGTGAATTCTCGACAAGTAGGTAAAATTCCAAAAGTAAAAAATTGCAACTAAATTTGAAATTCTAAAGGATTTTTGAAATTAATTCAATGCATCTACCTAAGGAATTGAAAAACTTAAAATTGCCACAGGAATCATCGAAATCGAACGATAATTACCTGAGAAAAAATCGTTTATTCACTGACTGAGACGCCGGACAGCTGAAAACCGAATTTTGTGATAAAAGCCCCCCCAATATCGGAATTAAGATGATTTGCTGGTAGGTACTTTCTAACAAAAGGCAGGTACTGACAACGCCGAGTTCTTCGCAGACGGGTGATCTAGAAAATGATAAACCATTGTGTTATAATTTGTAGCGCTTTTCCTATAAATTAGTTGATAGGATAGGACTTTAGTCGCAATGAGCGTTAATGACCTAATGAGTAATGAAAGTAATAGAGTTGCGTTGAAGGATAAAGAAGTTATCAAGTCAAGTAGTAGGGCTGAACTTGATATTTATGACCGGACGAAGTGGCTCAAAATTTTGAAAAAACTTGTATATTTTCTCAATTTAGGTGGCAAAAGCGCAAAAAATCTTGGGAACAATTAAATTCGGGTTTTCAATGAGTTTTACGAACTAGAGGGACTTGAAGAGGTGGTCGAAGGGGTCTCTCACAGCGTCACCATCCTTTTCCTATATATCCTGCTTAGAAAGGAAAAAAAAGCTCCCACAATGACAAGTCACATGACCGCCACGCTTCCTTCATTTGTATCGGAGACCTCTGAGTCACATTGGCGTTCCGGTTCAGAGCCTTCATCATCATCAGTGCATTGTACGGTAGTCGGAGGGCTGAGGCCGCTTTTCATAAATAAAAGTTAATCTCACACGTAATTGGGCCAACTGCCGCAGCGGGGCGCCGCCACGCGTCTCCGCCTGTCTTCTGTGACCTTCGCATATGCTGCGGCCGCAGGGAGGCGTCCTGATTGGAGCTGAATGCATCATTGATGACCTTCGTCGCCCTTCTCAAGAAGTTCTTGTACTTTGGAAGTCAACGGTCCGGTAAATTTGGAGACCACTCCAAGGACCCTGCTGGTGTAGCAGACTTGCCAAATTCTAAAGTTTATGGTATAAGCAATTGATAGGCAGAAAGATAGATAGAAATCGTGTATTTAAATGATTCCATGAAGCTATTGTTTTTCCTCAATTGGAAATAGTATTGCATTTTTAGTGACCACCCTTGACTTCACCCAACTTTCGGGAAAACGACCTAATAGGTTTAGTGGCGAAATAATTCTTTCGCGGGATTATTTTTCCTCCTTTTACCACAAGTATAGGTTTTTCTTAAAAGAAATTAGTAGCCAAATAGGTATATTTCTGGAGTCAAAAATAAACATTTTTGAGTGTAAATTGTCAAAAAACGATGATACGAGGTTACGCTCTCGTTAACCCGAAGTTACGACTATTCTGTTCATTTTAATTCTTGAAACATTAATTCATTTGAATTAACATTTTAATTCGAGAAACCATTTCACATTGATTATTTTGTCATCCTACTTGGCTCAAATTCAATCGTATTTCATATCTCTGTTCAGAGTGTAAGAAAACCCTGCTGAATCAATAAAAATAAACGTTTATTCACTTAGAGTATAAACGTAAAGTCACCACTAAATGTTGAGTTTTCAGAGGCAAAAAGTCGTATCATGCCGATTTAATGCAAGAAGTCGTATCTTCGAAATAGGCAGATTCCCGTATCAGAGTCAACATACGAGTTTTCTTCTTCTGAATCGCTCTGATACGACTAGTGTCTTAGCAAAATCAAGTTAAGACGCCTTAACGCGAATGTCGGGAGGCTTGTTTGAGGAATTTCTAATAGAGATACGACTCTAAAACTCCGAAAATCGACAGAAATCGACCCCCAAAACCCCCGGGCACCAATAACTCAATTTGGTCAAATTTTCACGTTACGACTTTTTGGCTTAGCACGGCAGAATAATTCAACAATTATTGTTGAATTGTTGAATTGTTGAACTTACGATAAATCAGAAACACGAGTGTGAATCTTCAAAGAGGCCTAATATCCGTTCAAATTTTAGCTGACAAAAATGCGATCATTTTTCGTATCTTCTCTCATTTTTTCATCCATAGCAACAAGTAATCAAATTTCCACATTCCACGACTCTTTATTTCTCCGAATTGAGTGCGAAGCTTAGTGTAATAATTTGCAGCGTTTTCTCTGGCGATTTTGATGATTCCAGGGGCAACCTTTCAGTTTTTCAGTTTCCTAGACTGCTGCACTAATAAATTTCGAAAATCCTTGAAATTTTCAAATTTAGGTACAATTTTTAAAGTTTGAGCGCCCTTTCTTAAATGGGAAATACTAATCCACATCGAGGAACGAGCGGCAACCGACTGAGACCCCCTTAACGTTGAAATTTTGCACCTTAGTTATTAGATCTTCCCGTTTTCATCACAGTCCCAATATTATAAATAAAAGCGTATTACATTTTGATGGTATAATTAGGAACATTTATCACTTTCCTTCCTTTTCCTCTAGCTATCAAATGTAACCATTATTTCTTCATTTTGTTACAGGTAAGTGCTGATTGCCGCCTACTGTGAATGGTTTCTTTCCCATCTCGGTAAGTATTTTGAATCATTCATGGAGGACACCACGTCAAATTGCTGTCAGTATTTTCATAATTTCTTTAGGACGCTGGCGATAGAATAAGTATCTATTTTTTCACAAATTTCAACCCATTGATTTACGTTGCTGATCAAATATTGTCATTTCCAAAAAAAAAAAACTAGAAGAATGGTGTATGTAGTAGTTGTTACATACTTTATTCATTCTTGTGGTGTTTGTTGGAGTAAATTACTGATTCTGGGTAAACATCGATTTAAAAAAATAACCGAATAAAGTTGTTGGGGCATTTTTAAACTGCAAAACGTCTCAGAATTTAACAAACTGCGGTTGAAGTTCGACTTTCGTTTTGACACGTTGTCAGGAAAAGTCGAAACCGTTGACCAGCTTTAAAATATTAGTGTGTGCGTGACCGACGCCATGTGGGGCTTATGTGGGCATCTCTGTCAGGAGATGGAGATGACGTATGGCCGTGAAATCTCCATTGATGCGATGCCTGAATGGGGTCCGTTTCTGCCCCTCGGGAGTCCTTTCCAGATTTCACGCTGCCTTTCACGCCATTCGGTTCTTCATCAATCATGGAAGAGTATTGCGGCCCTCGCATCCCTCACGAGGAAGTGTTTCTAGAAGTACCAACAGGTTTGAGGATTAGGACACCTTAGAATTACCACTGAAACTGTTCAATTAGAATTGTCGTCATCTTCAGGACTCGCTAAGAACAAGAGAAATGTGGCGGAAATTCTGATCAGAAGGCTCTAAGTTCATCTAGCCTTAATCACACCACTATTTAGGGATGACAACTGTTCTGATTCTGACTCGGATAAAAATATTGAATTAACTTTGGTTTTGATGATTTTAAAAGGGAAGTTTACAGATTGGATTTAGATTTACTTGATGCCCTAAAATTTGGGAAGTTTTGATGTTTTGAATACTTTGGCTCCTGGTCTGTAGGAACCGGATTACCATGGAAGTTTGCCTTTGTGTAGCTTCTGGACTGTGTAGAACCCAAGTATCTTCGTTAGGGACTTACCTGGTTCTTTTTGGTTTGAGTGGTGAGAGGTTTTCTTTGAGAATTGAATCCTAAAATTTGGGAGGTTTTGATTTTTTGAATACTTTGGCTCCTGGTCTGTATAATTGAACGTTTGTTGATGGCTTCTGAATTGTGTGTTTTTCCTCTGAAACCGTGCTTTTATAGGATTCTATCCCCCGGAGGAAAGGCCTAAAAGTCGTCTAGAAGACGGTCGCCTGATTTATTTGGGAAACTGACCGCTTGTTTGTTTAGAAAATTAGGAGTATACATTACTCGGAGGCACGACAACTGCTACTTATTTTTTATCATGTGTTTCAATACCTAGTTATGGAATGACAGTATTTGTCGAATTTGGATTAGAAATACAGAATTGAGTGTTCTCAAGTAGCAATTCGTGTTGCTGTCGCTGCATCTGCCCCCAGAACGACTGAGTCCTTGACGGATCCCCATTTCAATGTGCCTTCTTCTTCCAAGTTTCTTAGTTCGACGAACTTGGAACCCGAGATTCCCGAGTCCTTTACCGAACTGGGCAAATGTAGGTTCGATAGGAAACCAGCAATTTCATCGTGAAGTCTATAATTCGTTTTTAAATATTTAAGGTAATTTATTAAAACATAGTAAATAGATAGCTCTGATTAACGCAATCTGATTCTGCGCTTCCATGTTATTCTCAATGGTGAAGCTTTTCTACCCATTCAATTTTTCTTCCAAGCCAAGCATCTATTCAACTCAATCCGATGTTTGGAAATTTGAAGAACAAAGCCCCTATGAAGGGTCAACCCAGTGGAAAAAGAGGTTAACAGTATTGTAACAAACCACAAACCCTTCATGTGGGCTACCGCTGTCTCGGATGATCGATGGCGAAAAGATGATGTTCTCGAAATGAAATCGGTCAAAAGCAGATGCGGGCTTCTCGTTGAGCTCTCAACTATCTCACGTATCACAGCTCAGCTCACATCAGCGTCTATTTTGACTGTATTTTGATTATAAAAATTACTCATTTCATCAAATTTATAGCCAATCATAATTTAAGTTTGTCTCAAACGGGATTATCCTTTCGGCTGGAGCGCAGCTCCACTGAATGCGTTAAACGTAAACCTGTTTAAATATCGGGAGAAAGAAGTGAAGAAATGCCTCGAGGGGAAAATCCCTGGTCACACTATAGCTTTTCCCCGTGAAATTCATAATTTTTTCCCAGGTTCATAATTTGGACCCTCGCCTCCTAATTAAACTGGGAAAAACATATAGCAAAGAAAAAGGAAGAAATTAAAATCAAATTCAGAAAGATGTATTGATTGATGGGAAGGAACTCTCGTCTCTCTCTACACAATAAACTTCTTATTTACAAGCAGATTTTTTTTCTGTACTTACTGGAGTGGGGAAACTCTTTAAGAGCGAAGGGGAAGTTCACCCCAACAGTGTTGAACTCCCCAGCATTGGACCTACTAACTTAAACCCCACTTCCTCTCCCTAGGACTCACCCTGGAACCACTTGTACAGTATTACATCAGGGTGAGCCCTTTTTTTGTGCCAAAAGGCTGCTCCTATTTCTGGTCTCTCCTTCAATTCTATTCCTCATCTTCTACCTCCCATCTCCCATCCAGCTTTTTTGCTTTTAGGACTGCTGTGACAAATACTGCCATTGCGTCCCAGCTCGACTTGTTCTTAATCATCTCATGTATGATTGTCTGTGGACGCAACGTTCCGATGGATAATAATATTACATAATATTATTATGTAATATTGCTTGATGGATTGAATTCAATGTTCAGTTGCAATAATGAATCACGTTTAAAAAAAAAAAATTTTGAACCACAATTTTTTGTTTAGCCAATTTTATAATCATGCCAAATTTTCATGAATGTTATTCAGGAAGTAAAAGTATATTAATCGCCCTGTCAAAAAACAATCGATGCACGTCTCGAACCGAAGAAAGCTCTTGTGTGTTTGATAGCCGCAGGGTGCATCCGATAAAACGATCACAAATAAACTCTCTTTTGATAGCAACGTCTGGCAAACAATCGTGGACTGATTGCCACGGGAGAGTCTTCCTGTAGAGAGTCTATCGGGTTTTAATAATCAAACAATCTCGGCACACATTCTTATAAAGGGGTCCACCATTTAAGGGGAGCAAGATAGTTTTTTAATGAGCCCTCCAGACGGTACATCCACCAGCATCAGCTCGTGTTACACAGCACGATAGTAATTCCGCTTTCATCTGGAGGTCAGTGAGTCATTGTGCCTGGGGGGGCTATAGCCTGCACAGAGGTTTCTTTTGTCCTCCGAAAACTTCATTTCAGGAGCGGTGCAAAGGACGAGCCCTTTCTGTTGATAAGGGCCCGAAATAAAGGGGTAAAAGGCTGGATTACTGGTAGTTAAATATGTGATGAAGATATAGTACCTAGCGGGGTGCAGGGCGGAGAAGCGCGTCACGGGCCGGTGGCCGCGAACACACAACCCTTTCGATAGTACGAGGAAGTAGTTTTAATTGGGATTAACGGCCCAGCAACCCTCATATCGGAAGAAGGAAAAGTTATGAAAAGGAACTGAGGAGGTCGTGATTCCTCCCAGGCCTGTCGACTTCATGCGAGGAAACGGCGGTGGATCCTGAGATCATTCCTAGAGGGGTTTTGTTTCTTCCTCCACCCAACCTATGTAGATAGGAAAGATATCCTCACCTCCATAGAGAAGAACGTTATCTTAACCAAAAACGCTGTTAATTATTACACAAAGGTTTGTTATTTTTCTGGATAGATCACTCGCCTGCAAAGAACATAGCTTTGCCATTGCCACTACCTACCAACCATATTGTCGCTTTACAATCAAGTTTATTCTGAAGAAATAAAATCTTCACACTCAATTCGAAGAAATAGGGAGTTGTGAGCGCCTTCATTAGGAAATTTGATTACTGGTTGCTAAGGACGCCAAACTGAGTACAACCGAAGAAACGAAGAACGATCGCATTTTGGTCTTTTGCGATTCACCCTCGTGTTTCTGATTTATCATACATCTAACCCTTCAGTTCTCAAAGGCGGGGAACTATTTGTCCAACAGATCTCCGGGTTGGCTCATTCGACTCTAAAAATGCAATCCTATTTCAAATTGAAAAAAAAACAACATTATCTTTATATCAAACGATTTGAGCTAGGGCATTTTGATGATTGCAGCCCTTATTTTTTTACCTCTTAGAAGTGACTGACATCAACCGAAAGTTTTGGGGCACAACTAGACCGCAAATGGAGCAATGGAGCAACACATACAAAAATCCGTTGGAAAATGGGGCCTGGGACCTCACAAGATTATGCCCGAAAACGCACGTTTTCTAAGCATTACCCTCCCTTCTTTTTTTTTCTTTCTGTTGAGTGTTGTCCTCCTTCACCCCAGATTAATCGCATACGGACGCCCAAGTCTTACTGTGGGACGTCCTAAAAACAGATCACGTATCTTGATGTTTGAAAAAAAAATCAATTATTTCGTCAAATACTCGATTTTTCTTTTAAGGAATGCACTTTTTTCCTTGGATTAAATTATAATTATCTGGGATTCAATTATGAAGTGAGTGATTATGAGCAATAGCGTTTCTAAGAGTTGATAATTAAGTTGAAAACTCAACAAAATTCTTATTATTCATTCCGCTCCTGTTACCTAACTAAGTTACCTACTAAATATTGCATCATAATTTTCCTTCTTTCCGACCACCACAGAATGAAGATGCTTCATTATCTATTCTGAAACTTTGGTACGAAAATTCGATGATCCACGTCGCTAAGGCAGGATCTAAATAAAACATTGATTGATTCGTCTCTCAAGGTAATCATGTAATGAAAACATTCTTAGACCCGACTGATCCGGACAGATGAGAAAGCAGTTTAGCAATAGAGAGAGAAAAGTTGAATGAAAACACTGGATAAACTTATTCGGAAATTCTCGAGGTTATTTTTCAAATTATTCAAAATTAATTACTGTTTTCTACATTGCGTTATTTAGTCTTGAATGAAGACCTTCCAATTTTGGAAGTACAACTCAAATTATCGGGCTCAAATAAGTAAATAAAAATAAAAATAACGCATCACACTTTTCAAATTATTTTACACTACAAAACAGGATAGTTTGTTGTTCATACAAAAAACGCTGCAAATTATTACAAAAGGGTTTATTATTTTCTGAAAAGAATACTGCATTGCCATTGTCACTACCTACCAACAATTTTTTTTTTTAAGAGCGATAAAAACATTTTAGAATCACAAAGTTGGACATGGACCAGTAGCTGTCGAAACGTAAGGGATTTGCCAGAAGTCCGATTGGTATGTCAAAAGTTTGCCAAAAATTCAATTGATTTATGCGAAAGGTTTTTTTCTTACCAACCATAAATATTTTCGCTTCACAATCAAGTTTATTTTGCAGAAATAAACGCTTCACACTAAATGCGACGCAATAAAGAGTTGTGGGCGCCTTCATTAGGAAATTTGAATACTGATTGCTAAGGACGCAAAACTGAGTACAACTTGGTCAGCTAAAATTTTAACGATGATTCTGCCTCCTTTGCGATTCACATTCGTGTTTCTGATTTATCAGAAGTCCTTTGGTCGATTCCAAAGGTTCATTACTGATGATCCGAAATTACGAAAAGGGAAAAATTCTCACAAATAACTAGGAAACGCAAAAAATAAGAAATAAATAAATCAATTAATCATGAATCTTTCAGATAAATCTCGGAAAGCAATCACCTGAACAAAGCCCTGGTTATTCTGATTTGGTCGTTTCGACTCAGGTTCGGGTCGTCTTCTTGATTAAAGAAAAGATACGTAGGTTTTACTTTTGGATTATTATTCTCAATAATGAACCATTAGAATCAACCAAGAAAAAAAAAGTTTAACCCCTCAGCAAAATTTGTTGGTTTACGTTTCAAGGTACGTAGAATCCAAAAATCGAGTAACAAATTTCGCCATCCGCCGTACGCGGCACTTTCTTCAGTTAGCATTGACTGATTTTGAAGAATTTGGTATGTAGGCTCCATTTGGGGTCTAGTTGTGCCCCGAAGATTTTGGTTGATGTAAGTCACTTCTAAGGGTAGAAAAATGAGGTTTGAAATTTTGAAAACGCCCTAACTCAAGAAATTTGATGTGAAGGTTTTGTTTTTCCATCAATTTAAGATAGCATAGAATTTCAAACTCCCCCTTTTTCAAACTCCCCCACCACATATGTAAATGTCTAAATGAACATCAACTATAGATAATACTTATACTTATTATTTTATAGTTTTATCATAACATACCTAAATGATGTATTTTTTAAAATGTTCTGTACTCCTGTTGTAGTCATTTTCTAAAAAAATTAAAGAATAAATTAAATTTTTAGAATTTTTACGGGACCACACGGAACCCTGTAGGACAAACCGTTCGCTCTCTACGAGAATTTAAGGGTTGGACGTACGATAAATCAGAAACACGAGTGTGAATCGCAAAAGAGGCCTAATCACCGTTCAAATTAAAGCTGACCGAAATGCGATCGATGTTTTTCTTCATGTTGGATGGTGGTAACAATGGCAAAGCCGTGTTCTTTGCAGACGAGTGATCTATATAGAAAAATAATAAATCCTTGTGTAATAATTTGCAGCGTTTTTACTAGCGACAGTTTCGCCCGTGTCAAATCGACCAAATCAGAATAGTATATTTCCGACTCCACAAATTCATCGAAGTCTTTGTTGCTCCTGGTATTTTGGGCAAAATATCGAATTGAATTTCGTGGTGCCATTTTTCAAACAACGGTTCCAGCGAGCTTGATTTTTCCTCTCTATTCTTGGTGTCGTGGATGCTCTCTTGACCTTGAAAAGACCTTGAACTCGGGACCTTGAAAAGATGTGAAGGAGAGAGTTGGTGGTGGTTGAGGTCGTCGACTACGTAGGTGTTTACAATAATTACCAAACGGTAATCACAGGTATGAGTTGCGCAATAAACAAGAGTTGAAGTGGAAGAACTTTCGTGCCAGAGGAATCATCGGACTCAACCCTGATTGGAAATCGTCCTGAAAATCGTTAGCAAGTGTGGATGCGTAGCGAAGCCTCGAAAAACGGAGTTTCTCCCCCTTTCTTTGGAGTTCCATTTTCCCTAAATGACCCGTCAGTGAATTATTCAGGTCGGTCGAAAGGGTTTCACGTGGTGTTTATTCATTGGAGGTGGTGAGAGGGGGGGGGGGGGTGAATGATTGCGTTCGTCACGTTAGCAGCTGGAGAGGCCCAGCAGACCACTCAAGTCTGTTCCGGTGTCGCCGTTCCCAGAGTCGCCCCTAATGGAAATCTAATGATTCTGGATTGCACCCCCCCCCCCTCCCACCACATTCCCACTGTTTACTATGAATCTGAACATTCCTCTTCACTATTAATTTTGACAGTACAGAGGCCTTTGAATAACAGAGCTGCACCCAAATCTATTGAATCGTCCAGTGTCGTCGTTCAGTTCCGTGACGTGTAAGTGATTTCCGTGATCGGTGCGTTTCGTGATATAATTTTTCACTGTTCTTCAATTAATCGGTTTAGGGCTAATTTCAAAACAGATGATCTGGAGCATCGTTGCTCCTAAGAGAGAAATAAAAACGCTGCAAATTATTACACAGAGGTTTATTACTTTTTGTTTAGGCCACTCGCCTATAATAACACTGGTTCAACAACAAAGGTTACTGGATATACTGCTAAGGATACAAAACTGAGTACAGCTCAAACTAAAGAACATCGCATTTTGGTCAGCCAACATTTGAACGGAGATTAGGCATCTTTTGCTATTCACACTCGTGTTTATGATTTATCATCAGTCCAACTCTTCAGTTCTCATAGGCATCGAACGGTTTGTCCTGCAGAGCAGTGTGTAGTCTCATTCCATTCTATTTTCCAACCCCCCCACCCCTCCCCCACCTTTTTCCGGTCCTTATAGGATAGTTGACAGTTCTGTCGTTGGTTAAGTTGTCTCAGTTTCTCTGAGTTGGACGAATTATGAGTCAGAAACACAATTGTGGACCGCACAAGAACGCTAAGAAATGGTGAGAAAGCAAAGCGAACTAGTTATTCCTGAAATTGGACTGGCCATAGCAGAAACTGCCAAGGATCAGCCTGCGCTGATTCTTGAAGCTGTACAGGTACGCCATGGCTACTAGACAGTAGCTAGCCCCGGGTCTCAGTTTTGGTAGCCCCGCCATCGCCTTCTGGTCTTTGGCCTGTTGAGCCAACAAACCACTTTGATGAGCGAGCTCTTCCCATGTACAAGGGCTAGACTTCATTGTATGGACCTTAATGCATGAAACAGTAATGACCTGAGTAAGGATAAAACTCCGTTGAAATGCATGTGGAAATTTAGATTTTGGAGGACTCATGTTTCGTATTACTCCCTCCACGAATACAAAGCTTCCCTATCTTCAATAGTGAGGAAGCGGAAAAAATGACCTCCCGGCTGTTGCCTCGGAATTGATATAGCAATTTATCAAATCCTTGTTTTTTGGCAGAAATCAACTGAAAGATATACTCGCGATTGCAGTAATAATTCTCTCACTCGTTCTCTAGTTTCAAGAATGAGAGGCCGACAAAGGAATTATGTCACTGCTTATCACACAATGGTTCGGTTTCTCCACATTGAACTTTTTTGGAATCAAAAATAGTAATAGGAATAGAAGATAGAAAGAGTAACATTATAATCCACGTGGGTTCTCCGAGAATGATTTCCGGGTTGGTACAACGTGACGAATGTGCTTTTTCGGAAAGCTGAGGGAATCCGTGACTTTGCAGATTGTCTTCTTCTTCTTACAAGTACAACACTACCCACCACCATGGATGACTCCGATATTTCATATTGATGCACACTTACAATCTTGTCGTCTAATCCCTCGTGGAATCATCAAGTTTCAGTTATATGCCGTAAGATCTACCATTCTTGCGCCTAAGTTGATCCAAGCATTATTCATACGTAGCATCTCAGGTTTATTCTTGAATACAGCTTCATTAGGATCTTTGGAGGAAACTTTAAAATACCTGTAATCGATACATAATGGGGAAAACCATATAAAAAATAGGAAGTACTGGTTGCAGACCTCTCATCTTATTATGAACGGCGAAGTGACCACTTGAATTCCAAATGATTGAACCCAGAAATGTTGAAAATTCCGTCATTCCTTAAAAAGAATTGCCATTAATCTTCCTCAAGTCGTTTTGGAACCAGCAGCAGTACATGTCTGGTTACCTTTTTTACTCGTTCTAAACAGCAGGGGAAACAGCAAAGCAAAGCTGTGGAATTCTTCCTCTTCCTCTCAATATGTAGGCCGTAATGGGCGTGGCACATAGCTTCCTCGTATCCATAACCCGACAGCATAGATGATCCGATGCGTAGTAGTTAATCTCAAAACATCAATCTCCCTTCATCAAGTACCTTTCTCTACCCTCATTGGGGACCATCTACACGGCAACCCACACAAATCCCTGAAAATTTCATCGAAGTCGGACAGCAACATCGCATAGTTTTGACGATACAAGGATTTTATGGCAGACAGACAGAGACGAAATCAAAAATGTTCAGGAAGGTTTAAAACGTAAATCGCGTGTGGAAATTCTGATTTTGGAGAACTTTTTTAATCTTAAAAAGTGAAAATAATGTTACGGCTGGTAGACTCGTAAGCAAAATGGAATGGGTCCTGCTTCTCTGCCAGTCCACACTGATTGTCGAGTCACTGTTCGCCCTTGTCAGGTGCAGGCACTTGTTACAACAGTGGCTGGTAAGAATTCTGCTGATCGTATTGGAGCTGATGTTGAGGCAAATCATGTTCTTTCACCTTGCGTCTTGTCCAGCCTCCAGTTTCCCCCACCATGGACCGATATTCCTCTTTCCGGTGTCCAATCGTATCTGATCGATTAGATCACTAAAATTCCATTGGTTTCCAGGTCAATATCCAGAGTTGCCATCACCCCTGCTCCATCTGCTCGCTCGTTTCCATCCACCTGGACTTACAACAGACACCATTCATTATTTAGTTATCATTTAGATTGAACACATCCATCCTTCCCTTCGTTTCTCTTTATTTGTTCCACTCCTACTAAGTATTTGATTCACATATTATCAAGTATATATGTATAAATATGATGTTTTTGTTATATTTTGCACTTCGAGAACTATTGAAAGGGCGAATTTAAATTAATTGAGATATTTACTAGGATGAAACTTTTCAAGTGAATACAATTTTGGTTCAGAAGGAATGTTCTATCAGAAAACAGACTATGTTTTAGAATATCGGTCTATAAAAACCGTAGTACCTAGTGAATCTCTTTTAGAGCCCTCGTACTCGTAGAGGAGAGGAAAGAGAGAGAGAAGATTCGTTCTTAAGTTTTGTGGTGGGTATGAGGTGGGGGAACCCGAAATCGGTACGCATATTACTCTTCCCCTTCTCCTTCCCAGATTCCATATTTTCGGTTGGGACTCTGTGAGAAGGGGAAGGGTTGGCGACGGTTTTTCGGGAATTTTTCTTTGTGGAAAATGACGGTTACTTGTCGGGGTCGAACCTGCTCGTGACCACGTGTTTATTTAGTAATACGACTTGGAAAACTCCTGGAGGTACAACAAATTTGTTTTAAATTTAAATGTTCAATGTACAAAGTACTGTGAGTCCCCACTCACTGGGGAACATTTCCAGTGAAGAGACTGGGTTAATTCGTTAACTCCCTTCCGATCCGAATTTGTCATAGCCACCCGCGGCGATGATTGTCAGATTCGGGTCCGTGGTCAGCTCGGAAGGTGACGTCACCCCCCCCTCAACATGAAGACGCCGTCTCCAGCCAGAGCGTCCCTCCCTCGGCGGGGGGAGCCAATCAGAAGTCTCCACCTGGCAGGCGCCCGTCCGTCGAGGGAGCGGAGGGGGACCATCCGGAACAAAACCAACGAGCAGCCCCCTCCACAGGCAGACCCCCCTTGATATTCAGTACAAGTCATTGAGAGCCCTGCTGCCCGTGAACTTAAACTGCTAGAGTCAACCGTCCCCGTAAATACCTTCACACGCTTTTTTCGTAAGATCCCTGACCATCGGAAATTGCCGTGTCGCGCCGAATTGATCTGGAGGAAGAGAACTTGGATTCCCTGGACGTCCGTCGCCACAACCACCACAACCGCCACATCACACCTGGAAGGATACCTCAGGGCCCTGACACGTGTGAGTGAAAACTATAACTTACCTTCTAACCATTGGCCAATGCAGTTAGGACAGTGCGTAGAAGTAATTCTGAAACAATTGGACAAAAGTCGTAAATTTGAGAGTTGTAATTTAATGCTAAATTCGTACCTGAAACACAAAGTTAACCTATACTTACCATACTCACCTTTGTTGAAAACCTGGAACGTTGAACTGATATACTCTGGAAACCTGAAAACATAAAGTCAAATTGGAGTTATTATTTTGTACATTTGAAACATTATCTGAAAATCTATCCTATTGAACATTGAATCTTGTGCCATACTTACTTGTGTTGTTGCGCCCGTCAGGCTTCTTTTCGACACACCCTTCGGTGTGCCTAGTCAGAAAACCATTTGCCTATTTAATAAACTTACCTTTTATTGTTGTAAATCTGCATTGGAATATCTTTTCTCATTTTACCTGGTTCCTCAGTGTGAAAAACCGGAGCTTGGTGACGCGTCACACTCCGCCATCTTTTCCGAAGCGTCCCTCAGACGCCTTCGTAGGCCCCTTCGGCAGCGTCGCATTTTGCGGACGCCATTTTCTCAGTAGGACGCCCTTAAGGCTAACATTTCAGATTGCATCATCCCGAGGAATTCGACTGGCCGCTTCACCGCCTCGTCACAGGTAAATACCACACGCTACCCTTGTAAAATTAACTATTGTTTCGATATTTGTTTGTCTTCCCCTTCCCACCTGAGCTCGCCACGTAAGGTTTTGTGTCATCCGGTGAACTTGGGATCGGCACGTGGCGTCACAACCTCGTGCTGCTACCAACCACGCCGCGAAACGAAACCTTAACCCTGTCGAACGCAAATCCCGCTTACAACTGGTGTGTCGCCACAATCGTCACAATCACCACGAGTAAGCCGGGACGCTACCTCTGTGGTCCATCGACACAATCGCCACAAGTAGCAGGCCTACAAATTTGGTGGCAGCGGAGTGGATCCCGGTGTGAGTAAGCCTCACACGAGCCCACTCAAACTCGTAGGCCGTTCGACACGAGCTCAGTTTTAAATTTAAAGTCTATCGAAACAAACTTCAAAAATAAAACACACTGAGACAGGTAAAAAAATAAAAATAGGTAGGCTGTACATCCATTTATTATACAGGAAAAGTGACATTAGAAGCAGCCTTCCGCACGAAACGACGCGAGAAGACGTCTCTTCTCGTAGTTGTATTTTTCTCGACTTAGACCGATTCACGCCGACAGACTTCCTCGTGCCTAGGTGGTAGTTAGTATCAATCGCTACCATGTTCCTCAATAATCCGACACCTAGCGACAGGGGGACCGAGACCCAATCGTCCGCCGGCACGGAAGCTGTAGAAACAATGACTCAGACAATGAAGGAGATGAACATTCTCCTTCAGCGATATAATAACGTAACACACGAAGCCGATAGGGAGGACATACCGCGTTCGGTATTCCTCGAAGTAGAGTCGTGGGACCCAGACGCGACCGGTGCATTAAGTGTTGTGTCGTTTTTTGCGAATTTTGATATGGTGACCACGGGTTTGACCTCGCAACAACGATACCGTTTACTCCGCACAAAAGCGCGGGGAACCGCTAAGCAATTCCTTATCGATCGGGATGATACGCTCGACGTAGACAACATCTACGAGATCGTCCGTGACGACATGATCAAGTGGTTCCAAAAGGAAAATCCACAACACGCCGCCGCCCTCCTGTGGACAGTCAAGCGGAACGCCACAGAAACGCTCCGCCAATTTGCCGACCGAGTCCGCAGCCTCGCCCGGTGTGCCGTCATGGAAGAAGGAGGACAACTCCGACGTCACGAACGCCACGACTGGGTAGAACGAAAAACCCTGAGCGCTTTTATACGTGGTGTCAGCAAAAACATGAGCGCACTGCTCATCACAAATCGCCCCAGATCGATCCAGGACGCGCTGAGCAAGGCGGAGGAATTGGAGGAAACCCTAGACGACACAATCGACACAGACGAACGTTGGGACTTGGCGGCCATTACCAACGACCGCCGATGTTACAACTGCGGAAGTCCTGAACATTTCGCCGCTCGATGCCCGCGAAAAGACGAACCCCTACAGCGTCACAATCGACACAGGGAGGAGGACCACCGCCAAGATAAGCCCAACGAGCGCCGAAGCGCCGAGAAACCAACCCCGCGATATCCGTGTATGTTTTGCGCGGACAAAACGCATTTCCCCGTAAGTTGCCCATTCAGCCCGAACAAGACCATATTTTGTGACTTCTGTGGCGTCCGAGAACATCTGGAGGAGGATTGTTACAAAAAGAAACGTCTCCTCCCCGTGTCGCAACCTGTCATGGCGCCGGCACATTCAATGGAGGTCGCCCGTTACAAGAAGCCAATTGAGGAGGCACATGTTCCCGCCGTGGAAGCTCCAATGTCGCGGACGATGAAAATCACCGTGGGACTGGGCCCGGAGGAACGAGAGATGACCCTGGACACCGGAGCTACGCTTTCGGTACTTTCAACACCCGTAAAGGGGATTCCAATTCTCCCAACCCGAGCGATCGCGTGGGGAGCTGATGGAATGCCCCTACATTTCTCCGGGGAACAGCGCGTCGTCACAAGGATCGGCGAATGTGTATTTGAACACACATTCCTAGTATTCGCAAGGAGAAGCGCTACGCTTGATCTTTTGGGGCTCGACGTACTTCGAAGGGTACCCATCACATTTACAACGGGACCGGAAATGAAATTCCGCACCCCTAAAGGCGTCATCCGCCCATATACGCCGGTCGACACACCCGAGGAAATCTACAGCGTGGGGGTAGTGTTGCGGCCCGAGGGGCGGGAATTCGGGACGTTCGTGGATCAAAATAAAAGTCATGATCACAGCGCTCCTCTCCCTAGCACCCCTTCGGCGGCAACAACTGCCTCCACCACGCAAAAACCATCGTGCGTGAATTACCAAGAACCGGACGACGCTTCGGAGGTGCGGGCAAATTTCGCCACAAATCAAGATGGCGCCGGAAGCCTGAAGTTTTGGAATCGGCAGTTCAAGGGTGTTTCTGTCCCTATCGATACACCCGTGGAGCGGTACGACGATACACCCCACTACAAGACCTTGACGAAGGATCCGGCCCAAAATCTTCCGCTTCCCCCGAAAGTACATTTCAGCACACCAATCTCACGACATTGTGCAACCCCCACTACACCTACCGAGTTCCAGGAAATTGACGACGCAAGCGACAGCACTGATCCCGCGCCGGACTTTGATGAGAAAACCTCCCTCGAAAAATGCCTCGATCGGATGCTCCACGACTACCATCGGACTTATGTCGACACGGTGGATCGACACAGTGCGACACAGTTCGATATGGTGGATCGGCACAGTGCGACACAGTTCGACATGGCGGATCGGCACAGTGCGACACAGTTCGACACAGCGGATCGGCACAGCCCGACCCAGTTC
This sequence comes from Apolygus lucorum, assembly GCA_009739505.2. Classification (NCBI taxonomy): domain Eukaryota; kingdom Metazoa; phylum Arthropoda; class Insecta; order Hemiptera; family Miridae; genus Apolygus; species Apolygus lucorum. Next base: position 3,123,654 of record CM019177.2, read on the forward strand.
GCCACAGCCGACCCATGTGTTGAACCATATCCCGATATAGTCGATACCCCCGATGAAACGAGTTCTGGCGTATCCCTTCGAGAAGAAAAGGCCTGCGCCGAGATTTGTTCTATTATTCCCCCGATTCAAAACTATGAAAAAGAAGTAATTCCCAGCGCCACGCCAGACGGTCTGGAAGAAGAGGAGTGGGGGGAGCTACCGACCGACCAATGGGAAACCCCGTTGCCCGAGTTCGACGTGACCTTGCAAGAGAAACTGCAACATCTCACAACTTCGGACGCGGAACCAACTAGGGAATTGTTGTGCAAATTCCGGGACTTATTTAAGCCACCTACGGGGGAGGGATGTCGATTGAACGTATTCCATGAGATAGTTACTACTCAACCCACCGTTACACAACAAAAACCCTACCCGGTTCCCCACGCCCTCCGCGAAGTCGTTGAAACTCAAATCAAGGACATGCTGTCAAATGGGGTAATTAGCCCATCTACTAGCCCGTGGTGTGCGCCGGTACTACTCGTCAAAAAGAAAACGCCGCCGGGAGAAAAGCAGCTTTGGCGATTTTGCACGGATTTCCGACAGCTCAATAAAATCACCAAAGGAGACGCTTATCCTCTTCCCCGATTACAGGAGACCCTTGCGATGTTAGGTCAGTGTAAATGGTTCACAACCATCGACTTAATATCGGGTTATCACCAGATACCAGTTCACCCCGAGTCAAGGGAGAAAACGGCCTTTTCAGTTTTAGGACGTCATTTTCATTACGAAAAGATGCCGTTTGGACTGAAGAATGCGCCCGCTACATTTCAGCGAGTCATGAATGATACCCTCGATGGAATCCTCGGAGATCATTGTCTCGTTTACCTGGATGACATCATAGTATTTTCCGCCACTCGAGAGGAACACCTCCAGAAATTGACTCAGGTTTTCGATCGATTGACCGAGGCCCGCCTGCAAGTGAACTTGTCGAAATGCGAGTTTTTGAAAAACGAGGTTCGCTTTCTAGGTCACCGCATCACGCCCGACGGAATCCTTACCGAGCCCGAGAAGGTCAAGGCCATTAAGGAATTTCCCGTACCTACCTCGGCGTTGAAACTGCAGTCGTTTTTGGGGCTGGCTGGGTTTTACCGGAGGTTCATACCTCGATACTCGGAGCTCTCGGTACCCTTGACCGACCTCCTCCAGAAGAACCGACCCTTCGAGTGGACAAGTAAACAACAACAAGCGTTCGACGAACTCAAGGTCAAGTTGACCGAGGAACCCGTACTCGCCTTTCCTGACCTGAATAAACCCTTTGTGTTGGCCACCGACGCTTCCGGCTCCGCTTTGGGGGCTGTCCTTTCGCAGAACTTTGAAGGAGAAGAGAGGCCCGTGGCGTATGCGAGTCGAAAACTAAATCCGGCCGAAACCAGATATTCCGTCACAGAGAGAGAGTTACTCGCCGTTGTGTGGGCGGTCCGCCATTTTCAAGAATATCTTTTAGGCCAGACCTTTGAAATTCAAACGGACCACATGGCACTCACGGCCGCGATGCACCTCCGCGACCCGACATCGCGAATCGGGAGGTGGGTTCTCAGGCTTGCTGAATACGACTTCGTTCCCCGATACAGACCCGGAACTCAGATGAAACATGCGGACGGATTGAGTCGAATGGACATAGCCGTTGTAAATCTCGATTTCCCGCGCGAGCTGATGATCGCTGCACAGGATCTCGATGACTGGGTCCAATCGATGGTTTTGAGTCGCGGTAAAGAAGGATTGCGAAAAGCTAACGGAGTGTGGGAAATGAGAGTGCGACACGATGGTAGACACGAATGGGTGCCCCTCATCCCGAGTTCACTTCGTGAATGGTTGATTGACCGATGCCATAAGAATGAGTGGGCGGGACACCCCGGAGCCGACGTAACGGAAAAGGTGGTGAGACGACTAGGAAACTGGCCCGGACTATCGAGAGACGTCAAAGAGCAGGTACAACGTTGTGAAACGTGTTTACGTCGCAACACCCCGACGAATCTGAAAAGTCCGATTCAGAAGCCGCTCCTCCCCGAGAGACCCGGACACATCGTCGGTATCGATTTCGTGGGGCCCATCGTGACGAATGGAAAATCTAAATACCTCCTCACCGTAATCGACCATTTTACTAAGTATGCTGAAGCATACGTTACCACCAATTGTACCGCCTCTACTGTCGCGCAGATTTTAGCAAAGGAATTTATACCGAGACATGGTGTACCCGAGAGACTTGTCTCAGACCGTGGAACCGCCTTCACCGCCGGATCGACACGCGAACTTTGTGCCCAATGGGGCATACGGCAGATCTTCACGACCGCGTACCACCCGGAAGGAAATGGGGTGTGCGAGCGTTTCCACCGAACCTTGACCAATATCTTGGCGAAAATTACCAAGAAAACTAAGGATTGGGAAACCATGTTGCCCGTAGCACTCGCGGCGTATCGATCCAGCCCCCATAAGAGTACTGGATTTACTCCAAATTTTCTTACCTTTGGGAGGGAAATACGCCTTCCGAACGACACCTTTCAAGGACTTCGAACCCCCTTACCTGAATCCTCCTTGTTGAAGAATCTCCGAATGGCCCGTGACGCCACGACACAGTGCCTACATGAAGCCTGGAAGAAACGGACGGAAGCCATCAACGCCCGCCGCTCTCTACGCTCTTTTGAGGCAGGGGATATGGTGTACCTAAAAGACATGACGCCGCCCCCAGGTGTCGTGAAAAAATTCTGGAGTCCATGGAGTGGACCGTGGACGGTGCTAAAGAAACACTCGAATGTTACTTACGAAATCAGGGACTCACCCGATATAAAACGTCAGGTAGTACACATTAACCGCCTCAAACCGGCCTTTGTGCTGGGTGTACCGGACGATACGTTCCTGGACCATACCAAATCCCATCAGACCCCGGAAATAGACACAATAAAGGACGTTCACGAAACGGAAACGGGGATACAGGAAGAAATGATGGAAGACTCGGATGAGGAACTACGATGGCCGCCTCCAGGACCGACCATGATGGAATGTGGCGATGTGCCGACCGAATCTCACGAGAACGCTACCACTACACCATTTTCGGAAAAGTCGAACCAAGGGACTGCTTCGCCACAACCGACTCACCTCGAGGACGCGGATCGACACTCAGATCGCTCCTCGACCAGTGAAGAAGATAAAAGCGTCAGTTACCCTTCGGGAAACGCAGCCGAAAATCCAGCGGGAAACTCACAACGCCCGGTCAACCATTCCGAGGACGCTCGCCACAGCGAACACGATCGCCACAGCGAACACGATCGCCACAGCGAACTCGATCGCCACAGCGATCACGATCGCCACAGCAACAGCCCTCACCAGGAACCAGTAGTTCGCAAAGCCGAAGAGCCGTCTACACCTGAAGGCCTACCTCCGAAACGACTCCGAGGAGAGGCGCCAACCGGAACCACGCCGTATTCGTTCCGCCAACGTGACCCTTCCGTAAATTATAAGCAACTCCACTTAGGCCGAAAGACAAACTGACTGACTACTAGGAAAGACTGACCACGACCTCGACACATGGTCCTTCAGACCAACCAATTTCACTTGGGTCCTTCAGACCAACAAACTTCACTTAGGTCCTTCAGACCAAGCCGAACCATTACTTCTGCTACCTTCCTAACAAGGCCAGAATAATTTGTGTGAAGTACCCTGAGATCAATTCCTGAGTCACTTTTCCTAGGCAGGATGTTACAGTAGGGCGTTTATTTGTTTGTTGTAGGATGGCACAAGAACCGCTAGATGAGTGGATAGTAGACGGGGGTCCCCAGTCACCGGACCCCATGGTGGAACTCATGAGGAGGCGGACCGAAAGATTTGTCGCCAACCTGCGGGACCAGTCGCCGGGACACGTAAACACGCCCGCGCCACCCGACGACCCTTACGACGTACTGGAGACGCTCTCCAACTTCGTGCGATTCACAATGTGTGGCGACACACCGACCAGCCGCCACACGTCAGGGAATTCGGCGCTCCTCACGATCCTCCAGATACACAGGTGGATTCCCATCTACCAGAGGATCGTGCAGGAGCGGGATGCGTTGTTGGACCGCCAAGCCAAGTGGCTGCTGGATCGACAACAACTGATCCAGCAACGGGACGCAGCCGTGGCGGAGTCCAAGGCAGCCAACGCACAGGTGGTGGTGGAGCCACCTGCGGCGAAGACCGCCACACCTGAGGCAACCAACCAGCTATCTGCAGAGGCACCTGCGGCGAGGTCTGCGAAGGCTGAGGGGAAGTTGGCTCGCTCCCCGGCTCCGCCTCCAGCTTCGTCCCCCGCCCCGTCACCAGTGCCTCAGGTCATCGAGGTCAGCAGCCCGGCACCAAACCCGTACGTGGCCTTGACACCACTTCACTCGCCGCCAACGACGCCTCTACCACCCCGGCGCGCGCGTGGAAGAGTCAGTTCCTACGAAGAGTCACCTACCCGGGACGTGCCACCGACACCCGGGCGCTCTCCTACCACCTCCAGCGAAGACGAGGCAGCACCGGCCAAGACAGTACCACCTCCGGCCCATCCAAGGATCGTGCTACGGATCAGCAAAAAGCGTCAATGCCCTGTCTGCACCAAGAAGGTACCGCAGCTCTTCGTCTTCAGGTGCCCAGGGTGCAAGGAGTTCTGGCAACGTCTAAAGAACTTCCATCGCCAAGGACGACCACTGCCGGAGTGCCCCGAGGACCATCGGGCACAACGCGACCCAGCCAACTGTCGCGGGTGTCGTCGCCACGCCTACGAGCTGGCCATAAGGAAGGCGCGTCCCCTGGCTCCTCTGGGAATACCCAGCGTCGTCTTTGACAACGCTGGCTCCCGGAGGGAAGGGGGATGTGAGTCCCCACTCACTGGGGAACATTTCCAGTGAAGAGACTGGGTTAATTCGTTAACTCCCTTCCGATCCGAATTTGTCATAGCCACCCGCGGCGATGATTGTCAGATTCGGGTCCGTGGTCAGCTCGGAAGGTGACGTCACCCCCCCCTCAACATGAAGACGCCGTCTCCAGCCAGAGCGTCCCTCCCTCGGCGGGGGGAGCCAATCAGAAGTCTCCACCTGGCAGGCGCCCGTCCGTCGAGGGAGCGGAGGGGGACCATCCGGAACAAAACCAACGAGCAGCCCCCTCCACAGGCAGACCCCCCTTGATATTCAGTACAAGTCATTGAGAGCCCTGCTGCCCGTGAACTTAAACTGCTAGAGTCAACCGTCCCCGTAAATACCTTCACACGCTTTTTTCGTAAGATCCCTGACCATCGGAAATTGCCGTGTCGCGCCGAATTGATCTGGAGGAAGAGAACTTGGATTCCCTGGACGTCCGTCGCCACAACCACCACAACCGCCACATCACACCTGGAAGGATACCTCAGGGCCCTGACACGTGTGAGTGAAAACTATAACTTACCTTCTAACCATTGGCCAATGCAGTTAGGACAGTGCGTAGAAGTAATTCTGAAACAATTGGACAAAAGTCGTAAATTTGAGAGTTGTAATTTAATGCTAAATTCGTACCTGAAACACAAAGTTAACCTATACTTACCATACTCACCTTTGTTGAAAACCTGGAACGTTGAACTGATATACTCTGGAAACCTGAAAACATAAAGTCAAATTGGAGTTATTATTTTGTACATTTGAAACATTATCTGAAAATCTATCCTATTGAACATTGAATCTTGTGCCATACTTACTTGTGTTGTTGCGCCCGTCAGGCTTCTTTTCGACACACCCTTCGGTGTGCCTAGTCAGAAAACCATTTGCCTATTTAATAAACTTACCTTTTATTGTTGTAAATCTGCATTGGAATATCTTTTCTCATTTTACCTGGTTCCTCAGTGTGAAAAACCGGAGCTTGGTGACGCGTCACACTCCGCCATCTTTTCCGAAGCGTCCCTCAGACGCCTTCGTAGGCCCCTTCGGCAGCGTCGCATTTTGCGGACGCCATTTTCTCAGTAGGACGCCCTTAAGGCTAACATTTCAGATTGCATCATCCCGAGGAATTCGACTGGCCGCTTCACCGCCTCGTCACAGGTAAATACCACACGCTACCCTTGTAAAATTAACTATTGTTTCGATATTTGTTTGTCTTCCCCTTCCCACCTGAGCTCGCCACGTAAGGTTTTGTGTCATCCGGTGAACTTGGGATCGGCACGTGGCGTCACAACCTCGTGCTGCTACCAACCACGCCGCGAAACGAAACCTTAACCCTGTCGAACGCAAATCCCGCTTACAACTGGTGTGTCGCCACAATCGTCACAATCACCACGAGTAAGCCGGGACGCTACCTCTGTGGTCCATCGACACAATCGCCACAAGTAGCAGGCCTACAGTACTTTGTACCCCCCACCTTCAAAACGTGTTAGAAGATAGATTACAAGGGTCTTAGGGGCGGTTTTCTTTGTTCCCCACCGAAATTGAGGTGGTCTGGTGCAGTTTCCCAAGTTCACCTCTGGTTTGATGTTCTCTTGACGAACGAGAGTGCTTTGTCTCCCGTTGAACTAAATAGGCGCTCGACGTAAGTAATGAAGGGGGAAACTTGGACTAAGCTGAGCCCTTAGTAGTCTTGGCGCAAGTCTTGAGAAATCTCGTTTCCCCACACGAGCGTCTTGATGCATGGGCTGTTAACCCGTAGGGGAAGGTCGTAGCTTTGCTTCGGACTCCCAGCAATCGATGGTCTTCAGAGTTTCCCCGGAAGCAACTTCTTGACGCCCCACCTGTCCCCTTCTGGAACATCCTCCCCCTCAGATACTTCTGTACTGACAACTCCAACAGAGTTCGGTACAACAATGAATACGAGAATGAGAGAAGAATGCGGGACGGCTGAAGTTTTGAGTCTCGGCAACCTGCGGTACTAAGCAAAGTTATCTTGATTTATTCGTTTCAGTGAGACTTTTATTGCTGTTATAAGGATTTTACTTATGCGCATGCGCAGAGGCTTCTGTAAATTTTAAGGCCTTAATTTTCATTGGGGACCTTCTACAACAGCGGTTCCCAACTGGTGGTCCGCGGACCCCCGGGGGTCCGCGAGGTATGGCTGAGGTGTCCTTAGGATATACAAATAAATATATATTTGTAGCTTCTGAACGTTGACTTCTGCGTCTGGCTTCATAAGACAACTAACGCTAGCACACTCTAGTTTGGCTTTATGTATTTCAGAGATGTCAGTTATTGCTATATTGTTAGTTATTTATTGTTAGTGCTCACAGAGTACTGGAGACAAGTTAGTGCTAGTGGGGTCCCTGACCGAGTTGTTTACATGTGTGATTTTGTGCAACATTTTAGTGATCGAAAAGCTTTGTTAAGCTAAGTTAATTACGCGTACGTTATGGACCGTTGAATAAGATGTGGATCGTTAGAACGGCCTAGGCATACAGACGAAGAACGAGAAAATGCTTTCGATGTTAAAGTTAATAAGTCAGTGACTCTCGAACCGAACTTGCTAGTATCTCTTGAACCCAACTCGTCGGCGTCTCTTGAACCTTGAAAATACTCTGTATTTTCACGAATAAATCCTAAGTTTTGTAGCATTAGTTTGATTTATTTTTTCACATATTTCGGTTCTTTTTAGGTAACTTTAGATAGTGGGGGTCCTCGTCATTGTAGTACCTTGATGAAGGGGTCCTTGGAAAAATTTAGTTGGGAACCGCTGTTCTACAACCTAATCCGCGTAATCCCTAACACTGTCCTCGAAATCAGGTAGAAAATGTGGAAGTTATGGCCGTTACAAGGAATTCAGGTTTGCCTATACGCAGCGGCTACTATCAATCCGAAGGTAATGATTTTCATAGGGGACCTTTAGGGGTTGGACTTGCGATAAATCAGAAACACGAGTGTGAATCGCAAAAGAGGCCTAATCTCCGTTCAAATTTTAGCTGACCGAAATCCGTTCGATGTTTTCCTTCATTTTGGTTGGTGGTAACAATGGCAAAGCCGTGTTTTTTGCAGACGAGTGATCTGCAGCGTTTTAAATAAGTTGTCTTGTCTAGCAGAGTTTTTATACAAGTACTCTGTCTAGTCGTTTTTGCCATTATTATTGCCCGCTTGTGCAGCCTAAATCCACTGGGCAATTTTCATCGCCCATAGGTTGACTTTTTCGGTTTATTATTTTCAATAATAAGCCTTTGGAATCGAGCAAGAAAAAAAAATTTAACCCCCCCCCCCCCACTCAAAATTTGATGTTTTACGTTTCAAGGTACGTAGAATACGAAAATCGAATAAAAAAATTTCCGTCCGTCCGCCGTACGCCGTACGTTGTTGTGCCGCGAAGCTTTTGGTTGATGTAGGTCACTTCTAAGGGGTGAAAATTAAGGGTTGAAATTTTCAAGTGTCCTAGCTCGAAAACTCTCGAAATAAAGGTATCGTTTTTTCACCAATTTTTAATAGTATTGCATTTTTAGAAATTTTTGAGACTACCCGGAGCTCTGTAGGACAAACCGTTCGGTCCCTACGAGTACATGAAGGGTTTCCTTCGATAAAACAGAATCATGAGTGTGAATCGCAAAAGAGGTCTAATATCCGTTCAAATTTTATCGGAGTAAAATGCGATCGCTGTTCATTTCTTCGATTTGTATACAGTTTTGCCTTCTGCGTAACCAGTAATCAAATTTCCATACGAAGCTTTCTATTTTTCCAATCGAGTGTGAAGCGTTTAGTTCTTTCTAATAAACTTGATTGTGAAGGTGTGAAGCCAGTATGGTGTGGTAGGTAAAAAAAATGTTGGTGGGTAAAAAACGCTGCAAATCAGCTGAGTGAGCTCCGAGACCATTTTCAATCCTATTGAATGGAAGTGCTCTTCCAGGCGTATCCAGCATTCGAGGTGATCTTCTTCACTCCTCAGATCACTGATCAGCTGAGTGAGCTTCGAAGCCATTTTCAATCCTATTGAACGCAGGAAGATGAAATTTGAGAGGGAAGGTCAAGGGAGAATACAGATGGTGGTAGGTGCTATCGATGGAGAACCAGTGATCTATACAGAAAATAATAAACCTTTGAGCCAAGGTAGCGGAAAATTTGTTTTCACTTTTCAAGGTTGAAAAAAATGTTCTCCAAAATCGAAATTTCCACTCGCGTTTTACGTTTCAGACCTTTCTGAACAACTTTGGTTCCGTGTTTGTCTGTCTGTCTGTCATGAGATCCTTGCAACCATAACTTCTACAATTCTCATCCGATTTCGATGAAATTTTCAGGGATTGTGCGGGTTGGCGTGTAGATGGTCCCTTATGAAAATCACTACCCCCGGACAGATAAAAATCCATGTTATTTGGGGACGGGTGATCTATTCAGAAAAACAGAAATCTAATTTCTCCCTTGCGAGGGAAAAACATTAAATCATGTTTAATGTTTTTCCCTCGCAAGGGAGAAATTAGATCGCCGATCACTCAGCTGATCAGTGACCACTCAGGCGCCTTCAGCATTCTCCATTGACCCTGCTTCTCAAATTTCAGCTTCCTGCGTTCAACAGGAGAGAAAATGGCCTTGGAGCTCACTCAGCTGATCAGTGACCATCTTGGTACAACTAGACCCCAAATGGAGCCGATATAACGTGGTAACTAAGAAATCGGTCCGTGGTAACTAAGAAAAAAAAGCGTTGCAGATTTGCGTGTCGGAATTCACAGAATGACCCCCAGCCCTAAAACATTAAACATGTTAAAACCTCTGCGCATGCGCATTACGTAAAATCCTTGTAACAGCCATAATGCATTTTTCATCCAATTTTGATGAAATTTTCTAGGATTGTTCATATTGGCGTGTTGATGGTCCCCTATGAGGGTAGTGAAAGTTACTTAGAGATTGATGTTTTGAGATTAATTACTATGCACCGAATCATCTATATAATCGGGTTATGGATACGAGGAAGCTATGTGCCACACCCACTTTGCAGACGTAATATGTAATTATGGCTGTTGTGTTTGCCTTATTGTAGGCTATTACATCTGAAAAGCTGATCCTATTACCTCGGTACTTCTACTTGGTTCTTGGATACTTTCCCTCATCCACTTCCGGACAAACCAACATGCGCTCCTGGTAAGCGCGGCCATCAACCGCGGAATAATTTGGGGTTCTAAAATCCTACTTCTAGATCCGAGGGCCGAGTGATGATTCAAACGTCGCTCGTCGACTGAGAGACGGAGTTTCCCCGACCGGCGAGGGGCGCGCGTGGATTGAGATAAAATTCATGAAAACGGGGGCCCCCCGGCTCGTAGTATCTTTGTTTTATTGCGGCGGCCGCGGGGACCTCAGGAAGGAAGGAGGGCGCAACGATATTCTGATCACGTTCATATTCACGTCGAAAAACCCCTCTTTATCGCCGGCGGTCGGAGGGGCCGCACTATTATTGATTCAACTTCCCAAGAGCTGGAAAAGCTTCGACGTTTGAGGAAAGAGAATTCTCGAACGAAGCTGTTGCGAGAACACCTTCCGCTTTTGGTTTATTGTTTTCTATAAAAACCTTTGGAATCGACCAAGAAAGAAAATTTTCAAACCCGTCCCTCCCTCCCCCCAAAATTTGATGGTTTACGTTTCAAGGTACGTAGAATCCAAAAATCAAATAAAAATTTGGCCGTCCGTACGCCGTACGCCGTACGCGGCACTTTCCCCACTTAGCATTGACCGATTTTGATGAAATTTGGTATGTAGGCTGCATTTGGGGTCTAGTTGTGCCCCGACGATTTTGGTTGATGTAGGTCACTTCTAAGGGTTCAAAAATGAATTTTGAAAATTTGAAAACGCCCTTAATCAAAAAATTTTGTTATAAAGGTATAGTTTTTCCATCAATTTAAAATAGTATAGAATTTTTAGAATTTTTTGAGACCACGCGGAGCTCTGTAGGACAAACCGTTCGCTCTCTACGAGAATTTAAGGGTTGGACGTACGATAAATCAGAAACACGAGCGTGAATCGCAAAAGAGGCCTAATCTCCGTTCAAATATTAGCTGACCGAAATACGATCGATGTTTTAACACAGAATGTGTTTTTGCGATGACCTACCGAAAAAAATCGTCACGAAAAAGCGACAGAAAAAACCGTTACGCGCCTTTTATAATGATTTTCACGTGCAACCAAGCCGTTGGTAAGGAAATAGAACTCCCGCAGTGTTCATTGCACAGAAATTGTTCACCATTCGTTGGAAAGCTCTCAATTTGTATAGTATTTTTCTCGTAGTTACATATTTATTTATATAACATTTATAGGGTTTTAGACCAAATTAAATGTCTAACAATTATTTATTTTATTATTGCCAAAGACTCCACATTTATTATTGTTGTTTTTTATTTAACGGATGACTAGCATCGCAAAAACACATTCTGTGTTCCTATGATTTCATACAGAGTATGGAAAAAGAAATAAACTGGGGGGTGCAGGGGGGCGGAGCCCCCCGCCGAGGCGCAAAGCGCCGAGTTTCTTCTTGTTGATTGGTGGCAAAGCTGTTAAAATAGGAATTTTAATTCCCGTTACCAATTCCAATTACTTTAGGAACAAAGCAATTGCCATTACCATTACTCATTCCTGTGATGGGAATGGAATTTTCAATTACTTATTCCAATTCCTAGTAATGGTAATGGTTTTTCCAATTCCCCATTAGGGTAAAAGCACCAATTGTTGACACTATTCCTAATGTTGACACTTCAATTTTAAAATGTAAAAATAAGCTATTGGGTCACTGTAGGTACTCGAAATTAGCGTCATTCTGTTGATAAGAATGTAGTTATTGATGTTGGCCGGCTCCACTAGTTATAATATCCGATATAACTTGGCTGGCTGAAATTGAAGCTGATGATAGCTGTATCAGTAACTCCAGCGACGCCATCCTTCTGCCGCAAGTTAGTGAGGTAGGTCAACAAATTTAGTCTTTTGAAGTAAAATTTTGTGAGTAAAATTACCATTTCACATCGTCTGCTTCATGTATAACATAAGGAAGAATGTGTAAGCATTAAAACCCCAAATTTCAATAGGAAAACACGGTTAAATTCGGTGTCATCATTAGGGTCTCATGAAATAGTTTGTGTCCTAATGTTGACACCTGTGTCAACATTAGGGGAAACTGTTGATTTGGTTGCTAAGGTGATATTTGGATTTGAATAATTGTGTAGTGTATCACGACTATCGACTTTTTCAATTTAACATGGCGGAACCTTAAGTTGACACCGTCTGATCCCAATGTTGACATTCAGTTCCTAATGTTGACATCAACTTTTTTTTCTACTTGCAAAGAAAACTATATTTTATCAAATACACCAAAAGAAGACATGAAGCGCCAGAAAGAAGAAAGAAGAGCTGAAAGTTAAGAAGTCGCGACCGATCAAGAAAAGTAGAAGGAGCGTAGGTTCCTCGTCACTATCAGAGAGTTCAAGTGAATCAGAGGAGTGGGCCCCATCGATTGCCACCGAGGACGACATAGATGTATTTGAGATTTTTAGGGACATAGATGAAGACAGCGATGTTGCCCAGCAGAATACCGTAATTGGAGGAAGGGAAGAGGAATTGTCAAATGAAGTGGAGCCAGTGGAGGAATCGCTGAAAGAAGATGAGCCGATATCCTTACCAGCAGGGGACAGCAAACATAGTGGACCTTCAAACAGTGAAGTCGACCAGGCAAAACTAAGTCCACAACGCTGTGTTGCTGAGAAAACCACCACCGTGGAAGAAGTAGGACGTTGTGCCATGTCGAGGAAGAAGTTGGACGAATAAATGAAGGAGACATGGTTGTGGCTGTGTTGCCTAACAAAAAACGTGAGATGGAATGCGTTTGCCTGGTTGTCAACGTTGAGTCTGAAATGCTGCGGAAGTAACACCACTTCTTCCCTGCAACAGACTGAGGATGTTTTTAAGCGTTCGTGAGACGGGAATCATCTCCTACCGGTCAATAACGTCAAATACAAACTGCCCAAGCCCAAATCTTATGGGGCCAATCCCGATAAATTTGTGTTCCCTGTTTCCGTTCTTGTAGCTCTTTAATTAAGTATGTTCTTGTTCCTAGGTAATTAGGTATCTTCTTGAAATATATTGTAACCTATTTCGAATCTCTCTTGTTCATTTACCTTGAGCAATAACTTCAGGAAAGCGATGGGTCAATATTTAAATTGGAGTCAACATTAGGAACTGCAGATGTCAACAAATGGAATTTTCGAAGACAAATGTGTCAACATTGGGGGCAAAAAACCATGTTAGAAAAAATTCGTTTATGATAATATAAAAAAATATTTTGGTAAGTCTAATACGTGCAAACTGTTCACAAGGAACTCATAATTCATAATAACTACTTGAAAATTTCATTTTCTTGAACCCTTTTGTGGAACGCAGAATTGAATGATTTTTCTTTCTAATAGTGTCAACAATTGGTGCTTTTACCCTACTCGTAGTTGGAAAAGTAATGGGTCCTTCCAATTACCCATTACAGGAAGAGTAATAGGTGATGGGAACCCGTTCCCCATTACCACCATTCAATCAGTAAGTTGACCATCCTCCAATTCATAGGGGACCATTCCAAAATTCCTTGGGGACCACCCTCCCGATTCATAGGGGACCATCCCACCATCCATTTCGTTGGGGACCATCCTACAATTCGAGGGGGACCTTTCCAAAATTCCTTAGGGACTACCCTCCCGAATCATAGGGGACCGTCCCAACATCCAATTCGTTGGGGACCATCCGACAATTCATAGGGGACCTTTCCCAAATTCCAAGGGGACTACCCTCCCAATTCAGAAGGGACCATCCCACCATCCCAATCGTTAAGGACCAACCTCCAATTCATAGGGGACCTTTCCCAAATTCCAAGGGGACTACCCTCCCAATTCAGAAGGGACCATCCCACCATCCCAATCGTTAAGGACCAACCTCCAATTCATAGGGGACCATTCCAAAATTCCTTGGGGACTAACCTCCCAATTCAGAAGGGACCATCCCAATCGTTGGGGACCAACCTCCAATACATAGGGGACCATTCCAAAATTCCTTGGGGACTAACCTCCCAATTCAGAAGGGACCATCCCACCATCCCAATCGTTGGGGACCAACCTCCAATTCATGGGGGATCATTCCAAATTTCCTTGGGGACTACCCTCCCAATTCATACTGGCCCCCAATGGATGGTGGGATGGCCCCCTTTGAATTGGGAGGGTGTCCCCAAGAAATTTGCTAATGGTCCCCTTGAATTGGAGGATAGTCCCTTATGAATTGGAGGATGGTCAACTTACTGATTGAATGGTGGTAATGGGGAATGGGTTCCCATCACCCATTACTCTCCCTGTAATGGGTAATTGGAAGGACCCATTACTTTTCCGACTACTAGTAATGGGGAATTGGAAAAACCATTGCCATTACAAGAAATGGGTAATGGCAATTACTTTGTATTGAAGTGTCTTATTATAAGTGCCTTTTATAATAAAACCCCAGTTATTTGTTTCATGTGTACATAATCATAATCACTTCACTCATTTCATTGCTAATAAGAAAAGTAATCATTGCTTTACAAATCTGATTGGTGGTAACAGTGGCAAAGCCGTGTTCTATGCAGACGAGTGATCTATATGGAAAGATAATAAACCTTTGTATAATGATTTGCAGTTTATGGATTCTATGTACCTTGAAACGTAAACCAACAAATTTTGAGTTTTTTTTTTAATATGTTAATTCTATAGTATTTAAGTACATTACAGTTGTGAGTATAATAATATATATAAATAACAAGAAACATGTGATGTTGATTACACCCAGTGGTGGTCAACTATAAAAATTTTGAGTTGAAAATTGAAAATAGCAAACCATGAGAATCAGGCAAATTGGTTCCAGAACTGATAAATCCGAGGTGTAAAGACTTTTTTTTTTTAATCGTCCTCCTGACTCACTCGGGTATTCTGCCGTTTTGAAGTCGGACAAAAACGGACTGCTGTTTCCCTTTGTTGATGTTTTTGTTTCCTCTGTTTATCGAGGTTTCCCACTGTTCGTGATCCCCCGCCGATGTTCTTGTTGAACACTTCCTCGCATTACGGTTGTGAACTGCTAGCTTGATGACTAATTATGACTAAAATGGATGTTGAGAATTGGTGAGAATCGATAATTTCCACACTATTTGTGTAATTGACGAAGTACTCAGCAGAAAAACACTGAAACTCAATTTTCGTGTGAATTCGCTGATTGCGCTCAATGAGGACTCAGGCGGTGTTTGCAGGTGCGGATTACATTTAAATCGGGAGCCCCTCGCCCATATCCGCACTCGGAGGGGCTCCTCCCCTCTTTAAAACAAACTATTTCGCCCAGCTTCCATCTACACCTCCGTGCGTGAATCAATACACGACCCCTCGCTCTCTGTTTCGAATGAATAGTTTTCGATTGAAACGTACACCCCACGGAATTCCCTTTCGACAACGAGCGGTTCCCCTCAGGGGTGAGTCGTCACGTGACCGAGGGAACGGGCCTTTTGTCAGTTAGCGGGCCCGATCGGTGCGGGATAATGGAAAGTAGGTGCAGCGGAGATTAAACGCATGGAAGTGAATCTGAGGACTCTGGCGGAGGAGGTCCGCGCTGGCGTACAAATTATGGCGATAATTAGACACAGTAGTCGCACAGCAGTACGATTTCAGAACTGAGGTGAAATGTTTATTAAGTACAAAAAAAAAACTACTAATTTTGGAAATTTTTCATGTGGTGCTTAGAGATCAAAAACGCTGCAAATTATTACACAATGGTTTATTATTTTTCTATATTTATCACTCGTCTGCAAAGCCACCAACCATCCAACACGGCGAAAAGTGGGTAAGCCCGTTCGTGAATTAACGGTTTATCAAACTTTTCACAGGCAATTATAGTTCGGTTCTGAGGATTCCTCAAAATAGTTCCTTTTTTTAGTTTTTCAATTCCCTAGGTAGAATTTCGAAAATCCTTGAATCAAATTTAGGTACGACTTTGAAACTTTGAGCGCCGGTTCTTGAGAGATATACTAACCCGGAACGAGGATGAAACGGCTTCCGCCTGAGACCTACATTCATAATGCACCAACATTCATTCCCCGTTCAGTCATTTCCTTGCAGAACCGAGAGGGAAATCTGACAGTTTTTCGACCTTCTGACTTGCAGTGATCTCTTGTTCACTTCCTCTGAAGGTGTTCTGTTGGTATCTTGTTGTTCTGATGCACCAACACAACCAAATTTGAAAACGGGAAAATATATATTATTATAGTTCTACGTGATTATTATGGAATTGTGGCCATGATCAAGTTTTTAAAATTCTGAAGTGGTTTTATAGCCACTTTTTGAAAATGTGCAAAATTTGAACTTTTTTTCTGTAACATTGAATTAATCACCCTTGTATAGATCACCCTTCTGTATAGATCCCTCCCTACCAACCGCAGGAACCTACTACCTACTAGGGCAACCACTCATTTCAACCCCAACCACCAAACAAATGGAAATGGAGGGTTGAAATGAGTGGTTGCCTTAGTAGGTAGTAGGTACCTATGGTTGATAGAGAGGGATCTATACAGGAGGGTGATCTAGACAGAAAATAATAAACCTTTGGGCAATGATTTGCAGCGTTTTTTTTTTCGCTTCATAATCGAGTTTATTTAGATTAAATAAAAGCTCCACACTCCATTCGAAGAAATAAGAATTCCTTCATTTAGACATTTGATTACTAGTTGCTGAGGACGCAAAACTGAGTACAACTCGAAGAAACGTACATCGATCGCATTTTGGTCAGCTGAAATTTGAACGGAGATCAGGCCTCTTTTGCGATTCACACTCGTGTTTCTGATTTATCGTAACTCCAACCCTTAAATTCTCGTAGGGAGCGAACGGTTTGTACTACAGAGCTCCGCGTGGTCTCAAAAAATTCTAAAAATTCTATAGAATCCTAAATTGAAGGAAAAACAATACCTATATATCGAAATTTTTTGAGTTAGGGCGTTTTCAAAATTAATTTTGGAACCCTTAAAAGTGACCTACATCAACCAAAATCTTTCGTTTTTCTCGTGTTTCTGATTTATCGTAAGTCCAACCCTTAAATTCTCGTAGGGAGCGAACGGTTTGTCTTACGAGGCTCCGCGTGGTCTCTAAATATCCTAAAAATTCAATACTATCTTAAGTTGAAGGAAGAACAATACCTTTACATCACAACAAGGCCACACCAAGTATATAAGAATGAATAAAATGACTAAAAATGGTAGGTCAATGGCAGTTATTCTTATTGGAAATGTGTAGCTATGAGAAGCAACAAACTTTATCGGCAGTCATTTCAATAATTATGGAACCTCATGTGGCGTTTTATGCGACTATTGATCCAAAGATTTAATTGCGTCTCCCAACATCTTATCAGGGCGGCACATGTTTGAGGCTCGAATAGTATGAGTCTTCGTCAAAATATTCGTTTAATATCCTCTAATTTAGGAAGATTTACGACCCCCAACGGGCGTAAGGGCGAAGACCTAATAAAGCCACAGTGGGACAAAAGACGATATTCGGTGAACTGGGACGTCAGTTCGGGAGTCGTTATTGGTGGGTCACGATGTTACCAGCCGTAGAATGGGCGAGTCGTAAACGAGGGTAATAGGTATGGGAGCCTATTGGGTTAACAGTGACGTCATAAACAGCGATATTTTACGGGAACAGTGTGTTTGAGCTGGCAGTAAGCATTTAACGCGGGAGAAGGACTGATGATGAGGTGGAGAAGTCTCTTCCCTCTAATTAATACCTGCGTTTTATTGCTTATTCGTGTGACAAGTAGAGAGAAACGTTGACGTTTTCAATCACCATGAAAACGGTAATACCTAACAAAGTTATCACGAAAATAGAGAGCTGGTAACACCATGTAAATCCTATTCCATCAGTCACAAGAAGAATATTGGTTCGTTCAGCTATCGGCTGAAACAGGATGCACTCAAGTATGGACTAAACTTAACAGATTTCGTTTTTCGACCAAAATCTGTGAAGAAAATAACATACATTTTGATCTCTAATTACAAGCAATCTGAGATGGCAGAATTTTACAGCTCATGATTGCCAACTATACAGGTCACTTCAGCAGGGATTTGTGAATAAAACTTTTTTTTTTAATTTAAAATAATGTAACTTTATTGCCTCATAAGCTTTACAGTTGAGCTAAATAACTATCATAGTAGGCTGCAAGCCTAATTTACAAGGTACATGTGTGATGGTACACCCCAATGGGTGTCCAATAACCAATAACCGATGAATTAGAATAAATAATCACATACATAGAGACAAATTTAATAAATAGAATTAAAGTTTTTAAGAATAAATAAGTACACTGAGATTGGTAGATGGATATCACAGAAGTTGTACCACTGAGAGTATTATGGTGTAGCCATGAGGATTCTCTAGTCACGGGATGAAAGAGTCTTGTAACCTTTTTCGTTTCAGTCTTCTTTGTGTTCTTGGTGGAGCGGGGTTCTCTGCTATTCTGGATATCATAGGATTCTATACTCTTGCCTTTAATTAAAGAGCCTTGGGATTTTTGAAGGCCCCGAAGGTTCGGCATGGCTGCAAGAATCCAAGCCCCAGCGGAAGGTCGAGGTATACCTGCGCGACCCCTCCGCCCGTGAACCCCCCCAGCCCCCCAACAGTTTACCCTCTTCTGCAAATGCACACTTGATTCACAAATTATTTCGATCATCCCATCACCAAAATCGTGATCAGCGAGAAAAATTGAACATATCGAGTATAAACTCGAGGCAGGTACGATTAAAACTCAGCAGCCCTCTCCCGGCCAATCCACCCAAACGAATTACGCCCTCTTCGCCGAATTACAGCAAATTTGGACTCATTTTCATCAGAATGATTAGTACGTTACGAATTTAAATTACAAAAAATGTTCACCGAACGATAAATAATTAAATTGTATGTTGATAGAAGAGGAAGAAGGAAGAGGGATGATGGGTTTTGACTGCGAAGGGTTGTGACCGTTTTCACCGCAAGGTTTCACCGCAAGGGTTTTCACCGCAAGGTGAGCACCTTGCAACGTTGCCACCTCTTGGCAGGGAAGAGGTTTTGGAACCCGCGGTCCAGAGCTCTTTAAATAAAGGCAAGAGTATAGTGTCCTTCCAATTTCCTCTTCAAAGAACCCTACATCTCTGTGATGACTTGACTAACCATTGGTATGTTCAGATCGTTGTGGAGCGTACTGTTTCTAACATACCATGGTGCATTTGTGATGAGCCGTAGAACCCGGTTCTGCGTTACTTGTATACGGTTGATATGTGTTGCTGCTGCAGAACCCCAGAGACCGCATGAATAGTACCAAATTGGACGAATTAGAGATAGGTAAATCAATCTCTTCGTGGTGAGTGATAAGGGAGAGTTCTCATGTAGGAGTAGTTTCAGTTGCCTGATTCTATGCCTAATTCTTCCAACCAAGTAGTTAATATGGGCTCCCCATGTTAGATGGTGATCAAGGGTAAGTCCAAGGTACTTAACCGAGTGGTTGATAGGAATATGTTGACCATTGTAGGTTGGGGTGTGTTGGTAAGTTTCCCGTTTCAGAGTAAATGGAACTATCGAGGATTTGAGAGCATTAAATTTCACCCTCCATTTATCACTCCGTGGATAATTTATCACTACGTGGATTTGTTGAAGGCTATAAAACGCTGCAAATCATTACACAAAGGTTTATTATTTTTCTATATAGATCACTCGTCTGCAAAGAACAGGGCTTTGCCATTGTTACCAGCAACCAACTTGAAGAAAAACTTCGATCGTATTTCGGTCAGTTAATATTTGAACGGAGATTAGGCCTCTTTTGCGATTCACACGATGTTTCTGATTTATCGTAACTCCAACCCTTAAATTCTCATAGGGAGCGAACGGTTTGTCCTACAGAGCTCCGCGTGGTCTCAAAAAATTCTATACTATCTTAAATTAATGGAAAAACAATACCTTTATATCAAAACTGTTTGAGTAAGGGCGTTTTCGAAATTTCAAAATTCATTTTTCAACCCTTAGAAGTGGCCTACGTAAACCAAAATCGTTTGGTCACAACTAGACCCCAAACGATGCCCACATACCAAATTGCATCAAAATCAGTCAATGCTAAGTGGGGAAAGTGCCGCGGACGGCGGACGGACGGCCAAATTTCTATTCGATTTTTGGATTCTAGGTACCTTGAAACGTAAAACAACAAATTTTGAGGGGGTGTTAAACATTTTTTTTCTTGTTCGATTCCAAAGGTTATTATTGAAAATAATAAACAAAAATGAAGGTTTGGGGCTCAGAGCACTCAAGTTATTACTTAGGCTGAGATGTGAACAAATTAATTTGAGCTCGAGACTTTGGAGTCGAGAAAAACAAGTGGATAAGGGCCGGTTCAAAAAAAATCTGTAACCTTGATAGCTACGTAACCCTATGGTGGATATCGAGTTTGGTTCAACCTTCAGGTTAGAAAGATGAGCGTACAAAAAAAATTTCGGGGTTGGGTTATGTTAATAGAATTATTAATTAGAATTATTAACACTCCGAAGGTCGCGCCCCAAAAGTTACTTAGATGGTCGCGCTGGTCCTGTGAGATCCATCTGGAAGTGATGGAGTTTTTCAATGAAAATGACCCCCATTTTTATATTTTAGGAGCTAGAAAACGTAGTAAAGTAGAATTGACCTATTTTCTGGTGAAAATGATAGTTTACAAGCAGAAACATATTGTTTAGTAATGCATGCATTCCAGGGGACGTCCCATTGGATAAGCATTAGATCAGTTTAACCAGTTGTTAAGTGATAAAACTGTTTCACTCGATGTAATTTATTTATTACTTTAGGCAAGAAATACTGACCCCCCCCCCCCCCCACCATTATCCACCATAACATTTCTAGCGGCATGGGAGCCTCGAATCTGAAGAGCATTTTAAAATCCATGATCTACGATACCCAACATGCGAATTCGAGTTCACCCCCCCCCCCCCCCCCCTCCTCCTCCAATGGAGCCGGTCTGGCACCAAAGCGGAAATACGTCGTAACATTGAACTTTCATCTGTTAGTTTTGGTAGGCAGTCCGTCAAATTCACATCCGTATTCAAGGTGAAACACACAAAAAAAAAAAAAAAAAAAAAACCACGAAATAAGCGGTTTATGGCATCATGGCACCATGTCCTGGCACCATGGTGGCACCAATATTAGTTCCATGGTGGTACAGAGAATAATTCATGAAAATCCGGAGGTATAATGAGAATTTTTCCTCAATTTCAAAGCTTGGGTACAATTAGTAAGCAGTAAAGGAACCGAAATATTGAAAATTCAGATATTTTGTGAATATTATCCCCCCACTCACCCCCTCCCCTTGCGAATTTTGGTACTCTGGTAAAATCACGTACAACTCGGAAGTTATTTGAGTCAAACAAAAAAAGAAACACGCAAATCGGTTGGAAATTGAGGCCTGGGCAGAGTTTACAAGATTATGCCTGCAAACGCACGTTTTTTAAGCATTAACCCCCCCTTTCCCCCTCTTAAAAAGCAAAATCCGAAATTCCGGCGCCGTAGTGCACAACTAGATAGTATTCCGCGTCAAACGAAAAAAGAACCACGAAAATCGTTTGAGAACTAAGGCCTGGGCAGAGTACACAAGATTATGCCCAAAAACGCACGTTTTTCGAGCATTAACCCCCCCTTTCTCCCCCATAAAATGCAAAATTCGAAATTCCGGCGACGTAGTGCACAACTGAATAGTTTTCTTCGTCGAACAATAAAAGAACCACGAAAATCGATTAAAAACTAAGGCCTGGGCAGAGTACACAAGATTTTGTTACACACACACACACACACACACACATACCTACACACACACACACACACACACACACACACACACACACACACACAGACATACACCTATGGTTTTTTCACGGATTTGGATTCAGAATGGTCTAAAACGGATTACTGTGTGTTTATTTTTTTTTTCTGTTGAGTGTTGTCCAACTTTACCCCAGATCGATCGCATAAGGACGCCCAAGTCTTACTGTGGGACGTCCTAAAAAGGTGTATTTCTTGGAAAAAACTAATGACTGAAAAATATGACTTTATCTCGAAATCAAATGTAAGTTTCTCTGTGAATAGCAGTCTGGTACACAGTATAATGTATGCATGCAATAGAATAAATGGCAAAACATATTGTTTAGTAATGCATGCATTCCAGGGGACGTCCCATTGGATAAGCATTAGATCAGTTGTTAAGTGATAAAACTGTTTCACTCGATGTAATTTATTTATTACTTTAGGCAAGCAGTACTGACCCCCCCCCCCCCCCCTCACCATTATCCACCTTAACATTTCTAGAGGCATGGGAGCCTCGAATCTGAAGAGCATTTTAAAATCCAAGATCTACGATACCCAACATGCGAATTCGAGTTCACCCCCCCCCCCCACCACCACCCCAACGCCAACAATGGTGTCAGTCTGGCACCAAAGCGGAAATACGTCGTAACATTGAACTTTCATCTGTTAGTTTCGGTAGGCAGTCCGTCGAAGTTCACATCCGTATTCAAGGTGAAACACAAAAAAAAAACACGAAATAAGCGGTATATGGCATCATGGCACCATATCCTGGCACCATGATGGTACAGAGAATAATTCATGAAAAATCGGAGGTATGATGAGAATTTTTCCTCAATTTCAAAGCTTGGGTACAATAAGTAAGCAGTAAAGGAGCCAAAATATTGAAAAATCGGATATTTTGTGAATATTATCCCCCCACCCATCCCCTCCCCTTGCGAATTTTGGTACTCGGGTGAAATTATGTATAACTCGGAAGTTATTTGAGTCAAACAAAAAAAGAAACACGCAAATCGGTTGGAAATTGAGGCCTGGGCAGAGTTCACAAGATTATGCACGCAAACGCACGTTTTTTAAGCATTAACCCCCCCTTTCCCCCTCTTAAAAAGCAAAATCCGAAATTCCGGCGCCGTAGTGCACAACTAGATAGTATTTCGCGTCAAACGAAAAAAGAACCACGAAAATCGTTTGAGAACGAAGGCCTGGGCAGAGTACACAAGATTATGCTCAAAAACGCACGTTTTTCGAGCATTAACCCCCCCTTTCCTCCCCTTAAAAGGCAAAATTCGAAATTCCGGCGACGTAGTGCACAACTAGATAGTTTTCCGCGACGAACAAAAAAAGAACCAGGAAAATCGGTTGAGAACTAAGGCCTGTGCAGAGTACACAAGATTTTGTTACACACACACACACATACACACACACATACACACACACACACACACAGACATACACCTATGGTTTTTTTCGTGGATTTGGATTCAGAATGGTCTAAAACGGATTACTGTGTGGTTATTTTTTTTTTCTGTTGAGTGTTGTCCTCCTTCACCCCAGATCGATCGCATAAGGACGCCCAAGTCTTACTGTGGGACGTCCTAAAAAGTAGCATCCTTACAAAAAACAGGTACCTACCTGAATAGAAAAGGAATTAAATGAATAATCGTTACTTAGATCAAATTACGAATATAACAAAATCCATCTTCGTGTTGTATGGAAGGTTAGTAAAACTCATCACAATTATTGAATTATTGATTTTTTTTTTTGTATATATGAAAAATACAAAAGGCGGTAACTTATAAGTAACAATAGTACAAATCGTTTGTACAAACTAGCATATAGGTATTTTCAGACTTTCATTGTTTATTTATTTTCATTTAATGTAGAATGGCAAAAACATTATAGCGAACGAAATAGTTTCATGCAATGTGTAAAATTACTACAAGAAAGAGAAAAAAAGGGAAATTAGAAAAAGTTACATGCTCGGCCATGTGGATCTATCAGATCCGAATGAAGATTGCACCACACGGGAGGACCGGCTGACTTCCATGATCACACAGAGTCCAAAAGCAACTCAAGATAAGAAGGTACTGGGAGAGGGAGCCCCCCTTCATTGAAGGGTTGGCTGGGAACAGACCAAAGTCCGTCAGTGGATCTCTCAGATCCCAGCGCGACTATCGGAGTGTTAATAGAATTAATTATTGATTTAACCTCGATGAACTTCATGGTCGCCAGGGAAACCGACGATCTGAAGTTCGGTTTGCTCATGGATACTTGAAGTTCCATGGTGTTCCACTACATTTTACACCTAAAAATGACAACTTTTTGGCTACTCTGTCACTCAATTGATCTTCATCTCGCAAAATGTAATCGGAGCGATTCTCACTTTCGCGATCTGGTTCGCTGAAATGTTAGTCGAATGTCAAAAAACAACGTGGTTATTTTTATTATTCTTTTTTAACGGGAGTGAAAAGTCGCGTGTGAAGTCCGGAAGCGTAGTCAATGGTTTTCTCTCGGGAAAATTTTGAGTAGTCGGTATTCCGTGTTTGACTTTACCTTGATTATAAATACGATTCCTTATTTTTATTATTTGCTTTTCAATATTTGATTTCACCGTCTGTGTTCGATACTAGTTCAAATTAAATAAAACTAGTTTGGAAATCAGTGATTTTTCTAGTTTTACCTACATAAGTACCCAGTTTCCCAAATTGCAAAACAGAACCTACAGAAACTTAAGACCGCTGTATCCAAAATGTACTTTCCTTTCTACCTACCTGTCTTATGATTTATAGGGATGGCAACGATATATCGATATATTACGTTTGATATATCGATATATTTATATCGATATAGAGAACCGATATTATCGGTCAATATCGATATATTTAACGATATATCGCGACCTGTTTTCAAGTTAAAAAAAAAATTTTTTTTAGTAAAAATTAAATATTGAAATGAATGGACGAGAAGGGACGCCTGTACTTGTAAAAACATCAAGTAATTTTATTCCAAATTTTGTAGGTACCTACTGATGGGTTGATTTCAGACTGTTGACTTCAGCTCAGACATAATTGTGTACATAGTATTCACCTACAGTGGCTCTCAAGGCTCAAATACTTGACTTAAGCCAAAATTAATGGAGGCTCGTCCAGCTTAAAACTACCTACTATACGAAGTGAAGCAGGTTTTCACAACAATTATTTTCAATTTTGAAGGATCGTGATCGTCCACAGTACCTATAGGTACCCCTGTCAATTTATAAATTAATTTAACATTGCAATGACATTTTCGCACTTTTTCCAGTTTTTAAACAATGAATTTCGATCATTCATACCCAGTAACTTTTGAAAGTATGTTAATACGTATTTCACCAGGTTTTTTCAAATATATCTTCCGATATGTTGAGTATATCGATAATATTTCTTCCAAAATGATGTTAGTAACTTTTCAATTCACCTACCTACTTACTACTTCTTCAAGTTTTTCCAAGTAGGTACTCCGATATGTCCATAAATGTCATCCTAAATTATTTTTATATTGTTTTAAAACTATTAAATTCACCTACCTACTTAACATGTGACATTTTAAAGTAGATCTTCCGATACGTCGAAAAATCGATATATTTTCTCCGATATATCGAAATATCGATATATTTTCTCCGATATATCGAAGGTATCGATATCTCATTGACGATATATCGTTTGATCGATATATCGATATATTTCATTCGATATGCCATCCCTAATGATTTATATTCATCTGGTCTCTGTTCGAATATTAGATAAACTATTTTACCTACTGGAGGAACGTTAATAGCTTTGGTTATTTGAAAGAGCTTTTGACGCAGTTTTCATTCCCAGCTGAATTTCGTGAAAACTAGCTAGGTGTTTAATAATGGATTATTTCGTTGCTCAGGCGATATTACTGTGAATAATAAAGAAGAGCTAAATAAGTACTGTTTTCTTCATCTACCTATCACGTTTCCGTAGAATCCAAGTACCGCAATCCCGTACGTTAGACGTGAATTAGTTATGGAGGACATGATCTCGATTTTTCTCGATTATCTCCAAAAATAAACCTTCGGAATTGATCACAAATAATAATTGCGGTCTTCAACTCAGAAACTACGTTTTGAAGATTGAAAAAGTTTGGTGTTATGTAAGCTTCTATGGGGTCATTGGTTTGGTAGCTGAAGCCATGACTGACTCTGACCGTTGGCAGATGGTAACATGAACGGAAACTTCATATTCCATGTGGAGGATTTTATACTGTTAAGCGCTGCTCCAGAGTAGAGATAGTTATCCCAACTAGTTCTATTACAAAGTTTGCAAAGGTGCATAATTTTGTTTTCATTGATGTT
Organism: Apolygus lucorum; assembly: GCA_009739505.2. NCBI lineage: Eukaryota > Metazoa > Arthropoda > Insecta > Hemiptera > Miridae > Apolygus > Apolygus lucorum. The sequence continues at coordinate 3,149,804 of CM019177.2, forward strand.
GAATGGGTGTCTATTCCTTGATGTTTTATATTTTCTCTCTTTCATTTGCCGACTTCTCAATCGTGGAGAGAAAAATAAGTGGAAAATAAAGTCCGATTTCTTATTATCTAATGACCTCATTCTGCTCACATTTGGAATGTGTTTCGCGTTGTGACCAAATGGCCAAAATTTGCCTTTGTCGCGCACATGTGGCTCCAAGTTTTGACGAGCACCCTGTATTCATCTAGGCTCTATTTCATTCATCTCACCCTCTTTTTGACCATGCAGCAAGTTGGCTTTATTGGTCCTGTAGAAACACTGATCCAGTCCATGTTCTATTAGGTTCCTCTCGCTCTCCACCCTCAACCAGAGAGCGTCGGCCCCACCGGACCCCATTTCTTCTTGATTTACGTCCTCCAGAGTCCGCCCATCATCCTCCAGTGCAGTTTAACTAGTCGTATCGAACAGTTGGCGCAGGCCATTAAGGGGGCGGCACCTTTCGGTTTAGCATGTGATCAGGAGAGACGGAAGCCTTGAATCACCGCATCTATAAAACACAGGGAAAGTTACCAGCAGATACTCGTAAATCAGGGGTTTGAGATCCTTCGGAACAGCACATTGGCGACGGTGGTCAAACGAACAACGACGGCTAATAGTTGAAAGCCATCGTCGACAGATATACTGGCAAGTACTTCATGAGGCGCTCATTGAAACTGTGGGAACTCAGAGCAGTTTTTGTGACTCATATTTCCAATCGGGAGCGAGCATAGTACCTATTGAGGGCTCTTGTCAGCTTGATATAAATACAGGGTCGGTGGGGGAAAGTTCCCGCACCTTTAATGATAAGGCGTACTAAAAATTGTCAAATACTTCCATTATACTTTCCCAGTAGTGGGAGATTTTCAGGGTTTATCAAAAAAGAAAAAAGAAAACTTTAAGGTGCTAACCATTTGTGATATCGCACTGGCTTATGGCTTATCATTTTAAATAGAATAAATTTGAACTTGCGAGAACCCCCCCCCCCCCTCATACCTGCAGGCACTCAAGTCAAGAGGTAGTCACTCTTACCAATCGTTGTGGTGTTCCTGTTGCTTTGGTTGACCTGCCGACTTGTCAACGTTGAAGAAGCGGGGAATGTTAGCGGGTTTCCCAAACTGTGAATAGATGACCTACTGAATAGATCTAATGGATTGAGAAGAATTGAGTGATTCAAAAGAAATAAGCTAAATCAATTTTACTCCAATTATTATTTTATTTATTTATATTATTTTATATTATTTATATTTATTATTATTTTATTTATTTCTTCAGTTAAACTGAACTTGAACTAACTACCTAAGCTCTCCAAAATTTGATTTTTGAAAGATCCCAGGCGGGATTGATTGCGGACGCGTAAACGCGGAAGGTGATCGATTTGCTGACTGACCTTGTTCTATTCCCTTGTTGATGATCCAGACGGTAGAGATGATCTCTGGAGGCGGCTTATTTCCAGGTGTGACTTTCGGATGCTTCCAAGTGCTCGTCAAGCATCCTGGAGATTCTCCTACGAGGGCTTAACCGGCTTTGGCTCACTAGAGAATGATTTTCGGAGATTTTTGGATTTGGAGTTTGTAACCTCATCTCCGTGCTCCATGTGATGTAGGAATAATAACTTTTTATGTACAGATATTATACATATTTATAACAGTGTATTATTGTGATAGAATGACCTTATTATTATAGATTTTTTTTTCAAATATAAAGTCCCCAGAAACTCAGAGGGAGCACGTCATACGAATAAATAAACTAATAATAGGGAGGACGCCTATGACTTATCCGACGCAACCTATGTGTTTAAAGGAAGATGAGATATGCGGCGGTGGGAGAGGGGATTGAAAGGAAGTGCCCCTACAGAAAGACCACCAGTTCAGGTATCAGTCGAGGAGGACGCGGGTGGTGATCCCTTGGAGTACAAATGACGAGATATCCAACTCGAGTAACGCCTTGGCACTTTTCTTCCAGCACTACATTTACATAGCATTTACATAAGCTAAATATGTATAGTAATACATCCAACGAATGTACCAAAACATTGGTCTACCAAGATGACGACTTTATCATCTTGGTTGAGACAAATACTAATCTTCCAAAATGAAAATTTTCTGCTGGCGTTTTACGAGTTTGGTTTTATTGAACAAGGTTTTATATCTGTCTGAAAGTCAGGTTGAACTGCACAATCCGTTCCCTACGACTGATCGACGGAGCCTCCTGGCATTCACAGTCCGTCCATCCTCAATCTCCCACTCAACAATTACTTCTTGGCGAGTAGTTGGATATACCCATATTGTGTCACGGCCCTGTTGTATGATCGGTATGCCCTTGGTAATTGAATAACTTTTCCATCCTACACGGTTGAAACTTTCAGTATTCTGCTTTAAACGGCTGAATGTTCACAGCTCTCAGATTCAAAGTTCCCTCCGAGTCGTTAGTTCTTTACCTGAAATGAACATACTGGATATTTTGAGAAATAAACAAGTCCGTACATTAATGCCCCACAAGAACAATGTTTGTCCCCATTTGAGCCCTCCAGAGGCTGACTCGAGAACGGTTGGGACGAGGACAGACAGACAGCTGAAACCCACCCTCTCGCTGCAGGTGCCTGTCTTGTGATGCTTTTTCAGGATAAGACACGGACGACTGACTGATGTTTGCTTTTTCAAGTGTTGGCACGGGAACAGGAAACCATCCCCTAAAAATTGAGAGAATTGTTTATTTTTTTCCAGTTTTCAGACGAAGTAGGCTCTGTCTGTGAAGACTGCGACGTGGTTGAACAAGTATTGAGGTTCCCTCGTATGCCTATGTTGAATATTCTTAATGGACCGAACTGGATAGAATTGTACAACTTTGCGAGAGAGGCACTGAATTATAGCAAATTTCAGATTAATTTATATGAAGCATCCACTTAATGATTATTTTTTTATATTGTAACTTCTATTTGAATGATTGTCTAGGTATATAAATGGAAAAAATATATTAAATTAAATAATAAAAGCTAGTGCTATTAATATACATATTAATTCATATATAAATATTTATTTGTGAAAAATTTCATATATGAAATTCATATATGAATTATTATAGTGTAGCCAAAACAATTGTTATTTATTATGAATTTATGTACCTATTGTGAATTATTTATTGTGAATTAATGCAAAGGTGAGGTCCGAGCATCACCCGGGCAGTTGGCAAGTGCACAGTCCTATAATGTTGGTGTTTAAAAAGCATTGGCAATATTTTTTTTCCCCTAAAATAAACTTTTTTTTTTTCTTCTTCTTCTCGGATGCCATAGCGGCTAAAATTGTCATATTGCATCTTTCGTGGGAGACAAAATCGAATTCTTGTGTGAATTAGATCGAGATTTCCAAGCCAATTGCCCTTACAATTTTATTAATTTTTTTAGTGCTTATTAGCTATATTGTTGCTCTTGCAAATATCCGACATCATAATGTTTTGGTACTTGGTACTCAAAATTTTTGAGATTTTTTCTATTTTCCAATTCCTTATTAATCTAGAAAAAATAGTAATAAAACATCTCACCAACAGTTTTGTCAACCAATTCTTGTTGTGACCTTCATTTCCAAAATGTCGGAACTCTATAATAAGAAACTTTTTACATACAATTTGGTCGGTGCTTATTTTAGTGATAGTCGGTGCTTAGTGATACTTGTTTCAGACTCCATGTCTTTATAAACTTAGAGCCTGTGAGCAGCTTGAGCATTATGTAGAGTATACAAAGTTTTTCTGAATGTTGGAAAATAATGTTAAATTGTGGCAGTAGAGCTACTTTTATAAGTGTATTCATACAGCGTATCCCTTCAGACAAAGACCCTCCCACCCCACCCTCTAAAACAGAAATTTCTGCAGTAAATTTTTTTTTTTAATCTGCTTTTTTCAAGGATCTAAAATATGACAACGTTGAGCATTGCGCAGCGCACAACAACTTTGTTATTTCTCCTTTTATGCAGTTTTGGATTCGACGCAAAACTTCAAGAATTTTCGACTTCTCATACAGTGAGCGCGCAATGTTACCTAACTACCAAAATTGGGCAAAATATTTCATTTACCTAATGGATTCCGAAAACCCCAAGTGTGGAACATGAATTTCCATTATTTTTAACGCTGATTCATGTGATGCCATCTATTTGTTCATTTGAACCGTTTTTAGCATATAATGACTGAAAATTGGTTATTTTATTAATTAAGATGATTATTTTATTATGAAGATTATTATTTTTTATTTCATTGATTAATGAAAACGGTTTGATTCTCCTATTTTTTACATTTTTCAACCAAACCTCGAAAATTAATCTTAGTAAACATCTGTAAATAGGCCTTTGAATGAACGAAAACTGACATAAAAACCAAATTTCGGGTCTTTGTTTGGTGGGACACTCTGTACATAAACTATTTTGAATAATCTTCATGTCATACTAGGACAAGTTCATGTGCCATTCAAGACAAATTCGTCATGCTACTGCTATTCAGAGGAAAGAAAATACTGAAGTAGCAAAGCCCATGTTAGGAGAAGTTCATGTTCCATATTAGGCAAATTTATCACCTTAATTTTATTGAAGACAGATAGAGTGAAAAAATTTCCTATTTACTCTCCACAGCTAAAAAGTAAAAAATTTGAAACTTTTGAGAGGAGTTGGAACAAATTTGTTTGCGTTAGGTTCCCAAGGTTCATTTCGGAAATAATAAACTGAAACCATCAAACTCCTCATATTCATTAGCTTTGCTTTGTCAATAAAATATTTGGTTCTTTGATGTTACAAACAAACAATCGTATAATTAGAACCCCGAATGATAGCAGAGTAGGTAGGATTATTACGAGCGACCGCCGGCGTACAGCAGCAGCCTCAGCGGGAAAAGTTGGGTTCTAAATCGGGGTGATGGTTCCCTTGCGAGGAATTAACCTCTCCCACCTCTCAGCTCTCATCTCGTGCTAATAAATTACCACTGTTTCAATTAAACTGAGGGTTATTTTAATTAGAGGGAATGCGGTTTCAGCTTAAGACTCGTATTTGTCGTTATTTTTTCGTGGGAAGGTGAAAAAATACACATCCGTTAGGTGGATGATATCGCAATTAATTTGATTAAAAGATACCTTTCTGCGATACGGGGAGTAGACTTGACTGATGGGTGGCCAGCTTCTCATGGGAGTTGGTTTGGAACGGGAGAAGGGAAAATTATTTAGATGGATGGCCGTGTTTTTGAAATGCGCGCGGCGTACAGCTGGTTTTGCTTACATTCGGATTAGCGGGATTTAATAGTCAGTCTGTGGGTTTAATTTCAGTCACGCTATGAGAAATGGAAAGAGTTGGATATAGTGGACTCTCGCAGTTCAGATATTATAACGAATATTTCACATGATACTGTGAAATATTCGTATATAAGTATATAAGTATATAAATAATATGCGTATTGCGTAAATAATATGCGTAAACAGTATATAAATAATATACTGTTATGAAAACTGAAAGCTTTACAAAATGACCTTCCCGACTGAGTGTTTAGTTTACGTAAATCGAGTATTTTCATCGGAATTGAGATCCAGTGGCTACTAGTAGTAAGAGGGTAGGCATATTGAAAAACCAGCTGCAACCATGCCTATCGAAGCTGAGTAAATTGCACAAATCTGGCTGAGTAAACTAGGACATTTTTATAACAAAAAATTTGTAAAATTGTTCAAGTTTTATCTTAAAAAACATCCAACAACCATTCAACAGAAAAAATCAACATTTCATTTGGATTTAAGTAGTTGACTGAATGAATAAATTTCAATGAATGAATGAAAGAATTTTTATTGCAGAAGCCACTATTCATTTGACTAGTGATCACATAAATACAAACTAATATAAATATAAAATTGATGTAAAAAAAACATAAAATGCAACTGCGTGTGAACAGGTATCTTTTCCGTGATATATTCTGTGACCCTAGTGTAATATCAGGATTAGAGTGTAATATAGGAGCATTTTTTTAGCTTTACTGTTATTTTGTTGAGTGATGAAATTATGTTTGTTGTTACATGATTGTTAAGTTGAATAACAGTTACTGTTGAATTTATTTTAAATTTCTCTGATTACCCATATGTTACCTAAAGGTAGACAGGTACAAAGGAATATACTACATAGGTACATTCTCTAATCCTAATACCACTCTAGGGTTGCATTGTTACAGAAAATGTCGCTGCAAACTTGAAGTAATATACCAAAATAATGATATGAATAGGCATGACTGGAGTACTTTTAAAGTAAATGTTTTGTAGTAAATTACTACAAAAAACTTCCTTCGTCAGTGAGCGCTGTTGATACAATATGAACACAAAACAGTCGTCAAAACATACTTTCTTAAAATCATAAACGCTGCAAATTATTACACAAATGTTTATTATTTATCTATAAAGATCACTAGCATGCAAAGAACACAGATTTGCCATTGCCACTACCTACCAACCACATTTTAGCTTCTCAATCAAGTTTATTTTGAAGAAATTAAGGCTTCTCACTCAATTCTAAGAAAAATATAGAGTTGTGGATAACGGAGATTAGCCCTCTTTTGCGATTCACGCTCGTGTTTCTGATTTATCGTAAGTCCAATCCTCAAATTCTGAAAGGAAGCGAACGGTTGGTCCTACAAAGCTCCACCCAGGCCTCATTCGATTCTGAAACCTCAATACTATTTTAAATTGATGAAAAAACAATACGTTGAAGTATACCGAACATTTTTGAGCTAGGGCGTTTTGCAAATTGCAGCCCTTATTTTTTCACTCTTTGGAAGTGATTGAAAGTAGTCAAAAGCTTCGAGGCACAACCAATGGAACCCATATACCAAATTTCATCAAAATCGGTCAATGCTAAGTGAGGAAAGTGCCGCGTACGGCGGACGGACGGCAACATTTTTATTCGAATTTCGGATTTTACGTGCCTTGAAATGTAAACCAACAAATTTTGAGGGGGGATAAAACCTTTTTTTTCTTGGTCGATTCCAAAGGTTCATTATTGAAAATAATAAATCAAAAATTACTTTGAAAATTATCACAAGGAGACCAGACCATCGTCATTCGTCAGATATTCGGGAACCTACTAAAAATTGCCTTTATTCTGTAGAATTTCCGTTGGTTAAAAGTTGGTAAATGACACCATCGAACTCCATTCATGAAACGAAGGTACCTATCGTGTACCGTAGAAACAGGCTCCTATCTCAAGTGGCGACCTCTGTTCTTTACTACCCCCTGGTAGGTCCAAAGTGATTGTTTTCTTTGCGGTGGCTGCTCAACAAGAAGGGTATTACATAGCACGGGGGGAGGAGCTATGAAAAGGTCTTTATCTGTGATCACCGCTTCGTAACACGAATAGGCCGTCTGTCGCCTGTCAAATCCTTACAGAGGGTCCTCAGGTAGACCTACGAGGTATCCAAATGGCCACTCGAGCGCAGGCAAACCACCTTTGGCGACATCTAAATTGCGCCATCGGAAGCCCTTAAGAACTCACCTACCTTGAAATCATTGGTGAGGGGTAAAGGGTTCGCTCAAGTGAAGGAGATTGGAATCAACTAACTATTTTGGTTCATTATCTTCAATAATAAACCCTTGGAATCGAGCAAGAAACAAAATCAAGTGGGTGTGCCACATAGCTTCCTCGTATCCGTAGATGATCCGATGCACAGTCAAAACATCAATCTCTAAGTGCACTCTCTCTTGCATACCCTCATAGGGGACCATCTACACGTCAACCCTCACAATCTTTTATTGTTGGAAAGCGTAGAAGTTATGGCTGTTACAACGATTTCACGTTTGCGCATGCTCACAACATAGTATTTTCATTTTGGGGACCACGATTTCATAGGGGACCATCTACACGACAGTATGCATAATCCTTAAAATTTTCATCGAAATCGGATGAGAAATGCAGAAGTTATGGCTGTGGCCAGGATTTCACGTTTGCGCATACGCAGCAGCTACTATCAGTCCGGGGGTGGTGATTTTCATAGGGGACCATCTACACGCCAACCCGCACAATCCCTGAAAATGTCATCGAAATCGGATGAGAAATGCAGAAGTTATGGCTGTGGCCAGGATTTCACGTTTGCGCATACGCAGCAGCTACTATCAGTCCGGGGATGGTGATTTTCATAGGGGACCATCTACACGCCAACCCGCACAATCCCTGAAAATGTCATCGAAATCGGATGAGAATTGTGGAAATTATGGGTGTGGTAAGGAATTCATGACAGACATACAGACACAGAACCCAAATTGTTCAGGAAGGTCTGAAACGTAAAACGCTAATGAAAATTTTGATTTTAGGGAACTTTTTTTTCAACCTTGAAAAGTGAAAACAAAGCTTCCGCTACCTTGGTAGACTCGGAAGCAAAATGTAACCCCCTCAAAATTTGAGATGACGTTTAATATTTTATAATTTCGAACACCGTCCTATTTATATGAACATTTTAATTCATGGAAGTAGTAAGTGGAAGAAATATCAGGCAAACGGGTAAGTTGATAGAAGATCTACTACAAAAGCAAAATAACAATATTTAATAAAGCATTCATAAGTCTTGCCGTAAGGATTCATAACGAAAATATCAATAAATACGATTTAACTAAAATAGTGAGTGAGTTAAAAAATTAATTTAAGAAAACATTATTGGAACTCTTTACTACATTTATGTAATTGAACACTGTGTGAGTTAAAATAAGTGTAATTTTATTGCTAAACACCAGTTGTTTAAAAATGTCAATTTTATGTTACGTACTTTATGATACGATTGTACCGAGGGTTGTTTAGCCAGTTGTATGCCAGAAGAGACGGAGAGGGTGGCTAATCTCACCCTGGGTGGCTCTGGGTGGTCTCATTCGATTCTAAAAATTCAATACTATCAATACTATCAAATTGATAGAAGAACATTACCTTTATATCGACCTTTTCTGAGCTAGGGCGTTTTCAAAATTTCCACCCTTAGAATTGACTGACATTAACCAAAAGTTTCGGAACATAACTAGACCCCAACTGGAGCCCATATAATATATGGGTAGTACATTATATCGTCGGTTTAACGGAGAAAGGCACTATGTCCGAAAGTCCCATTTTCAGAAAAACGCATTTCAAGTTGGGAGTGCCTCAAAATCGGGCTGTCTTCAGCTTAGAAATTCGCAGATTACTGAAACCCCAGCTTTAGACTCTTCAACATGTTTTAGTTTATGCTGTAGAATTTCAAAACCACAAATCAACGTTAAGAACCAATTCGGATCATTTCTGACTCAAAGGACCCCGACTTAGTGCCTTTCCCCGGACTAAAAACAGCTTAGTGCTCTTCTCCTGACTATCCTTACTGAATTTCAAAAACATTTTCAATTCCGTGACAGATTTTACCGTGGGTCCCGATCCACTTGACACCGATCCATGGAAACATACTACATTGAGCCCGAGGCGTTGTAACGGAATTTTTTCATTAAAAAAAATTAAAACTGTTATAAAATAACACTGTTCATTTTTAATTAAATTTCATTAAAACTGCGATGAAACCACTCTATACAGTAACTGTCCTCAGTCAGTCCTCATCTTCCGATTCTGAAGCTAGGTATGTCAGGTTCAGGAGCCTGGTCCTTTGTTGCGGAACTCGAAGACAGGTTCTCAAACCAAGAGTGGAGGGAGTATTATTTGCCTACCTACTACGACATTCGAAGCATTTTCCCGTAATAAATGGCACACTTGAAGAAAATCGCAATATTCTCGACAGGAGAAAGGCACTGTCGTCCAGTATCCGTGTACTACTGGCTTGAGCTTTGACCGATGAAAGGCACACTTCTCCAAACAATCTTTCTAATGCCTTTCTCGTGTAAATATTCAACTGCATTATGACTTAGTGATTCTTGTAGCTGCGTCTCCTTGGTTTCCTGTTGATCTGACACTAAAATAGACCACACCAATCGAAAGAGCGTGAATAATTACTGTAGGAACCGCAATAACCCGAAAATCGAAAAAATTGACATAGTGCCTTTCTCCTGTAAGCCGACGATATGCTAGTATATTATACCAAATTTCATCAAAATCGGTTCATGGTAACTAAAGACAGTGCAGTTTACATTATTTTTGTGATTAAATTATTGAAAAACCTTGAATACGATGCTTCACAATTTGTAGATTATGAGCAGACACGTCAGAACTTCTGGTTATTAGAGTTGAAGTGTTCTGCTGAAATATATAAAGCCTGGAATACGTCTTTTGTGCGCAGACATTCCCTTTTGCTACTCACTGTATGTACCTGGAAGTTACTTCCATTTAAATTGAATTTCAAGGATGAATATTTCCTGGACTTGATGCTAGGAGGTGGATCTACCTGGAAGGAGAGTTGTTGCTCTAAAAGGATTTCGCATTGGCTCGCTCTACTTGAAGCGAGCATTCATAATATTCTCAGCACTTCGACGTTACGTTTGGGACGAGAGAAACGCCTCATGAATAGAGCAGCTCTCCTAATGATATCTACGGGTGGCGGCCTTGAAGGATTTGCATATCTAAGAGAAGATCAACCGCTAAATCATGCATCCCTAATTTCTTAATGCAGAGCAGGTCTGTTAACCCTTTCCCCCGAACATCGGAAACGGGTCTCGAGAGGGCCCGACGAGTAATGACGTTAGCTGAGCACACGCATTAACCCTTGGGTCTCCCTTCTGCTTGCAAAGGGTTATAATGGGCCTTGTAAAAGAGATATCCTTCAAATCCAGGGAGCAGATGCGGTCTCACCAATGACCGAAATGGCTTTGGAGATCTCGTGACGTAATTCCGACTCGAGATTTCACTCAGGGGCTAATTTCTGGAGATGTTCTCCCCTCCTGAAACAAAGAAGTTGATGCATTTTCATGGCTGAGGGGAGGAGTTCCACTTGAGTTCTTACTTTCGTGAAACGTTGAGCTATTGTGGTTTTCTTCTGACCAGAAATAACCCCTACAAAGGCTCACATCGTCGTCAAATGGGCAACAAAATGCTTCTTGATGGACTCAATGGCCGCTTCCATATTGTCATCCTGTGGGGGATGTAACTCAAGAGCTCCACCATTGCTGTCCTAAACATGCGATGGGTCATTCAAGTCTATCCAGCTGTTTTTGACTTGAAATACCTCGGTATTTATTTACCTTTCATTCATGCAGATATTCCTAACATTTTCATACACCAAATGAAGTGAGTAGGGTTTCTATACCACCAAATAACAGAGTCTCGTCCATAAAGATACATTGCACCTCATATATATGCTATCTCATAACCACCTCACTTACACTGTATACAAACCCACCTTGTATAGTGAATGGAGTACTTCTTCCTGTTACCTCCTCCATATGACGATGGATCAATGAAAACGCAAGCCCACGCGTGAACGTAAATACCGTGAACCACCGATTCCTCACGATGTCTTGAACCGATTCAGGATTCTTATCCACGAGTGTTGGTCTCAAAATGACTACCCGATAGTTGCGATTGAATAGGGTGTGCGCCTGGGTAGGAAAAACTGTTTATTGTTATTTTTTTTAATCTAAGGTTTTATTCTGTTTATTCTGAGAATTTTGGTACCAACCGTGACCTTCTAGCGTGTGTAAATCTTTTCCTATGAATTTTTAAAGTTTCGACCGTTTATGACGTCACAGTGGGCTGGGGGGTCCCGCCCAGGCGAGAGGGGCGCGTGACGTCATAAACGGTCGAAACTTTGAAAAATTATAGAAACAGATCTACTCACGCTAGAAGGTCGCGATTGGTGCCAAAATTCTCAGGATGAGGTCTACTTTCGATTAAAAATCTTAAAAAAATCAAGGCGCACCCCCATTGTTTCGAACTTTGTCCATCTCAATTCAATTTTGGTTTATTATTTTCAATAATGAACCTTTGGAATCGACCAAGAAAAAAAATTTTTAACACCCCCTCAAAATTTGATGGTTTACGTTTCAAGGTACGTAGAATCCAAAAATCGAATAAAAATTTGGCCGTCCGTCCGCCGTACGCCGTACGCGGCACTTTTGCCACTTAGCATTGACCGATTTTGATGAAATTTGGTATGTAGGCTCCATTGGGGTCTAGTTGTGCCCTGAAGCTTTTGGTTGATGTAGGTCACTTCTAAGGGTTCCAAAATAAGTTTTGGAATTTTGAAAACGCCTATAATTCAAAAAATTTTGATATAAAGGCATTGTTTTTCCTTCAATTTAAGATTCTATAGAATTTTTAGAATTTTTTGAGACCACCAGGAGCTCTGTAGGACAAACCGTTCGCTCCCTACGAGAATTTAAAGTTTGGACGTACGATAAGTCAGAAACACGAGTGTGAATCGCAAAAGAGGCCTAATCTCCGTTCAAATTTTAGCTGAACGAAATGCGATCGATGTTTTTCTTCATGTTGGATGGTTGGTGGCTTTGCAGACGAGTGATCTATGTAGAGAAATAAAAACTAATAAACCATTGTGTAATAATTTGCAGCGTTTTTTTACATTCAATAGTGTTTTCCAACAGTGATTTACGGACACTTTTAAATGTGTGGTATTCGTTTGAGCACCTCTTGACTGCATTCTTTGTCTCTTCGTTATTTACGAGTATGTTCTGATTTCTCACTACTCCTTAACACATCTAAATTTTCGAGACGAAGGGACGAGTTCTCAACAAGTCTGATGGGCTACTGTGACGGGTTCGTATCGAGCAAAGAAGCGATTTCAGCAGTCGTTTGACGTCAAAATGCATAAAGAACTTCTCTCCATGAAATTCCCTCAATTTTCTCTTCCGACTTATTGCGATTCACACTACATAATATGTAGTGTATGTATAATATGTATATTATTATTATATATGTATAACATTATTATACTCCGATTCTCCGAGCCATTGAATTAGAAGTCCATGCAAATTCCCACCCGCTAATGACTAATATCCTCAAATTTGTTCGTTTCCAAAAAATAAATAATAATTGAGGTGTATTAAGCAAGATTTTTTGAGTGCCCGGACACAAAGGAATTATTGGAAATGAACTAGCTGACAGAGAAGCCAAAAGTGCCCGTGAAACATCCGACTCATTCGCTCTTGTGTTTTACCAACAAAGAGGCTTGAAGTTTAGAGTAATTGGCAATTGAATTGGACCACCATAAGCTCTGGGAGAAGAAAAGGAAGTATTTGTGGTCATCTCCAAGTAGGAATAGAAGAATCTCGGATGGTCTACTCTCGAAGAGAAGAAGATAATATCATATTATGATGACCTTGTTCATTTACCTACCCGAACCTTTCGAATTGCTGAAATCATTGTCTATGTTATAGAGTGTACGATACTTCGAAATTTGATAAACTTGTTTGGCGCCGATGACCAATTGACCATAGGTTGGACGCGCCTGATGAAAAAAAATATGATGAACCTGAATTCTTTGTGTATTGACTGAAACGAATCGTATGCAACAAACTAGTTTTTGAAGAACCTCTCGTGTCAACGACAATTACTCTGAACATTCCATCAGATACGCTAACAGCTTCTTAACTAGCTGATATGACAGCCCGTCCTGTCACTTTCAGGAGACCCCGAAAACCTGACGTTTTAAAAAGAATGTGGAAGGTTCTGAGAAACAAAAAATGGGAGGTTAAATTAAGATTTGAGTAGTAAAATATTCTACTTGCCCAATAGCTGCCAGTCGGGGCTGTGTTTAGTGATAGAATACCCACTATTTGTACGCTGGTCATCCCCACTACTGGGCAACCGTGGAGAATGAAAATTCAGATGGAAGACCACTTTTCTAGCAATCTATCGTAGAGCTTCTTGTGACGTTCCAAAGATACCTAATTGACGTCCAGAGGAAGAACCGACTTAGTCAATTTTCATGGAAAATGAAAAACCTCTCATACATAAAACATCAATTTATTGCATTTTCACCATGTTTTAGCACTGTACTGCTATTCACTTATTAATCTGTTCAAAAACTGAACAAAGCCCCCCCCCCCCCTCTCAAAAAAAGGAGAAGAATAAACAACCGCATCTCACGTTTTTAGAATCGAATGAAACCACCCGGAGCTCAGCAGAACCAACCACCAATCACAAGATTTGCTATTTTGCTACTCGCTACAATCCAATGTTTAATCGGTGATCTAAACAGAATGATGTAAAAGTATGTAATAATTGGCAGATTTCAAATACTCATAATAGTATTCGTTACACTAATAGTGAGATACATAAAGTAGTAGTGAGCAAACCCCTCGAAAAACAGGACAAAAACTTGCGTTACGTGAATGTTGACCCTTTTGACCAAAATCAATGATATTTTTGGCCTCCATTTGTTCTCTGGTTATGCCCTGCATTTTTCGGCTACTTTTAGTCAAATCTAAGGATGAAAAGTAGAGGATGACATATTCAAAATACCCCCTCAAAAAATGTCTATATAAATGTATGATATTTTTTCTCAATATACAATGTCTTTAGTTTTTAGAATCGAATGAGACCACTCAGAGTTCTGCAGAACCAACCATCAATTACGCAATTTAATCGTGAAAGGTTGCACGTGGATGATCTTCACAGAGAATGGCGCAACTTTATGTAATTATTTGCAGCATTTCACCTTTAAACTGGTGAGAACTGAGAAGTTGATTGCAGTTACACGATCTGCAATTTTGCTAACTCGCTACAAATCCAGTGTTTACTTATTTTGCAGTGTTTATAGAGTGGTGTTTATTATTGAGCTAGGCCACAATTTGCTAATAAAGACGTCTTCGAATAACTGAGACAGCCGTCTTTCGCAACGCTCGTCGAGAAACACAGAAAAAATGTTTCCGGCTCTTTTCGAGATGAGCGCCACCGTCGAGAGCCCCTTCAACTATTCATTCCCAGGAAGATCGCGGCTCTCGTTTGAGCCCGCGAACACTCAGTCCGAATTGGCCTTTGCATGTTTCATATGAATGATGTCCACATTTCATTTCACTTCCCCACATTTGAACTGGACTCATCAACTAAGGTAGCTTGCAAATTTCATGAGATTAGGGCTTCAAGGAGATCGCCTTTGTGGCTCCCGCTGATCTACCAAGTATAAGTTAAGTACCTACATAAATACTACCGTGAAACGGGTCAACTATGTGCCACTTTTTAAAGTTTTTGTTTAATAACTCCGGGGAAAAAATGATAACCCCATGCGGATTTTAGCCATCATACCTACACATGTCAGCTTTCAAATTCTGCTTTGGAAAAAAATCTATGATTAATAGGTGAGGTGGGGGATTTTTTTCTTCGTGGCACATTCTTGTACCCATGAGAGGTACAACTATGGTCCACCCAATCTCCTGGCTCTAAAACACATTAAAAATTCAATCTGGAACATTTTTGTACCTAGGCATCTCATCTTTAAGCCTTCACCTTCTTTAAACTGTGAAAAAAATTGTTCTATCCAATTTTAATTTATTTAGAAGTTGGTTTCTATTGACCAACTGGTTGGTTTCTATTGAAAGGCATTGAAAACATTAATCCACACTAATTCTAACGAAAGCTTTTGTTTGGACCAAATGGAATTAACAAGGATAGAGGCACTTAGGCAATTTGACATTTAAAACGACTTAAAAACACTTAAAACGATTTGACACTTTTGTCCCTAATGACTAAAACGAGGAACTTAAGTTTGATCCCTAAATGACATAGAATGAGGAACGTACTATAAAAAATATAAAAAACAGGTATGAAAAGGTATTTAAAAAAATATGCATTAGAAATGAAGTTACTTAGGAATCAGAATAGTAATTTACCATAAAACTTGAAATAAATTTTCTTCGGAGGATTTTTTTTGTAATCTGATGCTGGCGGTACCAGACGATGTCTGGAGCAGCTGGCCACGTCCAAAACACAGATGATGCATCAAATAACAATGAAAAAACACATAGGTAGCTATATCTGGCAAAAAATGACAAAAATTATGTGGCACATAGATGTACCTACCCTAAAGTTCCGAGTATTTGATAACATCGAACATCTCCCCAACAAAACATATTATTTAGAAGTGGTAATGGGCTTAATTTGTTGCTAGGGATAATATCCCTACATATTATGTACTACATGATTTATAATTACCGAGATCAGGAGTCAATGTCTTCAGGTCTCACCAGATGAGACAAATATGGTCACACGTCAGATCACCGGAAACCAACTTTCTGATGAGGATTTCTGATAACGAGGGATGAAGAGACACGAGGTTCTTCCACTTCGATTTTGTATTCTACAACCCCCCACGACCCCTGTGAATTTTTACTGAACATGAAACTTCCTCTTTCGGCCGCTAGAGGCCATTTGTGGTCACAAAACACAAGTGGCACATGTTTACCCACCCTGGCACATAGTTGACCCGTTTTACGGTACCTTTTTTGACTTGAAAAGGCTGTGCATTATTACGCAATGGATCATAGTTTATCTCTACATTAGTGGTTTTATTCGATTCCAAGAGTTGATGGGTGTCTTCATAACACAATTTGGTTCTTCGTTGCTCAGGAAGCTCATCCAGGAAGCGTCCCTAGGGGAAGAATTCCAAGTCGAAAAAGAAAAAAAAGTCTGACCCTTCAAAAAAATCTGAAAAATTCGAAAACCATAATTTTACCTATTGGATGGTTCTTGAATAGCCCCATAATTCGAAAACCATAATTTTATTAGATGGTTCTTGGGTAGCCTCATATGTTCAGTTATGACGCTCTCTTTCGTGAGGACTTTGAAATAGAAACCTAAACAACTAATCATGACCACTAGGTAACTTAACCCAGATTCTCCTGTGGGCCTTCCAGAAGGACCAACTACCTATCGTCGCTTTAGGCGCTACAGTGGCGGTTGTTGGTACTTTTTTGTTCTGTTCATCATCCTTACATCAATGTTAACATCCATTGTTCACAATAAAAACTCAAACGTCCACGTGGTTATTGTTTACTGTTGAGAAATCAACATTGTCCGAGATCAAGATTTTGCGATGGACGAGCTGACAGATGTTCGTCTGGATGGGTGAGTATTCTATTCGTATTTATGCAGTTTTCATGTATGTTTCTAGGTATTTCACTCATTGAGATCATTTGTGAGATAAATGTGAAGGGTTGGGATTATTTCCATAATGAGACTGGGCATGTGGATGTTGAAAAGTTGCTGGTCCTTCCAGAAGGCCTACAGGATAATCCATTTGAGTTTGATTTTCAGGAAATTCAACAGTGTGGTCTCTGTAGCTTCCAACTTTGACTCCACCACTCCTCTGAATAATGTCAGCTGATTCTCCAGGGGGAAAAAACGGATTTTTGCTGTGAACCAACCTCACCTCTTCCACTCGTACAACGGTGGAATGGGTGGAATTGACCGAGCAGACTAGAACATTTCCCTGTATAGAATTTCAATAAGAGGAGGGGAAAAAACGGTATTTTCCATTTATGGCTCAGATGATGATTTGGCTGAGCACAATACTTGGCAATTGTATAAGAATGATGGGAGGAGGGGGGGGGGGACTTGATCATTTGTCCTTCAGAAGGAGCATTGGCACATCTGCTTTGGTATCCAATTCAATAAAGGCTACACATAAGGGGAGGCGCTCAAAAAAGATCGAAAATGATGCGAGATATGATGGGGGTGGACCATTTTGTAGCGGATCTGCCCGAGGATATGTGTTCAGGAAAAAGAAGCAAGTGAAGTGTGTCAATTGCAACAAAAAATGCACAACAATGTGTATAAAACATGACTGTGGTCTGCATGTTTCATGTTTTATAGCGTACCATATGAAACCCTAATATTAGGAAAGTGCATGGGAAGGTACGCTATGAATCATGATTGATGTTGAGCGACCACATTTATAAAAATTTTTGGCATTTTTTCATATAATATAATCTTCTACCTATGTACCGACCGAAAAACTCCCCTGAGAGACGCAGGGGGCACGCCATAAATCAAAATAAATAAATCAAACATAATGAAGAGGACGCCCAGGGCTCACCCGACGCCGGCCCGAGGGATGAGGAAGGTGGGGGTGGGAGAGAGGGATGAAGGGAGGTGCCTCTATAAAACGACCACCAGTTCAAATACGAGCCGAGCAGGACACGGGTGGTGATACCACGAAGCACGCCTACCGAGATGCCCAACTCGCGCAACTCCGTGGCACTTTTCCCGCACCACACCCCGCGCCACGACAAGGTTGCAGCCATCACCCTGATGTTGTTGGGTTCCACTCCTTTTAGCTCTGACACCGCTTGCCGTAAATCATCTCTATCATAATTTTGATTTTATATACCTACCTATGTATGTGTGTATGTGAAGAATTTCTTACGTGTTCACCATTATAATATTATCATGTCAAATAGAGTTGTTTTTGTGTTCACCATTATAATATAATCATGTCAAAGAGTTGTTTTTGTGGTACTACTTATCCTCGGCAATCTCAACTGTATTCTCCTGCAGGCCTTCTGGAAGGACCAATGATTCTAGGCGTTCTAGGCATGTAATCTATGACGTCGACTTTTTTTCCGACTATTGGCATCTCCTAGGTACAATTTCAATAAAAAGTTTCAAGAAATTCGGAAAAAAAATTTTCAGGAGTATCTGGGTTAATCACCATCTCCCATAAAGTCCTACAGAGCTTTGGGTGGTCTCATTCGATTCTCTTATAAATTAATGGAAAAACGTCTGCCAGGAGGGTGAGGCACATAGCTTGCTCGTATCCATCAAACGATGGTGTAGATTCGATGCATAGTTGTGGATATATTAGGTAAATATTAAGGGGGTTCGGTAGTCAAAAATTTCATTTTTCAGATTTTAAAAAAATATTATTCTACACATTATCCCCGACATTTTGGTATATAAAACTTTCATGTTTGAGTCAGGAAATGTCCTGCAGCTATTGCTTGTTCAACATTTGCACAAGCCATTTTTTCCACTTTTTTATGCTTATGGAAGTTGCTGAGAAGCACATTATTCATGTAGCAATAAAAAAAAAATTAAAAAAAAAGTTTGGTGACGAGGTTTTATAGAGGTTCATGGAAAAGAGAAACAAGTTGGCACGCATCGTGACGTAATCGTCGTAGTAGGTACCTTTTCAGTTTATTGCGTTTTTCTCAAAACTATGTTTTCCAATGCGTTTGACCCATTATCTCTAGAACTACGCATGATATCGAGATGATTCTTTTTTTATGTTATGAAAGAATAATAGTTCTACACATTAGCATATGCTTTTCGTAAACAAAATACTTGGAAGCCGAGAAATTTTTTTTTTTGTTTGACTCAAAAAAAGGTTATCTAAAATAGCTGTACAAAAAAAGTTTGAAGATATTTTTGGAAAGCAATATGCTTATTTGTTGTCCTTGAGTAGCTGAACAACATGAAAAAAAAATCATGCAGATCGAACTTACCGTTGTCTAGATAATGGGTCACGAAAAAGGTTATTTTTACCATATGGCTACCGAACCCCCTCAATCTCAGAGTACCTTTCATTGCCCTCACAGGGTAAACTGCAACTCGCACAAAATCTGAATATTTCTTCGAAATAGGATGGTTTTCACATAGGATCTACACGCCAATCTGAACAATCCTGAAAATTTTCATCAAATTCAGATGAAAAATGTAGGTGTTATGGCTGTTACAAGGATTTACGTTTGCGCATGCACACTGGCTACCGTCTGTTTAGGGGCAATGATTTTCATAGGGGACCATCCGCACCCCAACTCGCACAATCCCTGAAAATGTTATCGAAATCGGACATGCCCATTACAAGGATTTCCTGACAGACACGGAACCAAAATTGTTCAGGAAGATGTGAAACGTAGATAATACTTTTTGTGCAACCTTGAAAAGTAAAAACAAAGCTTCCGCTAACTTGGTAAACTCGGAAGCAAAACACTACTTCTATTTGGCATGTATTCGAGCCAGGGCGTTTTGAACATTTCAACACTCACTTTTCGCCCCCTAAAAGTGATTGACACTAAACACAACTAGACTAAACACTTCGGGACACAACTGGACTCCAAATACATCCTATCGGCTGTAAGCTTCAACGAGTGAGTCTGAATATTTGGGATCACCAGACAATTTGAGTGAAAACAAAATACACCAAATACCATGCAGATACTTATGAAACGAACTCACCGTTGAACGAAGGTCTGGATTCGGGGATTCGAAAATGATTTAGACGAAACATTGACTTTATGATTGATAACTAGTTTATTCAATGAATATTGAATGACTCGAATTATGATGCAAAAGTAAAAGCGAAACGAAAGCAGTATGAGAGCGTAACCGAGCAAAGTCGTGAGGCTGCTGGAGACGAAGTGGGAAGATGTAAAGCGGACTGGTGCAGAAGGCTCCTGGACGCGTACAATGTTACCAACTACATGATTCGGCTTAAGGTGATCTACATTGAATTTACGTAATTCAAAGCTTGTAAGCAAGAACATGTTATTCGCATAGGTACATTGAATTGTATTAATATTTTGTAAATAGAAAATACTCAGAGTCGGACTCCATGTGGTATGGATCAGGGGCAGCTACTGATAGGAGCATAGGCGCATGTGCACCCCCAGCCAATTAGAAAAAAAAAATCAATTTTCGTTCCTCTTTGTTCGAAGAGTAAGTTGGCTAGTGACTGAAGACTCGATCGTAGGTACTGTGCTAGTTGAATCTAAGTGCGAAAACTGAGGCGGGAGCTCCCTCTTTTCTGACCAATCATACCCGTTTGGAGCAAAACCTTTTCTCTGCTCCGTTTCTGGGGAGGGTGACGTCATGGTGGCGTGTTTCGAGGGAGGCAGGCACGTGAGATTGACCAATCAGAGAGCAGGACATTTTCTCGTCTTGTGCAGAATTGGTTCGTTGCTCCCCCGTCAGAGAGCTCTGCAATCCGGATTTCCTTATAGAGAAATAAGTAAACAAACAAAACTGATAAGGGTCCACTGGTTTGTTCAAAGTATTGTGTCAAGGGTCCACCGTTTTTTTCGAAGTATTGTGATTATTTAGGAGTGTTGTAGGTACGATGAATGGTTCAGTGCATTACATTAAAGTAAACTATTCGCGTTTGTCGGTCGTGGAAAAGTGCGACATTCGAGAAACTGGCTGCCCCTTGCCGTCTCTACCTGGACTCCAGCAGACGTTGAAATTTAAAAACCGTGCAGATTCGTACCGTAAGTTTAATTTCGAATATTATGAGAAGGTAGATTGGCTTTGCGGGTGTGAAGTGACTAACTAATAAGTTTGCTTTGCTTGCCTACTTTGTTCTACCAACCGAAATGAGGCTTGAATTAAAGACGGCATAAGACTTATGCCAACATACGCCCATTTAGTCAAAAAATTGAAAAACGCTTAGGCTGTCTCCCATAAGAACGCTCTGGTAGACTTGCGTATATTGGGTCGTCAGAATATAATGCATCAACTCGACAGTGCATATCGTCTTAATCTGATGATTAAAAAAAGTCCATTCATGCAGCATGAATTAATGAGCGAATTTTCAAAGAAATCATTCAGTTTAAGGTGTGGTTAAGAAAAGGACCAATGGTGTTGCAATTTGTTGTAAAAGTTTTTTTTTGATTCTTGGTTTATATATATGTATATATGTTTTTTTTTGCATACTTTTACACCAATAATCGACGTCCTGGAAGAAGGAAAGCTGAATCTGGGAGCCCTAGAAGCGTTCTGATTGTGGAAGCTCCAGGACGTAGTTAAAGATGAGTGCGACAGATCGCGTTCATAATCGTATGTTCCCAACCTCGTCACAATAAGCCACCTTTTGTTTATCACACATTTTTCTCCTTCATGCGTTACCGCATCTAAGTAATTAATTTGATAACATTTAGTTATATTCGCGATATGTACGAAAAAATCGTGCAATTTTCAATAATACACTGGGTTTTAAACGTTTCTATCGGTGGCAGTTGTCGATAAAATATTTGAACGAGGACTCTTTTTTTTTTTTTTTTTTTTTTTTTTTTTTTTTTTTGTCGACATGATTTTCGCATGAACATTTGCTAATAATACGCTGCAAATTATTGCTGGTTATGCTTTGAAGACGTTAGGAGTCCATATTCATGTTCTACTCGTCTCTACGAACTCATAGAGTACCCACACGGCTACTCCATTTCTGGGTACAACAAATATACGCGCGTATTCATTATATATATATATATATATATATATATAGCTACAAACTTTTCTTAATTTTGGACAATTTTCATTTTTGAAAAATGCATTCATATCAGAAATTTTGTGCTGAATCCGAATATACCATAATATGGTATATTCATGTAATATATTATATTACCATGATTTTCAATGTAAAAACCACAAAAAACTGGAAAAACCCATTTTTTTGGAGTTTTTTTGAATTTTGGACCACTTTGGATTGTCCAAAATTGCTGGTTAACGAACTTGACCTATGGTTTGTTGTTACAAACATTTTGGCAAAAACTAAAAAAAAATTGTTAAAAATTACTCAAGTTATCGTCCAGAATGACACATATATATATACATATGATTTTTGGAAAAACTTCAGGGATTGTTTCAGAATGTTCCAAAACGGATTTCAGTGTGAAAATTTTTCGAAAAAGTCGATTCTAAAAATTTTGAGGCCATTGCAATAGCTTCATTTTCTTTGAAAATTCGCTAATAATACGCTGCAAAATATTGCTGGGTATGCTTTGAAGACGTTAGGAGTCCATATTCATGTTCTACTCGTCTCTACGAACTCATAGAGTACCCACACGGCTACTCCATTTCTGGGTACAACAAATATACGCGCGTATTCAATATATATATATATATATATATATATATATATATATATATATATATATATATATATATATATATATCTATATATATATATATATATATATATATATATATATATATATATCTATATATAGCTACAAACTTTTCTTAATTTTGGACAATTTTCATTTTTGAAAAATGCATTCATATCAGAAATTTTGTGCTGAATCCGAATATACCATATATTTTCATGATTTTCAATGTAAAAACCACAAAAAACTGGAAAAACCCATTTTTTTGGAGTTTTTTTGAATTTTGGACCACTTTGGATTGTCCAAAATTGCTGGTTAACGAACTTGACCTATGGTTTGTTGTTACAAACATTTTGGCAAAAACTAAAAAAAAATTTTTAAACAATTACTCAAGATATCGTCCGGAATGACACATATATATATACACATGATTTTTGGAAAAACTTCAGGGATTTTTTCAGAATGTTCCAAAACGGATTTCAGTGTGAAAATTTTTCGAAAAAGTCGATTCTAAAAATTTTGAGGCCATTGCAATAGCTTCATTTTCTTTGAAAATTCGCTAAAACGAAACGGTTAAGAAAAATAGGTACATCTCGAATCATTGATTATATCAAGTACTATGGTGTTTTCGAGCTAGGCATGCGTGGAAATAATGAGAAGGAAGATTCTTCGAGGGTCTTGTTAATTTTTCTTACGAATTGGACGATGTTTTGAATCGTCACGGGCGAGAATACATTTCAGTTATTGCAATAAGATGAATGAATTTCTTGGGTTTAGGCCTTTGATGATTAAGTATTTCAAATTTTCTGTTAATTAATCTGTTGCGTGTCTATTGCACCTACGTAATTAGTACCATTTGGATTTTAAGATGAAAAATTTAACAAGATTTATCCTTTTTGCATATCGTTGAAATTTCTATTTGGCAGAGAGTAGCGCCTATTCTTTCCCTTCTCGATAGCCTCTCCAGATCTCTATGCACCCCTGAGTTTCGGGGCTGGAGCCGCCACTGGTATCGATACTCGGTACATGATTACATGAACCGAATGACGTCACAGGGTAAGAGTCAATCATTGAAGACATCTTGTTTCTAGCACATCCAATTTACGAAATTTCATTAAAATCGATCGATAGGAACCATCGTTCTTTGAAACGTAAACAATCAACATTTTCATAGAGCATGATATATTAATAACACATTTATCTTATCTTTTTGTAGGTAAATTAATTTTTAACACAGAATGTGTTTTTGCGATGACCTACCGAAAAAAAATCGTCACGAAAAAGCGACAGAAAAAACCGTTACGCACCTTTTATAATGATTTTCACGTGCAACCAAGCCGTTGGTAAGGAAATAGAACTCCCGCAGTGTTCATTGCACAGAAATTGTTCACCATTCGTTGGAAGGCTCTCAATTTATATAGTATTTTTCTTGTAGTTACATATTTATTTATATAAAATTTATAGGGT
Organism: Apolygus lucorum; assembly: GCA_009739505.2. Lineage (NCBI taxonomy): Eukaryota > Metazoa > Arthropoda > Insecta > Hemiptera > Miridae > Apolygus > Apolygus lucorum. The sequence goes on from CM019177.2 coordinate 3,174,018, forward strand.
TTTAGACCAAATTAAATGACTAACAATTATTTATTTTATTATTGCCAAAGACTCCACATTTATTATTGTTGTTTCTTATTTAGCGGATGACTAGCATCGCAAAAACACATTCTGTGTTCCTATGATTTCATACAGAGTATGGAATAAGAAATAAACCGGGGGGTTCAGGGGGGCGGAGCCCCCCGCCGAGGCGCAAAGCGCCGAGTTTCTTACTTTATAGCGAAATCTACATTAATTGAGTTTCCCTTGGGTGAACTCAGAATCTTGGGTGTGTATTTAGAGTTCCTGCCGAATTACCTAACAAATGGGGAATTTGCCTCACTTTTTTTTTCGAATGAGGGTTTATTTTAATGGAATAAAACCATAGTGAGCTGCTCGAAAACGCATCCAAAAAATTTTGAGAATTTAAGGAAGATGGAAATTTTAAATGTGGTGGCGATGTGTAAGAGGCAGCCATGTTTGAAACGCAACGGATATTCTACCAGTCTGACTTCAAAGGAGGTTCTGTGGCGCTTACCACACGAACTTTTAGCTTCCGAGTAGTGCGCACAAGAGTGCGCCGCGAACTGGCAGGAAGAACCCAGACACAAAAGTGACCAAAAGAAACAATATTACTCATTTTTTACTATACGAATCTATCTACTAGTTTATCAAGCATTATTAGTCTTCATCTTCTCTTATTTAGTTTCAAGATTTGAATCACATTATTCGAGTAGCCGTTTCACTGGATCGTTTTGTGTGGCGGTGCTAGAACTCTGTCTGTTGTCGGAGTTGTTTTCGCATCGTTTTTTTTGCTTCCTCACTACCGAAGGTAGGGAAGCTTTGTATTCGTGAAAGAAGTGAAAAAAAAAGTCCTCCAAAATCAAAATTTCCACTTGCTTTTTGCGTTTTAGAGCTTCCCGAACAATTTTGGTTCCGTGTCTGTCTGTCTGTCGGTCTGTCTGTGGTCAATCCTTGTCCCGGGCAAAACTATACTAACCTGTGGTCCGATTTTGATGAAATTTTCAGGGATTGTGCGGGTTAGGTCCTAGACGGTCCCCTATCAATTTAAGCACCTTCGGACCAATAGGAGCGAGTGCGCATGCGCAAACGTGAATTTCCTGGAACCTCGGTTTCTAATGAACCGATTTTGCTCAAATTTGGAGGTTAGTTAGGGACTAACTTCTAAGAGACACCCTATAAGTTTCAATCAAATTGGTCAAGCAATAGCCGCTGCGCATGCGCGAACTTGTAGATAATGTTTTCGCCAACTGATTCTATACGTCCATGTTACAATGAGTGAGGAAGCTATACTGCCCACCCAACTTGGCAGACGTTTTTGCTTCCGAGTCTACCAAGGTAGCGGAAGCTTTGTTTTCACTTTTCAAGGACGAAAAAAAAAAGTTCTCCAAAATCAAAATTTCCACTCGCGTTTTGCGTTTTAGACCTTTCTGAACAATTTTGGTTCCGTGTCTGTCTGTCTGTGTGTCTGTCATGAATTCCTTGTAACGCGCATAACTATACGAAGTTATTGTCCGATTTCGATGAAATTTTCAGGGATTGTGCGGGTTGGTGTGTAGACGGTCCCCTATGAAAATCATCATCCTCGGACTAATAGAAGCGACTGCGCATGCGCAAACGTGAATTCCTTGTAACAGCCATAACTTCCACATTTTCCATCCGATTTCAATGAAATTTTCAGGGATCTTACAGATTAGTATTTAGATGGTCCCATATGAAAATCACCACCTTCGGCCTGATAGTAGCCACTACGCATGCGCAAACGTGAATTTCCTTGTAACAGCCATAACTTCTACATTTTCCATCCGATTTCAATGAAATTTTCAGGGATGTTGAAGATCAGCGTTTAGATGGTCCCCTATGAAAATCATCACCCCCGGACTGATAGTAGCCGATGCGCATGCGCGAACGTGAATTGCTTGTAACAGCCATAACTTCCACAATTTCTACCCGATTTCGATGACATTTTCAGGGATTACGCGGATTAGGTTGTAGATGGTCCCCAATGAAAATCAAGGCCTTAAAATCTACAGTAGCCTCTGCGCATGCGCAATCGTAAAATCCTTGTAACAGCCGTAACAGGTGCGTCTGAGTTGAGGATCTCAAAACCATTCAACCAACCCATTTGTAGATCAGTGAGCAAAGTACTGGACTCACACCTAGGAGTCCCAGGATCGACTCCCAGTCTTGCTAAGAAATTTTTTGATTCCAATCACTACCGCAATTACATTTTCGGTCCGAATTTGATGAAATTTTCTAGGACCCTATGAGGGTAGTGAAAGGTACTTAGAGATTGATGTTTTGAGATTAACTACTATGCATCGGATCATCTATACAATCGGGTAATGGATACGAGGAAGCTATGTGCCACACCCACTTGGCAGACGTTTTTTTTTGTATGACGTCAACAATATTCTTCGATTTTCGCGGTGTTTTGTAACAGAGGTTCACTTGTTTAGGCATTTTCTCCTACGGTAATTTTTTCCCCTTGGTTATTCCTAGTGTTAAACGTTATTCTAGGGCCCTATTATAGGATTTGACTTGAAATTCCAGAATCTAAAATTGAGGCAAATTCCCCATTGTCGTTGGAACTGTTAATTGATCGCATCAGTAGGTTAAATCAGTTTGATTGGAGTTTGATGGTTTTACTTGCCAACTTGGTCCATATTAGCAGGATGATTTAAGAAGAACCTGTTGCAATGTCGAGCCCCGTTTGAAATATTGCTCTTCAAGTATTTACAGAATCACTCTCGCGTCAGTAGGAGATCCTCTTGGATGCCCTGACGTACACTGAAGAGATGGGATCAACCTTGAAACACGCTCATCCAATATTGAACGAAGGAGTTTCTCAACCTTCCCATCTCCCATTCGGGCTCTGGAGGGGTTCTGAACAATGACGTAGTGTAAATACTCATGCCCTAACAGCTCTAGCGCTAGACGCTCTTCTCTGTCTCGGAATAGCTTATCAGGAGTTACAAGCATTTCATTTATTATTCAGACATTTCCAAAGAGGTGGTACGTGCGATTAGTTCGAATCCATTCGTCAATTACAGCGATTGGTGGGGTGATGATACACGATTCAGGGAATTTTACAAGTTCATTCTTGTTAAACCCACGACAAAAACGCTACAAATTATTACACAATGGTTTATTATTTTTCTATATAGATCACTCGTCTGCAAAGCCACCAACCATCCAACTTGAAGAAAAACATCGATCGCATTTCGGTCAGCTTTAATTTGAACGGAGATTAGGCCTCTTTTGCGATTCACACTCGTGTTTCTGATTTATCGTACGTCCAACCCTTAAATTCTCGTACGGGGCGAACGGTTTGTCCTACAGGGCTCCACGTGGTCTAAAAATTCTATGCTATCTTAAATTGATGGAAGAACAATACCTTTATATCGAAATTTTTGACGTGATAACGTCTTATAAATTGGTTTACCGGGAGACACTTCAAGAAACTGCGTTACGCTCCGCTCACGGAGGGGGTGCAGCTCGGCGCTCCCTAAAGGCGGGCGGCCCCTCCCCTTCCCCGGCGCTCACAAAAGCGGGAGCGCCCCGCCCCCCCTCCCTGGCACTCACTCCCCCCCCCCCCCCCCACCCATGGGAAATACCTACTCTGTGCAACTTGACAAAGAATTTTATTTTATCCTTCTTCCTACTATACGAATGAATATTAACATTAAAATTATTTTACCACTCAAAGTAGTTGTCACGTAAAACTTTCGCCCGTATACCGACTTTACAGGCAACAACACAGGGTTTTTTTGTGTTAGGGCGTTTTCAAAATTTCTTTTGAACCCTTAGAAGTGGCCTACATCAACCAAAATCTTCGGGGCACAACTAGACCCCAAATGGAGCCTACATACCAAATTTCATCAAAATCGGTCAATGCTAAGTGGGGAAAGTGCCGCGTACGGCGGATGGCCAAATTTTTATTCGATTTTTGGATTCTACGTACCTTGAAACGTGAACCAACAAATTTTGAAGGGGTGTTAAAAAAAATTCCAAAGGTTCATTATTGAAAATAATAAACCAATAATAATGAAGCCAATCAAACATTTAAAAAAATTGTTATGTCTCCTTCCTATTTTTTCCTTCTTCGTGTTCTGCAGCGATGAGATGAAAAACTCACATTTTGAACAAAGCTCCTTCAGTGGAATGAAAACACTATGTTGAGACTATTCTGACTTCATGTTCGATAAAAGAATGAAAAGTAAACCGGGCTCGCAGTTAAGGGGGTCTCAGTCGGTCGCTGTTTGTTTCTCGTTCCGGGTTAGTATTTTCCTCAATTACCCGCGCTCAAACTTGAAAAATTGTACCTAAATTTGAAATTTCCAAGGATTTTTGATATTCATCTGCGAAGGGAATTGAAAAACTGAAAGATTGCCGCTGGATGCTCAAAATCGCACAATAATAGCCAGAGAAAAATTATTACACAATGGTTTATTATTTTTCTATATAGATCACTCGTCTGCAAAGTCAACAACCATCCAATATGAAGAAAAACGTCGATCGCATTTCGGTCAGCTAAAATTTGAATGGAGAGTAGTCCTCTTTTGCGATTCACACTCGTGTTTCTGATTTATCGTACGTCCAACCCTTAAATTCTCGAAGGGAGCGAACGGTTTGTCCTACAGAGCTCCGCGTGGTCTCAACAAATTCTAAAAATTCTATAGAATCTTAAATAGAAGGAAAAACAATACCTTTATATCAAAATTTTTTGAGTTAGGGCGTTTTCAAAATTTCAAAATTCATTTAGAAACCCTTAGAAGTGACCTACATCAACCAAAATCTTCGGGGCACAACTAGACCCAAAATGGAGCCCACATACCAAATTTCATCAAAATCGGTCAATGCTAAGTGGAGAAAGTGCCGCGTACGGCGGACGGACGGCGAAATTTTTATTCGATTTTTGGATTCTACGTACCTTGAAACGTAAAACAACAAATTTTGAGGGGGTGTTAAAAATTTTGTTTTCTTGGTCGATTCCAAAGGTTTTATTATTGAAATTAATAAACCAAAATGGGGAAAAACTACTGAATAAACGGTTTTTCCCATATTTATCTGACAATTATTCTTCGATTTTGATGATTCCAGCGACAATCTTTCAGTTTTTCAATTCCCTTCGTCCGTGCACTAATGAATTTCTAAAATCCTTTAAAATTTCCGATTTAAGTACAACTTTTTAAGTTTTGCCCCTTCGATTTGGCAAAATACTGACCCGGAACGAGGAACGAACGGCGACCGACTCAGACCCCCTGAGACCTATTTAACTTTACCAAATTTTGCAGTATTTTCTCACATTATATTTTTTCGCAGTTCCAAATCCTGCAGTGCTTTTGGTTTATTATTTTCAACTAGCTGTAAAGCCTACAAAAGCAGGCAATCACGATTCCTCCGACTCTCCCCGCCACCCACTCCCTCCGACTCCTCCCGCCTCCGGTTCCTCCAACTCCTCCCGCCTCTGGTTCCTCCGACTCCTCCCTCTGCCAACTCCTCCCGCCTCCTGTTCCTCCAACTCTCCCCTATTCTAGATAGTAGATAGGGTAGTAGCAAAGATTCTAGTAGCAGAATCTTTGCAAAATCGCTCCATATCGGTAAATAAATTGATGTCTACTATACAATTACAGTAATAAGTAAATTACTGAACAATACATGATTTGTCAGAAAAAAGGACGCTTTTTGATAATCTCTAACATATACTAACTTACTTCAACGTTCTTCAACTTTAATAATCTCTGAGCTTCAATAGTCTCCTATACATACATGCTGTTTAATAGCCTTTCGCATCTAAAGCCCCCTTCTGTAACTAGCCAACTTAACACTTGCTTTTTGTATTTTGGTCTAGTGAACTTCTGGGGACTTTTCATGCTGCAAACAATTTCTCGATGTAACAAAATTTGTTACATTTAATGTAGAATGAAGATCGGGCTGTGCGTTGTCAGAGTCAGTCTAGGTCTAGGGCCAATGTCTGCCCAGCCTGCGCAGATCAGCCACCAACCACGTTCAGCCTGTGCAGATCAGCCACCGTCTACCCACCGGTCAGTTTTAATAAGACAATTAACAGGCGATCTGCCGCCTACAGAGCGGAGCTGCAGGCGAGGACGGGGAGCCTCCGCGGGACGAGGGCGGCCCTAATGAATTTCTTCTCATGAGCCGGCAGTAAAGCAGGGAGAGCATTCCTCATTGCGGTCACGTGCGTCCTCATTATGGATGCTAACTGCCCTAACAACACCCCATAACGCCCGCCCTGGCTCAATAGATTATGTAGTAAACTCCGGGGAAGAGGGGGACTAGCCCGGGTCGAGGAGACGCTCCGGGGTTCGGGTTTGATTTACGGACGGATCGCTTTAAATTATCGAGGTGAATCAAAGCACGTTGGAGCGCTTTCCTGCTCGAGGGAGCCCCTTCCGGGCGGCCCTGTTGACCCACAAACTCGCAGAATCCGCCAAGTTGTGTCGGCAGTTTGGGAGCCCCTCGGCTCCGCGACCTCAACTATCGCTTAGTTAAACTTTACAGAGCGCGCAATCGAAGATACCTTAAACTTGAGGAGAGCGGTTTAACTCGAGCCACCTAACCCGGAAGATACTTCCAAAATTTAAGTGGAGGAACCTACGAGTGGAGGGTGGTACCTACGAGTGGAGGGAAGCAAGGGTGATAGACTTACTTACTTGTACTCAGATAGACTAGACTTAGTGTAGTCTAGTAACCGTTGAGGGGGAGATACCTACGAGTGGAGGGTGGTACCTATGAGTGGAGACTCAACCTCCACACAAAGCTACCGAAAATGGAGGCTCTGAGTCTACCAAGGTATGGGATATTGTTTTAGCATTTAGGAGACAAAAACGCTGCAAATTATTACACAATCGTTTATTATTTTTCCATACAGGGTGTCTACCTTTTGGATGGACCAAACTTCAAGGATCAATTCTACAACTAATTTGCAAAAAAAAAATGTCTCTTAGCAATTTTTTCTCAACCCACTCAAAATTCTTTTTTGTCACTTTAAAGTTTTTATTCGTATTTTCAACCTTGCAGCACTAAAATGGTCTTAACTCCCTTATTTCTCATGCTATTTCGAATCTGAGTACACCGTTAGACAGAGCGTTAAATTTCCTATCCGTTTAGTGGGAAACCCAGTTTCTTAAAGCCATTTGTAAAAGTAAAAAAATAAATCAAAGTCAACATTTATAATTTTTTTCGAAAATCGCCATTTTTCAGGCTAACGATTCCCCGATAAAAAATACCGCTATCGTGGTGCACTTGACGGGAAAAACTACCCCAAGATCTCACCTTTCCAACGGTATGTCAGTTTTAAGGTTTAAGATGAAAGTTTCTTGAAAAAATTGAGTTTTATGCGAAAAAAACGTGCTTTTTTAGGCATATTCCGCTAGAGAGTCGACCAAGTATTATTGCCTTCACTTTTCAAGGATTGCAATAAAAAGTCCATCAAATTAAATTTCCACTCGTATTTTACGTTTTGGACCTTCCTGAACAATTTTGGTACCGTGTCTGTCCATTTGCCAGTCGGTCTGTCTGTTTGGAAGTCCTTGTAGATGGAAAAAGCAATACGAAGCTACTGTCCAATTTCGATGTAATTTTCGGCGATGTTCTCCATCATAATCAAAGTCAAGGCATTAAATTTTCAAAATCAAATTCAAAAATTTTGATTTTTTTTAGAAATTACCATTTTTTAGTTTTATTATTTTCAATATTGAGCCTTTGGTATCGAGCAAAAAAATGTTAACCCCCTCTCAAAACTGTTTTATTGTTTGCCCGTAATAAGTAGCGCTATCGCGTGGCCACTCAATGGCCAAAAATACCCCGGGATCACATCTTTTCTACGTTAAGAATCAGTTTTTCGTTTAATTAGAATATACATCAAGAAATTGACTTTTTGTAGCAGAAGAATAACATTGAAGAGTTTCAGTAACAGTAATACTTTTTTAACAACAATTATTGACTTTCCACTCCGATAATGAGTGTCCTTCATTGTACCTACCAAGACTTTTTGGTATTAGTAATGGTAGCTATCTTACAATGACAATTTTTTTCTGCCAATTGTTCTTCAATTATATTTTAGTTCCATTTTTAAAATCAAAATGAACGGTTTTCCGTTGAGTGGCCCGCGGTAGCACAACTTATTCCAGGTTAACAATAAACATAAAAAATGGTAATTTCTAAAAAAAATCAAAATGTTTGAATTTGGTTTTGAAAATGTAATGCTTTGACTTTGATGTTCATGGAGAACATCGCCAAAAATTACATTGAAATCGGACAGTAGCTTTGTATTGCTTTTGCCATCTACAAGGACTTTCAGACAGACAGACCGACTGTCAGATGGGCAGACACGGTACCAAAATTGTTCAGGAAGGTCCAAAACGAAAAATACGAGTGGAAATTTAATTTGATGGACTTTTTATTGCAATCCTTGAAAAGTGAAGGCAATAATACTTGGTCGACTCTCTAGCGGAATATGCCTAAAGAAGCACGTTTTTTTTCGCATAAAACTCAATTTTTTCAAGAAACTTTCATCTTAAACCTTAAAACTGACATACCGTTGGAAAGGTGAGATCTTGGGGTAGTTTTTCCCGTCAAGTGCACCACGATAGCGGTATTTTTTATCGGGGAATCGTTAGCCTGAAAAATGGCGATTTTCGAAAAAAATTATAAATGTTGACTTTGATTTATTTTTTACTTTTACAAATGGCTTTAAGAAACTGGGTTTCCCACTAAACGGATAGGAAATTTAACGCTCTGTCTAACGGTGTACTCAGATTCGAAATAGCATGAGAAATAAGGGAGTTAAGACCATTTTAGTGCTGCAAGGTTGAAAATACGAATAAAAACTTTAAAGTGACAAAAAAGAATTTTGGGTGGGTTAAGAAAAAATTGCTAAGAGATATTTTTTTTTGCAAATTAGTTGTAGAATTGATCCTTGAAGTTTGGTCCATCCAAAAGGTAGACACCCTGTATGGATCACTCGTCTGCAAAGCCACCAACCATCCAACATGAAGAAAAACATCGATCGCATTTTGGTCTGCTGAAATTTGAACGGAGATTAGGCCTCTTTTGCGATTCACACTCGTGATTCTGATTTATCGTACGTAAAACCCTTAAATTCTCGTAGCGAGCGAACGGCCTGTCCTACAGAGCTCCGCGTGGTCTCTAAAAATTCTATAGAATCTTAAATTGAAGGAAAAACAATACCTTCATATCAAAATTTTTTGAGTTAGGGCGTTTTCAAAATTTCAAAATTCATTTTTCAACCCTTAGAAGTGGCCTACATCAACCAAAATCTTCGGGCACAACTAGACCCCAAATGGAGCCTACATACCAAATTTCATCAAAATCGGTCAATGCTAAGTGGGGAAAGTGCCTCGTACGGTGTGCGGAGTACGGCGGACGGACGGCCAAATTTTTATTCGAACCTTGAAACGTAAACTTTCAAATTTTGAGAGGGTATTAAAATTTTTTTTTTCTTGGTCGATTACAAAGGTTCATTATTGAAAATAATAAACCAAAAAACGTTGGTAATTATAAATGCTTGCATACGAGTCTGCAACACATTTTCATGTCCCAACCACCACAACCAAAACCAAATGTCAACCACTGCACAACAAGGTAGTGAAGTAAGGTTGTTAGTTCATGTACCCAAGCATCAAAACAGTTGATTGTTCTCTACGCAACACAGTGAGTCTATTTTATTTATTGATATCGCGTGAGCAAGTTTTCGTGACGATTTTTCAGTTTATGTGCCAAAGTAAAGACATGAAAATGTCAAAATTTGGTGTAATAACATTGAGTGAATCCGTTTGTGCAGTAGGAAGGTGAGAAGGTGAATAAAAATGCGAGTTTTATCGCTGACCTACTGGTATAAATTGATAAAATGCTTATCCAATGGGACGTTCCCTGGAACAATAATTTTTCTTAGATTGACAAGATTTAGCGCTAAAATATCGCCTGGTGAGAACTACAAGGGCATAACTCAAAATTCGTAGTTTTGAGATAATAGCATTGAAAGGTTTGGAGACAGGAAAAAAGGTTGTACTCGGCAGAAAATCTTGTTACTGCCTCCGTTTTTCTATCACTTAATATTCTATCATCTCTCAGCTTAGGATTCATGCACTTTTTTCAGTTTTCAACTGATCGAAATATTTTTAAATAATTAATAAAAGGTATCTCAGTGCGTGACAGGTGTCAACAAAGTAAGTATAGTAAGCTGAATTTTTACGATGTAAATAAATTTTGAATGAAATCATTGAATGTTAAATGTTTTATTCAATATTAATGACATTTTTGTCGAAGGAATATCACATATACAATGCTATCTGACTGTTAATAACTTCAAAGTGGAAGTCAAAAGTGAAAACTCCAAATTGAGAAAACTCGTGATATTGTGAAGTTCTATTATTGTTCATTGTCTCCATGTTATTATAACAGGAAATGTATCTAGTTTCCCTTAGCTACATTTCACAATTCTTATTATTCGAAATATACGTTCACCGTTAGTTCAAAGTATAATATACTTTTCAATATTATTGAAAATCTCGTCTTTATCAATACCACTCGCCACAACACGTGACAACTTAGGAACGAAACTTCTAACTCACAAAAATATCAACTAGAAAAAATTGTTACTCGTATTATAAATTATTCTCACTTATCTAGTAGTGAATAGTCGAATCCATCAATCCATCACAGTCGTTGACTAAATTAGTAAATTTTCCTCAAATTCTCACGATTTGAAACGAAAACTAAATGGTAGGCTTTGCATACAACATTTTGTTCACTTAAAATCACCAGTCTCGAAGTTGATCAGTTCAAAAATAAAATGAAATTAGTCATTCCTGATCCAAAAAGAAAAGTTGACTCTTAATTAAAGATTTTTTCTCCACAACAGGTTCCCTTCAGGAAGTTTAAATGGAATTTTTTAAAATTAAATGAAAGATGTTGATGAAAGTGGCTCGCTCCCATAGGTCCAGAGTTCCCACAACTGATCTGAGTCTGAAAATTGCAACAGATTGAACATAATTAAGTAGGGAAGCTGCTAAAATGTATTTGTAGAAATGTATTCAACAGGCAAGGCAACTCATGAAATTTAAACTTTGACGGCTCAATAACAAAAGTACGTTTCAACAACTAGGTAAGTAGGTAGTCATTAGTTACTGCCCATTTTGATTCCTACTCCTTGGTTACTTGTCTGATTAAACAAGAGAACAATCTGAAACAAACAATGTAGGTGCCTACATAAAAATGCTTTGTTTAACGACCATGTAAATCATTTCAACCATCTGCTAGAAGCTAGTGTCCTCTAGTTCTTTGGATCAAGGGCGTGAAACAAAGGGAAATTTCTGATAACAATCGTCATTTTCTAACAACAGCCATGATAAGAATGAAAAATTCAAATAATAAGGGCTTAACTACAAATTAATGCTACAATTTCGTTTAGACTGGATCATGCTACTATCGCAATACAGGCGCATCTCTAATAAGAGTGCTGTTATGGGCAGCATAGGCATAGAAGTCCGAACCCGCCTCTGTTGACGTAGACTCTTTGGATCAGAACCATCCAAAAGATGGCACTAAACTGAAATGAACCTGAGTTGCATAACAGGGGATGCGGAAGTGGGGGAATTCAACAAGGGAACTAGCTCATTCTACCCTTCTTTAGTCGAAGTTCACTTATGACCCCTCATTTAAGTAGACGATCACCCTCAGAATAGTTGGAATATAACTATAACTCAAAAAACACCGATTTTTGAGTTACGCCCTTGTAGTTCTCTCCAGGCGATATTAGGTAATTTTAAACTTCAGAAAACATATTTTTTAATCTATTTTTGTATTCTGAATCGAATGAAACCATTCCCAAGGTAATACACAAATTCGTTCCAGAGGTGACGATTTTTTCCGAATTTTGGTAATTTTGCCCCGCCGTGCGCCGACGAAGACCGCGCGAGGGAAGTCTTCGGCCGCCAGAGCGCTCCCTCGCCCGCCGCCCGCCGCCGAGCGCTCAGTGCGGTCCCGCGACCCGACCAGGCAGCTTGTGGAGGAACCTCCGCCTCTCGAACCCTCGCCGCAGTTCGCGATGTGTTTCCAGTGACCGCCGCCTCGCGATCTTCACGATGGTCGACTCCAACACAGTCATCGAAGGCTCCGTCAAGTTCCGGGACGGCAAAAAGGTGAATAATCTCTCTGAATATGTTTATTAACCCTAGGATGGCACACCTATTTTTCGCATACCTACTTAAACGGCACACTGGGGTCAATTCTGACCCCAAAATTTAAATTCCTCTAATTTAAATTTAAGACAGAAATTTAAATTTTTTTTAGGTTGTAAAAATTTATTGATAGCCTGTTTGTTGAAATATATACAAAAAAACAGCTTAAACCAGGAACAAATTTCGGTTTTGAGTATAGTTTCGTAAAAAGTCAATAAAAATATGAAAATAGATAAAATTTCTGAAATTTGAAATTATATATTGTTGAAGGTTTTTTAAAATAGATTCCACTATCAGCATTCCAAGTTGACAATATTTGGAATCAAATATTTAAAAAATCATTTAGTTCTATAGAATAGTTTCGATAATAGATCACCTCAAAGATGGCCCCTGTTTTGAGTTTGACTGACGACTTTCACCAGCACTTTTATTTCTCTGCTTTTCAAAAAAATTGTATTATCACTCCTGTATTATTGTGAATTTTTATAGTATACTTGCTTTGGCTCAAAGTAGGGGCTTCTCACGGTAAATGGAAAAACAAGGAATTTAGAAATCAATATACGTATGTATCAATCTTGGCACACCTATTTTTCGCATACATAAACGGCATACTGGGGTCAATTCTGACTCCAAAATTTAAAAGGCAAAAGAATGAATAGAAAGTCACATTGGGGTCAAATAGTCCCCCACACAAAAAAAGTCAACCGATTATAGCACACTGGGGTCAGATGTGGCCCTTAGCACGTTTGCAAGTTAACTGCACGAACTCTAGCGAGTGACTGACCTTAACCACTGACAAAGGGGCTCAAAAAGAGTTCCAACTTTATTTACAAAATATCCCTGTTCGAAGAAATTTTTTTTTTTATAGATACACGGCCAAATGTAAATCGTGGGGTCACGAATGACCCCGGTGTGTCATCCTAGGGTTAAGTTGGTGTCGAAACACCTTTCAGAAGTGGAAATTGAAATGTTTTTAGCGACAAAAACCCAACACTTTGAGGTGCCTTCAGCCAGATATCTCCTGGAACTTGGAAAAATAGAGTGAGTTGTGCCCAACAACTTCGTCGTCCACGAAAATCTGAAAGGTGTTTCAATCTCACACCAACACACACAGTGCAATTGCTATCATGCCTACACAGAAACCCCAATTCAGGTTTTTCATTCTTTTCCAACTAATAATGGTTGAATTGATAATTTTGCCAGAGCAACTTTCTTCATTATGTAGGTCCTTAGAGGTGAATTTATGGCAAATCGTGTCTGTCATTACAATGTACAGTAAAAATTGCGAAATGAGCTGCTAAAACTCCGAAAGATTTTATCATAACATCATGAAATATTCTACAAAAAAAGAAAAAAATCTGCCCCATTATGCTAATTTTATGCAAATGCTTATTCTCTTTATCTACAACAATGAGGCAGGATATTGAAATCATGATGATCTCATTCATAAAAGCGATGAAATTGAAAATAAATGCTCTAAAAAATCTGATACACCTAACTCTGTAAAAGTGGATATTCCTCCGTTTCTCGTATTTTACGCTGTAACGACCAGATTTATGTGGAAGGTTAGATTTTTTTCATTTGTGGAAACGAACAAAATATTTCTCCTCATTTACCTGCGTTAGGTATTGGGAAAGCATCAATTTCCATTCTGATAGCCATAATTTTTTTCTCAAAAAAAAAAAAAAACATTACTGTTGCTCGCAGAATATTGAGTTTTACGAATTCAGAACTTGGCTGTAACGGTTGATAGAATACCGCGTATTCCACACATTTGTGTATTAGCGTAAAACAAGTTTGTAATCGAAATTACTCACAACCAAAGCGGCAGTTCTGAATTCGAACGACATGTCTGTTTACTTCATGTCAATGTTGGTGTTGTGGCTTTCGTTTATGTTGCATGCATTTGAATTTTTATTTTCTGTAACGCATGAAGAGTTGTCACATCTCGATATTTTGTGCATCTTCATCGAACGTTATACAACATAATTTGTTCACACCAGGGGCGTTAGGTGACATTCGAAAGTGGTGGGGCACCAAATCAGAAAATACAAAAACTTGACCACAGGATCACACATACCTACTTTTGCGACAGAGGACCCACTGGGGAACAATCACACCTCAACTTCTTTCCAGAGATTAAAACATTCGGGGATCAAATTTAGTCAATAATGTATAGAGATATGCGCTAAAAACGAGTGTGATTTCCTACTGTGACAGTCTAGCATTACCAACAACTTTTTCATTGAACAAGAAGTACCCTGATAAGTAATGGAAGGATATCAATCTTTCCGAACTCTTAGCAATTCATAATGTGCGGTGTAGCTAGGCCTACATTATGAGTAGGTATAAGATAGGTAGAAGTTAACTTATCTGTTTGACGTCCCATAGCAAATCTAAGATGAACCGTGAAAACGTAGGTACCTACCTAGGTTCTCCCAAAAAACACAGCTAATATAGATCATGAAGCGAACTCAAATCACATTAACGGAAATGAATACATTAAAATCAATGGAGAATAATAATTCATTGATTATTCGTGAAAACCCCCAGTTTAGGTAAGTAAGGTTGTTGTGATTGTATCTTAGCGCGACTTGCCAAGCGAGATAAGACAACTGATAAAAGGAATTGAATCGTTTTCCTCCAAGGGAATCCTCCACTCTTTGTCATACACGGAACTTCCATGGATGTTTCAACAAAGCATCCATCCATCCACTTTAATCTTATCTTGAAAAAATCGATTTGCGACTCATGAAAATCGATTGCGGCCTCCCTGGGGCCGAAAAGGGAGGGGGTAAACGGACGAGGCCTGCATTTTTATACTACTGCGCATGCGCGGATGGGGAAAAAACTAATAACAAACCATGTAACCATAACAACTCTGGGGCAGAAATGTTCTTGCCCTAGAGTTTCCTTAGCAACATGTTATCTTCCCAGATATCGATTCCATCGATATGATTTCCATACTATCGATTCCATCGTCCTTCTTCTCTCTAGGTCCATGGTGCTGGTTTTGGGTACAACCTCTGGTGACCAACTTCCATCCTAGTTCTTCTATCTACTTCCACAATGGATATTTGACATAATAATTACATTCATGTCAGTGTAAAATTATTATACACTTGTAAACGATCCATGCTTTCATGGATCAGTGAGTTTTGAGGAAAAAATCTTTCTCCTAGGGTTTTTTTTACTTGGGGAGAACACTTTTCGAAGCGAGTTTTTTCAACTTTGAGGTGAAATTAGAGAGGGAAATTTTGCCGGGGCTAGACCCAGAGTGGCCTTATGGACGCCACGCCCCTGGTTCACATGTCCTGTTCTTAAAACCAAATCGTCGCACATTATGACGAAACTATGAGCCCAAGTGCCTACGCTGTTCAGTCGATAGGACCATCCATCGTACCTGCCGAATAATTCTCTTGTCGAGGTTCACAATTTTAATGTTTCTTATGTTGGTAAAATGAGGAAATACTTCCGAGAGTTGTGGGTGCTATTCGGAATTTGGAGAAAATATGAATGTTTCCGTCAGTGAGAATTGATTTGAGAATCACACTCGAGCTTCTGATGAATTATATTTTCCCTCAAACCTTAAAGGGGGTCTATTATGATTCTGAAATAAGAGATAGAGGTATATAAGCTCGAGTAAGATGACCAGGGGCGTCGCGTGATAATATTCGTCAGGCAAACAGCTAGGCTGCAAATTATTACACAAAGGTTCATTTTTTCTGCATTGATCATGCGCCAGCAAAGAACTCAGCTTTGCCTTTGTCACCAGCTACCAACCATGTTTTACCTTCACAATCAAGTTTATTTGGGAGCACTAAACGCTCCACACTCCACTGTAAGAAATAAAGAATTCCTTCGTTTAGAAATTTGATTACTGGTTGCTAAGGAAGCAAAACCGAGTTCATCCCAAAGAAACGATCGGCGAACGCATTTTGGTTAACTAAAATTTGAAGGGCGATCACGCCTCTTTTGCGATTCATACTCGTTTTTCTGATTTATCGTAAGTCCAACCCTTAAGTTCTCGTAGGGAGCGAACAGTTTGTCCTACAAAGCTATGGGTAGTCTCATTCGATTCTAAAAATTCAATGGTACAATCTTAAATTTGTGAAAAAACAATACCTTCATATCGAGAGTTTTCGAGAGAGGGTGCCTTTGGAAGTTTCAGCCCTTCCGTTTCACCACTTAGAAGTGACTTACATCAACCAAAAGCTTTGCGGCACAACTAGACCCCAAATGGAGCCCGCATACCAAATTTCATCAAAATCGGTCCATGATAATTAAGGAAAGATCCGCGGACGGACGGATTTTTTTTATATATATATATAATATATTCGATTTTCAAAATCTACCTACCACAAACGTAAACCATCAAATTTGAGGGTGGTCAAACTTTTTTCTTGAAAATAATTAACCAAAAAGGGAGACTCTGAATTTAGACCTAATAAGATGTGAAACCTTCATTCTACTATGTTTTGCAATTATTTCCTAGTGTCTATCAACAAGAAAAACGATTAGGTACAGTGAAATACAGTAAAATCGGGAACGGGACACCAGTCAACGTCATACAGCTGATATTTGCGGCGGCGAAAAAACGAACTGCTTTCCTTCTTTGAGATAATGTGGGTGGATGGATATGTTATGTCTTCATGTGTGGGCTAATTAGTAGCCATGGCTCATCTTCCAAGTTTCTCTGCATTCAAGGTCACGAAGCAGTTTTCTGACTGTTTGCAACAGCTGATAGCGTGGTAGTGGGGGTATAGCAATACTTGATACCGCGCTGACCCCCCGCCGATCGTCGCCTCTCACTCTAAACAGTCCCGAAAAATTTATTTTTTTGAACTGCTTGCCTTGATCGCCAGGCACCACCGCGTATCATCCGCAATCATCTACATTACCGACCTCTCCAAGTCTCTGGTGTGTTGCGGGCTAGTATCCAAGGCAAAATACGTTGTTGCGTGTATATTCCTTGATAATAATAAAATAGTCCCTAAATATTATAAAAGTTTTCCAAAATCAGCTAAATATTACAAAAAATGGAAGTATAAGAGAATCTCAACAAAAATTAATTTATTTATTTTGCATATTTGTAGTAAGGCAAACAGTGTTTGCTATGTTTGCCTGGAGGAGACGCCACTGAAGATGACCCCTCATCCCTTACTATATTTATGTCAACCTAATAAGCGATCATAAAACATGATTTTAAAGAATTAGGGGGCGAAAGGTTGGTGACTCTGGGCGGTCTTGATCGAATCTAAAACGCTGCAAATTATTACACAAAGGTTTATCATTTTCTATATAGATCACTCGTCTGCAAAGAACTCGGCTTTGCCATTGTCACCACCTATCAACCTTAGATACTACCTACCTACCACGTACCTACATCGATCGCATTTCGGTCAGCTAAAATTTCAACGGAGATTAGGCCTCTTTTGCGATTCACACTCGTGTTTCTGATTTATCGTACGTCCAACCCTTAAATTCTCGTAGGGAGCGAACGGTTTGCTCCGCGTGGTTTCTAAAAATTAAATACTATCTTAAATTGATGGAAAAACAATACCTTTATATCGAAATTTTTTGAGTTAGGGCGTTTTTCAAACTCCAACCCTTATTTTTCAACCCTTATAAGTGACCTACATCAACCAAAAGCTTCGGGGCACAACTAGAACCCAATTGGAGCCAAAATACCAAATTTCATAAAAATCGGCACATGGGAACTAAGCAAAATGCCGCGTAGGTGGACGGACGGCCAAATTTTTATTCGAATTTTGGATTCTACGTTTCTTGAAACAAAAACCAACAAATTTTGAGGGAGCGTTAAAAAATTTGTTTTTTTGATCGATTCCAAAGGTTCATTATTAAAAATAATAAACCAAAAAAATTAGGGAGCGAGTGGTGGTGACTCTAGGTGGTCCTGTTCGATTCTAAAAATCGGAAACAATTTTAGAACGATTAGAAAACCACTCATTCCGTTGAAACTTGTTGGGGTAGGGAGTTTTGAGAACGTCATCCCAGTTTTCACACTAACAATGAACATTCTATCAAATGAATGACAATCATTTGAGGTGTTGGCCCGTAGTTGCTGCAGGTTCTTCAAAATTATAATCAAAAGCTGAGTAATGCATCTAAGCCCTAATTGAAACCCATACAACGAATTTCTCTGAGTTTGGTCCATGGGAGTGGAGTAAGTGATTTTTGTGTATGGCGGAGTGAAGAAATTGTTTTCAAAATTTCATTTTCGGGTGCTACGTCCCTTCATACGTGAGCTCAAGTAGGTATCTGTAGTGTGTATTTGAGTGTTGAAAGTAAATGAAAATGGGAGTACCTGGATGAGTAATTTTCAAATTCGAAGTAAATGAATCTCAAACGAAAAGTTCAACTGATGCCCATATTCAGCAAAATAAGTTCAGGAAACTGAAGCGACGCAACAGGGAAAATTAAATATTTATGCACGCCTAGTAGACTCGGTCAAAGCTTCGACAAACTTAGAAGGAAATTCGGGACTTCGAACCCTTTTTGGGAAATATGATAATTTTATGATAATCCGGGTCAAAAGTTTTCACAATAAAATTCCGTTTCCTCTCCCGGAACCAGAACGTAAGACGGAATATTAGATTCCGAATACCAGAGAAGGGACTTGAAAGGATGAGCGGAGAATGGGGACGTAACTCGACGTACATATTTGAGTTTTTAGGCGAGAAAAAGGAGACTGAAAAGGAGGACTCGCGGGGGAGTTTGATTTTGAAAGATACTTCTTGTCTCGCAGGAAACTGTTCCAAAACAAATAAGGCCGGAAAGTCTTCTAGGGCGTATCAGATTGCTTTATGAGGAGGATCGGCCTTTTCCGAAAGATGTTCAGCCGAGCGGCAACTCGGAATTTGAGGAGGAATTCGAGTTTGAAGAAGCCGACCTTTTGAACGCGATGTTTAGATGAGACGCGCCGGAAGATTGAAAGAAGCAATTTTTATTTTCTTCGATGCTGCTAAGTGATGGAGGAAGTATTGCAATCTGATGAAAACCGATTTTTGAACACTCTTGGTTGTGAATGACTGAGGTTCTTGTCGTTTTGGGCTATCGAGTGTACCTGAGTGTGGCCTCCAACACGACACAAAACTTGGACTTTGAGGATTTCCATACCGTCGGGACAATTTCAAAAACACGTAATTCCTGTTTTCCAATATTTCAAAGCTAGACGTATTTATGATCGCAGGTAGATCCCAATATCTCCATAAACCCACTTGAAGATGCATTTAAGTGTGGTTGAATAATGAGACTATATAATATATAGTCTCATGACTATATTATAGTCTCATTATTCAACCACATTTAAATGCATCTTCAAGTGGGTTTATGGAGATATTGGGATCTACCTGCGATCATAAATACGTCTAGCTTTGAAATATTGGAAAACAGGAATTACGTGTTTTTAAGTATTTACGTGTTTTTAAATATATTTATAACTGTGTTCGCAAAAGTAGAATTTAACCCATTTCAAGCCAAGGGTGGAAATAACAGAGAAGAGAGAGGAGGAGGATGAACTCTTTTACAAGATGGCGGCCGAAATAAGGCATAATTTGCTCGCCAATTAAGAGCAAAAATGCTCCAAATTTTATGAATTTCACATTTTAATGGGATTCAAGAGGCCTCAGTCTTCCAAATCAATGTTCGCTCAGTTGCCCAGGATCGAATTTGAGCCACCATAATCATGCTTTTGGCCAAAAGGCCTCCTTTAAAAAAAAAAATCCAAAGTCGCATCGAGCTCCTGAATGTCGAAGAATTGTTTTTGACGAGTATAGGAACAGCATGAACGAGAAAAAGTTCTTCTATGAAGATTTTCCACTATTTTCAATATTAAAAAAAAGTCGATGCGAAAACGCATTAGTAGCCGGAAATGGGTTAATAAATTTTACTGAAATGTATTATTAAACTGACTTTTATTTACAATTTTACTCAGGTTGGAGAATTGGTAGGACTATTTAGATAGAGATTGTCCCCCTGCCCAAAACCGATTACGCTATTTAGGTGATCCAACTGGCTGGAAAGCGTTGAATGATCGCGTAGGTGAGGGAAAGGCGATAGAAGTGGACTTTAGCTGGAGTGGATTGTGGTGGCGCCATGATCTGCCCTTCTAGAGGAGTGATGCAGGCGGGAGACGGGTGGAGGTATGACGTAGGAAGGTTCTGACGTAGGAGCTGATTTAAGAAAAAAAAAAAAAAAAAAAAAAAATAGGTACCTCCAGCCTCAGCCTTTGCAGGTTCTTTGTGGACACCTGTCCATTTCGAGGTTCGTTTACACCATTTTATTTTTGTGGAATGCGTACAAGAGAAGGAGGTCCTTACACGCATTTTTAGCACGTCTTTTGCTCTTTTAATCCTGAAAATTAGGCTTTTTTTTCAACCAATGGTCTCGGAAGGGCCCCACACCATTCTGCCAAAGATATAATTTTTGAGAAGAAAGAGAGCTAGTATTTCGTGGAAAAACGCTGCAAATTATTACACAATGGTTTATTATTTTTTATTTTTCTATATAGATCACTCGTCTGCAAAGCCACCAACCATCCAACATGAAGAAAAACATCGATCGCATTTTGGTCAGCTAACATTTGAACGGAGATTAGGCCTCTTTTGCGATTCACACTCGTGTTTCTGATTTATCGTACGTTCAAACTTTAAATTCTCGTAGTGAGCAAACGGTTTGTCCTACAAAGCTCCGGGTGGTCTCAAAAAATTCTAAAAATTCTATAGAATCTTAAATTGAAGGAAAAAAAATACCTAAACAAGAGACATGCCTTCAAACCAACTACCTTCAGGATAGAATCATTGATAGTATTATGTCGCACAATTCATGGAATAGGGTAGGTGGGGGTAAAGGTTTGCATGCAAAGGTTCTCAGGGAAGCTTTAAAATGACCGGTGAATTTGAGGAGAATCAGATAGGCAGTGCACTTGTTTACTTCAAGTCAGTTCAAGTCAGCCTCGAGAAACCTCAGTGAGTCAAAATCGTCTCGTGTTGAAAAAACGCTGCAAATTATTACACAATGGTTTATTATTTTTCTATGTAGATCACTCGTCTACAAAATCACCAACCATCCAATATGAAGAAAAAAAGAAAAAAAAAATCTAAAAAATCAAAAAAAAAATCAAAATTACCAACCATTGATTGCATTTCGGTCAGCTCTAATTTGAACGGAGATTAGGCCTCTTTTGCGATTCACAATCGTGTTTTGATTTATATATGTATATATATATTTCAATATAAACCCTTAAATTTTCGTAGGGAGCGAACGGTTTGTCCTACAGAGCTCCGCGTGGTCTCAAAAAATTCTAAAAATTCTATAGAACCTTAAATTGAAGGAAAAACAATACCTTCATATCGAATTTTTTTTGAGTTAGGGCGTTTTCAAAATTTCAAAATTGATTTTGGAACCCTTAGAAGTGACCTACCTCAACCAAAATCTTCGGGGCACAACTAGACTCCAGAAGGAGCCTACATACCAAATTTCATCAAAATCGGTCAATGCTAAGTGGCAAAAGTGCCGCGTACGGCGGACGGACGGCCAAATTTTTATTCGATTTTTGGATTCTACGTACCTTGAAACGTAAACCATCAAATTTTGAGGGGGTGTTAAAATTTTTTTCTTGGTCGATTCCAAAGGTTCATTAAGTATTGAAAATAATAAACCAAAACTTACACTAAATAAATCAGTATCGAAACATCTCTATCAAATTGATTGGGAATGAGGTCTACAGGAATAACACTGCTCTTTTGCCGAGGTTTCGATGAATTTGTCACCTTCCTCAGGACTCGAAGGATGTGTTACCGAGTGAACTCCACACCAGCTTTAATTAACAACCAAGTAGTCAAAGATGCCACCATAACTGGGGAGAAATGAAGTTTTGGGGCTGTTGCTGGGTGTAATTCACACTGCTCTCTCCAAGATGTAGATCCTCACATTTTTGACTCCAGATTTATATCCGGAAATGATGTTTTAAATACCCCTTTTTATTTGTTCATTTTACCTGCAAATAGCTGCAAATCTTTATTTCCTACCAGTTATGGTGACATATTTGACTATTCGGTTGTTAATTAAAGCTGGTGTGGTGTTCACTCGGTAACACATCCTTCGAGTCCTGAGGGAGGTGCTGGTGCGATGTTCAATCGGTAACACACCGTTCGAGCCCTGAGGAAAGTGATAAATTTACCAAAACATCGGCGAAAGAGCAGTGTTATTCCTGGAGACCTCATTCCCAATCAATTTGACAGAGAATCGTTTGTTGGATCGATCATCATATTTGAGTATACAAACTTGTCGGTAGGTAATTTTTCGAACCTTTCGAATTTTCTCGAGTTTTGAAATCGTCAGAATTTGTTACTAAGTACAAAATCTTGTCCCAAACATGAACATAAGTCGAAGAAAAGGTCATATTGAAGAACTATGATTGTACAGAATTAGGGTACTTATTGAAAACCAACAAAATTGAAATTACGTACTCATTGTAGGGAAGCTAAACAAGAATTTTTGAACTTTCCATCCCTAATTAAGAAGCCTTCCTAGTTGGGGACGTGTTGAACTTCCATTTCAATTCGTCAATGAGGCTGAAGGGATCCATTTAGTTGGAAACTCGATCTGGACCAGGAAGGCGAGAGGAAAAACAAAGGAGAACTTGAGGTAAACAATCAGCTCGGCGAGTTTAGTTTTAACCTTCCAACTCCGACGCTCGACGCTTTTCAAGTAATTCCTTCCGCTCTATTCTCTTATTTCGAGTCTCCCACTGCGGGGAATGTTTTTCCAACTAAGTTCCCGAAAGGGTCTTAATTTTAGAGTGCTTTCACCGTAATAAGTGATTAAATAAATACCTTTTGGTGTAACACCTTGACCACGTTCACGGTAAATTCAATGTCGCTAGGATTCAGCGGTAAGTAGTAATAATAGACTCACTACTCGAATTAAATATAAATAATATCAGACTCACACCGACTTGAGTCCATCGAGAGTCCTCCTTTTCAGACGGGGGGTTTTCTCGCCTATGCATGAACTCAATACCTCAATAAGTATTGACGTAATTATTTATGGAATGTAATTATTCTACTGTGTACTACAACATGTACCTGTTACTAAGAGTGACTACCTGTTGGTAATAAGGATGGGACATCGATATCGATAATGTCGAAACATCGATAGTTTGCTTTTGGTTCACACTCGGTGTTTTTGATGAATCGATGATTTAGTCCGATGTTATCGATATGTCGGGAAGTTGGACAGATAACATCGTTATCGTGATATATTTGAACAGCTAGGTACTGCAAGGGAACCAGAAAATCTCCAAACTCCAGACTAGGTTGATTTAATTTACTTGGAATTAGAACTATCTGCTTAGAAGGGGTAAATTCTGAAAATTCTTCTGGACCACAATTTAAGACTATTGTCAGTCGTCTGGTAATTTTAAGATTACAATGAAATCGCGATCCCAAAAAACACGAGGACACAACATAAACAGGTCAAAATCCGTTATGTGCCCACAATCTTAAATTTTTTTCAAATCACTACTAGACTATCATCAAACACTATTTATAGGCTACAAACATTCCAACACACTAGTACGGCCAAATATAAATGACTTTTGTTGAGTTTCTTGTCTTATCTTGTAGCCCGATCAAACAGATCCCTTCAGAGCGATCCTAGAAGACATCGCAGTTTTTTGGCCTCCTAACTAATAAATAATGTTTTGTAAGTGTTCTTACCATATATTCATTACAAAACCTTCGAAAACCAATGCGCTTTTAATTTTTACACTTTACAGTAGAATACCTTGAGACTAGTAGTGATTTGAAAAAAATTTAAGATTGTGGGCACATAACGGATTTTGACCCATAAACAGTTTTCCTGGATGAATTCCGTCGTTTACAGGAAAAGATAATTTTTGAGATGTGACATTTGGGTGGTTTGCAGTTTTGAGTTTTCGTTTTTTTGTGAGCCCCCGTGACGAATTTTTCACAAAAAGGGGCTTTTGTTGTCGTTAGGCATCTCTCCCATCTCCCACAAAAAGAATGATAAATATTCTTCTTGAATGATTTGATGCCGGATTTCCTATTTTACTGCACTACCTCTTAGCGAACCTCTGCCCCCATCAGTGGGGTAAAGTTTTTCCTTATCGTTTATTGAGAGCCTGGGGGGTACAGAATCTCAAAAATGGTTGACCAAAATAACTTTATTATGTAGCAAAACTAAGTGAACTACGTTTTGGGCCATAAAAGACTCATTTATTCTCGAAAATCACAATTTGGGAACATCCAACTGTATCAAACTTTGTCTCATTTAATTACGAATTAAGGTGCAGGTTCCATCAACATTATAAACTAATACCTGCTACTTTACGAGACTTTGCCTGGAAAAATTAAAAAAAAAAAAAATGAAAATTTAAAAACTAACGATAGTAGTTTTGCAATGCGAATTGTTAACCATTGAAGCCTGCAAACTCGTGCCTTGTGAAAACCCCTGAACTAATTGCAGAATTTGAAGGTTTGTTTACTCCTCGCACACGCAAAAATATAAAAAAGCTGTTTATACTTATATGCGGTGTTGCAAAATCATGAAAAGTTTGGAAAATTTTCATCAAAAAAGACAAAAATATTCTTATTTCTTTTTCAATACGAGACGATTTTGACTCACTGAGTTTTCTCGAGGCAACTGACTTGAAGTAAACAAGTGCACTGCCTATCTGATTCTCCTCAAACTCACCGGTCATTTTAAAGCTTCCCTGAGAACCTTTGCATGCAAACTTTTACTCCCACCTACCCTATTCCATGAATTGTGCGACATAATACTATCAATGATTCTATCCTGAAGGTAGTTGGTTTGAAGGCATGTCTCTTGTTTAGCAGTTTTACAGTATAATGCGTTGCTTACTTGATCGATTGCATTCGATGGTTCTTGGGAATCAGAAGTAATAAGGTGCTGGAAGGCGACTTCTGAATGCCCAAGTTTCCTGCATGGCGCAGACGTCGCACTTTGAATGTTAAGTTGATGACTTCTTCCTCTTTCCCCTCCTGCTTCCTCTTCTCTTTCACTTCCACATTTCTTATTCTTTCTTCTTTTTCCCCTCTTTAAATGTGACTTTGCCAACACTAAGTGGAATTTCGTTCCTGTTTCTTTTTTTCCAGTGGAAGTCCCGGTGGTGCGTGATGAGAAAGCTCTCTCCAGTAGCAGGTAAGACTTCCGACGTCTCGACGACGTCGATTTTTCACCCTTTTCCTCCACTGAAGACTCGACGACGAGGGATTCGAACGACGTGTGAGTAACTTCCAACGTCGAAGACCTCCTTTCGACGGCATCTGGGCAACTTCGAAAGTCGATCCTTCGAGAGGAAGTTGGAGGGATCCAACGCGTTTCCCTCCACGAGGGTTTTTCAGGGGTGGAAAAGTATCCAGCGGGTCATTTATATTCATCCGCGGCTTGGGGAGGACTCGGATCGATTTGAAGTTGTGACTGGGGCCGGATGACAGGGGTTGGCTCGAGGACCTGGTAACTCTTCCGGGTAACTCTGGTGGATAACTCTGCCTCTTATGTGCCCTCGACAATACTTTTCCCTGGATCCACCCTAGCTGGAGTGCCGATCATTTTTCAACTCGTCCCTCCGGTTTACTCGAGTTCACCACTGATTTATTTTTACACCAGTGATTTTGAAGTAGAAAAACAGTTTCAGGCACGCGAGAGTATCTTCTCCTCCAATACTTACTTGTCAAATAAATAAACTCGTAAATCTCCACAAGCTCTTTATCTTCGCCAAGATAAATATCTTCTTTATACAGCTCTGCGTTTATAGTCAATATCATCATTTTATCATTTAATAATGATTAACACGACGTTTCCATTAATTAGTTTTCTGAACGTTACGAGCGTCGTCACGAAGGAGTTTGCGAGCGTCACATCAAGGTATAAATAAAGAGGCTAGAAAAAATAGTTTCGTTATGCCTGCAGATTTACCTAAGTAAAGAGCGAGGAAAAATAGAAACCATTTTTTAGAGGAAAATATGGCGTAAAATTAATCATCATTGAACTCACAGGACTGATAGTACAAAAGCTGAACATGATGTTTGAACCTTCGGGAGTCCAAAGTTCACTTGGGTTTACATTCTGTCAACCCTGAAACTCGCCCTTCTTACTGTACCATATATGGTACGTTGCCAACTACTGGGTTACCCCAGTAGTTGGCAACGTACCAGTTGTTTACGTAACGAGTTGTTTTTTGGTTAACCCAGTACACTGTAGGTCTACCAGCCGTAGTATTGCTTCCGAGTCTACCTACCAAGGTAGCGGAAGTTTTGTTTTCTCTTTTAGAGGTTGAAAAAAAGTTCTCCAAAATCGAAATTTTCAGACCTTTCTGAACAATTTTGGTTCCGTGTCTGTCTGTCTGTCATGAAATCCTTTTAACCGGCATAACTATACGAAGTTTTGTCCGATTTGGATGAAATTTTCAGGGATTGTGCAGGTTGGCGAGTAGATGGTCCCCTACGAAAATTATTACCCCTGGACTGACAGTAGCCGCTGCACATGCGCAAACGTGAATTCTTTGTAACAGCCAATTTTTTTCATCCGAATTCGCATGTTTCTACCTAAAAGTGGTGTGAGAGACTTTTAGAGCTACCCGCCTACTTGATACCGAGTACGTTTGAGCTTGAAAATAGTTTTTAAACAGATATAACAGTTTATTGTAACTTTCAGTATTGTTGTAATATTTGTTTTGATAACAGCAGTATAATTATTAGTACATGAGTACTAATGGCTAACGAGCTAGGGTTATTGTCCAGTGGCAGTCCCTTATAATATAATCCACAACAATTTTCTATAACTATTAATGTTTGTATGAGTTGTAGTTGATGGGGTTTTATATAAATAAATTATCGATAATGCAATTGTAATAAATTAACAATGACAAAAATAACATTGTGGCTTGGCGATTTGAGGGCAGTATATCGGGTGCTCATTTTCTTGTCTCGGCTGTTGAGATCCCCGTAGTGGTAGCAGGTTATGTGATGTCGTAGATGAAGGGTGGTTGGTAGTTGTATCGTGTAGACGGTTGATGTTGCTATTACTGTTGTTATTACGGGTGTTATTACTTCTTCGACTGATGGAATCATGGTCTCTGAGGATAGCGACGTTTCTCAGGTACCATGGAGCATCTGTTCTTAGCTTTTATTATCTCTATTCTCCTGGGTTTAAATCCCCTTCAT
Source organism: Apolygus lucorum (assembly GCA_009739505.2). Classification (NCBI taxonomy): domain Eukaryota; kingdom Metazoa; phylum Arthropoda; class Insecta; order Hemiptera; family Miridae; genus Apolygus; species Apolygus lucorum. The sequence goes on from CM019177.2 coordinate 3,201,478, forward strand.
GCATATTTGTAAGTGCAGTTTGATTCTGCTCACTACCGATTTTCGCTTGCCTGGCCCTGGAAACCCTGCTTTGGTTATGAGGAACCCCTGCACATCCTGGCGATGGATTAATACACACGTTCCTCCAACACGTGATGGATGGATTCCAATTTAATGCAGCCATTATCCATCCAATCCCCATCAAACCGACCTCATCTCCTCGATTTATTGGGCGCAATATCGCGGGAGGAACGACAAAAGTGAACAAAAAAATACTGCTCGTACAAACAAACCCACTCCCTCTCGTTTTTTTCGGGGAGTCGGCTCTAAAAATTTAACTAATCGGTTCACATTTATTAAGATTGACGAAGTCGACGTGATCGTGACAAGTCGTAATTCTGTTCGTGATGATGATCGCGGTCGTTCGTCAACTTTGGGGAGTTAAATCGGGCTCATTTGGAGCGATCACTGGTCGGCATTTTATTCGGTTTAATCTGACCGAATTACGAGGGACTGTTGGCTCGTTTGGGGGGAATCAGTTTCATTTGTTTGGGAAGCAGAGTTGCCGCGAGGCGATTGGTGGACTTTTCTTGTTAGCCGAGAAAAAAAGTGTCAAACTGGTGTTCCATTCTGATCCAGCGGTGCCTGGAGCGAACACGCTCTGCCCTACTTTCAGATAAACAGGCCTATTCTAGGTGTCTCACGTTAACTACTGAATTGCAACTTTCATTCATGAAGTACATACTGGAAAAAAACGCTGCAAATCATTGCTCAAAGGTTTATTATTTTCTGTATAGATCACCCTTCTGTATAGATCACTGGTTCTCCATCAATAGCACCTACCACCATCTGTATTCTCCCTTGACCTTCCCTCTATTTTTCGAAATGTATGTACGTTGAAACGCGAAACATAAAATTTTTGGTTTGCTTTGAGCAATGGCTTCGGAGCTCACTCAGCTGATCAGTGATCTGAGGAGTGAAGAAGATCTCCTCGAATGCTGGAGACGCCTGGAAGAGCACTTCCATTCAATAGGATTGAAAATGGCTTTGGAGCTCACTCAGCTGAACAGTGATCTGAGGAGTGAAGAAGATCTCCTCGAATGCTGTAGACGCCTGGAAGAGCACTTCCATTCAATAGGATTGAAAATGGCTTCGGAGCTCACTCAGCTGATCAGTGATCTGAGGAGTGAAGAAGAGCTCCTCGAATGCTGGAGACGCCTGGAAGAGCACTTCTATTCAATAGGATTGAAAATGGCTTTGGAGCTCACTCAGCTGAACAGTGATCTGAGGAGTGAAGAAGATCTCCTCGAATGCTGGAGACGCCTGGAAGAGCACTTCCATTCAATAGGATTGAAAATGGCTTCGGAGCTCACTCAGCTGATCAGTGATCTGAGGAGTGAAGAAGAGCTCCTCGAATGCTGGAGACGCCTGGAAGAGCACTTCTATTCAATAGGATTGAAAATGGCTTTGGAGCTCACTCAGCTGAACAGTGATCTGAGGAGTGAAGAAGATCTCCTCGAATGCTGTAGACGCCTGGAAGAGCACTTCCATTCAATAGGATTGAAAATGGCTTTGGAGCTCACTCAGCTGATCAGTGATCTGAGGAGTGAAGAACATCTCCTCGAATGCTGGAGACGCCTGGAAGAGCACTTCCATTCAATAGGATTGAAAATGGCTTCGGAGCTCACTCAGCTGATCAGTGATCTGAAGAGTGAAGAAGCCTTTGAGCAATGATTTGCAGCGTTTTTTACCCACCAACGTTTTTTTTACCTACCAACTTTTTTTTACCTACCAGCTAGGTACTACCTACCACACCATACTGGCTTCACACCTTCACAATTAAGTTTATTAGAAAGAACTAAACGCTTCACACTCGATTGGAAAAATAGAAAGCTTCATATGGAAATTTGATTACTGGTTACGCAGAAGGCAAAACTGTATACAAATCGAAGAAATGAACAGCGATCGCATTTTAGTCCGATAAAATTTGAATGGAGATTAGACCTCTTTTGCGATTCACACTCATGATTCTGTTTTATCGAAGGAAAACCTTCAAGTACTCGTAGGGACCGAACGGTTTGTCCTACAGAGCTCCGGATGGTCTCAAAAATTTTTAAAAATTCAGTACTATTTAAAATTGGTGAAAAAACAATACCTTTATTTCGAGAGTTTTCGAGCTAGGGCACTCTTGAAAATTTCAACCCTTAATTTTCACCCCTTAGAAGTGACTGACATCAACCAAAAGCTTCGCGGCACAACTAAACCCCAAATGGAGCCCATATACCAAATTTGAACCAAATCGGTCCAGTGTTGCTAAGAAAAGTGCCGCGTACGGCGGACGGCGGACGGACGGAAATTTTTTTATTCGATTTTCGTATTCTACGTACCTTGAAACGTAAAACATCAAATTTTGAGGGGGGGTTAAAATTTTTTTTTTCTTGCTCGATTCCAAAGGCTTATTATTGAAAATAATAAACCAATACGGGAAAAAACTTTTTTTAAACATTATTTTTCACATTTTATCTTCCTTATTTTAGAAAATGCTTTGTATTTATGTAGCAGGTAAAAACGCTACAAATTATTGATTAGTGATTTATTATTTTCCTATTTTTTTATTTATTTTTTTATTATTTATTACGCGGACTTCATTGCGAACACGGCTCCTTCCTACCCTTCTAAGAAGGTGGGGAGAGGAGGGGGTGGGGGGGGGGTTCCTCTTCGGATACCTCTCATCCGTTCTAACTCAATGCTGTTATGATTTTATGGTAACTTTCTCAAAAACCGCTCATTTAACGATTGATTGTATATGTGGTATCTTTCGATTCTAAATATTGAACACTATCTTAAATTGAAGGGAAAAACGCTGCAAATTATTACACAATGGTTTACTATTTTTCTATATAGATCACTCGTCTACAAAATCACCAACCATCCAATATGAAAAAAACAAACGCTGCAAATTATTACACAATGGTTTATTATTTTTCTATATAATCGTCTATAAAGCCACCAACCATCCAACATGAAGAAAAACATCGATGGCATTTCGGTCAGCTTTAATTTGAACGGAGATTAGACCTCATACTCGTGTTTCTGATTTATCGCATGTTTATTATTTTTATGGTTTATTATTTCATTATTTTAATGGTTTATTATTTTTCTATATAATCGTCTATAAAGCCACCAACCATCCAACATGAAGAAAAATACTTGGAAAATGTCACCCCACGCATATTTGAGCAAAAACCTCTTTTTTGGCCGGTTATTTGCCTATAACTTCTATACGAATTAAGCGATCGGAATAGTTCGACGTTAGGACCAACTAGACCCCAAATGGAGTCTATGTGCAAAAGAACGGGTTTTTTTAGACCGATTCTAAGGCCTTTTATGGCCCGGACGGCGGACGGTGGACGGACATTGCAAATTTGGATTCTACGGACCTTGAAACGTAAAGTGACAAAGTTTGAGAGGGGTTATAAAAATTTTTTGCGATACGATCACATAGGCTTATTATTAGAAATAATAAACCAAAATTCATGGAACAACAATTAATTAGGCATTTAGTTATCTTAATTAGGCGAACAATTAGTTTCTCAAAGCCGTGGGTGGTGTCTACAAATTCTTGAAAATAATATTTGTTTTAAATTATTTATTATATGTATTATTATATACTATTTAAATACATTTAGTATAATACTTAATATCAATTTAGTACTCAAGTCAAAAATTTTTGAGCTAGGGCTTTTGACGATTTTTTTCTCCATTTTTTGCCCCTCAGAGGTGAGTAACCAATTTCTTCGGGGCACAACTAGATCCCAAATACGGTTCGGAGGTACGGCGTACGGATGGAAAATTTCGTACCCGATTTCTGGATTCTGAGTACCTCGAAACTTGAACCATACTCAAAATGTTGAGGGAGGGGGGGGGGGTTCATTTTCTCTAAACGATTTATTCAAGGGTTCATCATTAAACATTATAAACCAAAATATGTTCTCCAAAATCAAAGTTTCCACTAGTATTTTTCGTTTCAAGGTTTTCGATCTATTTTGGTTCAGCCGTAACTATTTGAAGTCAGCGTCCCATTTCAGGGTTGATGGGTCTAGGCTGAAGACGGTCCCCTATGAATTTCATGAAAATCGTGCTCACACTTGAACGTGATATTTCTGAAACGAAAACTTCTCACAATCAGATGGCTTGATTTTATTCAAATTCAGATGGTTTTTTGGGGCTGGGAGGATTGTGGGAGGACAGATTTCATCATGATCCGATCAATAGGGGGCTCGAGAAAAAGTTATGTCCTCGAAATAATTAAGAACGACTTCACTATCGTGTTGTTGTTTGTTGGCGCAGAAAACTAGCAGCATGATCGTAAAATGAATGGTTCAATGGTTGGAACAGCTCAATAATATTAATCGATAACTTGCCAACCTATTCTATTTGAGCTCCCATTATTCTACGCGAATAAGCTGTACTATTCAAAGCGATTTTTGATTTACCTTATTCTTCAAAATGAGATCGCTCAACATTCTCTGATAATTCTGAACAGAGAACTCGTCCACCACAATGAAGAAACTCGATTCCCAGTTCTCAGTACACAAGTTTGACTCCGCCCATCACAATTTTGATTGTATTCGGGGCAGTTTCACTATCTTATCTCACAGTACTTCATGATTACAGTCATCCGAAATTCATTCGAATTGTCAGGTGTTATAAAAATAGTTTGGAATTTTTCATCATCATGTGTTGTACTCAAAATTTGTGTTTTGATAGATATTTATTCAGATAGTTTATACGAATCCTCCTTCGTATTTTATTTCTAATTGATAATCATTTGGTTTAGTATGTTCTTTACTGCCCTGCACTAGCGTTATTTAGCGCGAGGATGATATTTAGTGGAAATCGAAATATTGTACAGTGAATATCAAATTCGATTAAAAATCGACTGAATAGTTGATTGATTGATAAAACATGATTAACAATTAATTGATTGTTAAGCGTTCAAACACTTCTGGCCTGATGTCCACGTTATGAAATCATAGTGAGCGAAAGCGGACAAAAACGTAATTTGTTTCCAAACTCAGGCTAAAACTGTGAACGCTGTTATTCGATTCTGATACACTCTAACCTATTAAAACCTGATTGGGGAAAAAAACTGCTGAAGTAATTCCATTGAGTGCTGAATAAATTCAAACAGTTGAAAAGTGGAGCGGATTGCACTAAAGTTGGACTCATCACGAAGAGTTTTCCCATTGAAGAATATTCATGAGATTACTAATGAAAGAAAGCGTGTCAACAGCCAGTCCCAGAGCTCTGTAAGAGGAACAGCAAACAATTTAGTTCACAAAGCTGGTAATCCAGGGAGGCATTTCATAATTATTTCGAACGAGAAAGAGAAATTGGATTTTTCTTTAGGACTTCTGGGAGGGTTTATTGGATGTTAACAATTCATCGTAAAAATGATTGTCAGGTACGCGGTACACTTTATAGGGTGATCTTACAACTATGAATGGATCACTATCACCAACTTCTCGATTGATTTTATGAATTTACTTACTACTGACGGTAGAGGACCTTTTAAGATCGTCTAGCAGATGAGGAAAAAAGTCCTATTAAGTGCATCAATATTCCATCAGTTTTCGAACTTTGAGAATATAATTTTTATCTAGTTTACTTCATCTTGAATGATCAGAAAACAACGATATGAGAATATATTATTTAGTAATGCGAGCATTTCAGGGGACACCAATTGGATAAGAATTAGTTCAATTCCAACCAGTAAGCAATAAAACATGAATTTTTATTTTATTTTTACTGAGCAACATAGTTTTACCCGGATTCACCACTATCATTATGAGATATCGAAACTAGAAACTTTGATAGGTTTCAGAAAAGTCCCACCTCACCATAAGCCACCAATATCATTTCTAGGCTCATGCGAGCCTCGAATTTGAAGAGCATTCTAAAATCCATGAACTACGACACCCAACATGCTAATTCGAGTACCCCCCCCCCCCCCCCCCATATTCGGCGCAAACCTGACACCTCAGTGTTGTTGCTTCGTAACGATGAACTTCTATACATATATACGATGGTTCTATCTGATGGTATTGGGAGTTAGAGGTCGTTTTACTGAAGCCCAGAAGAAGGTAAACACAGTTTATGGACAGTTTCCAAACGTCCCTGAATGGTTCGAGTGCTACAAATAATTTTTTGGAGGCTCAATATCCTATTCCAAACTTTGTGGGAAGGATCCCCACTGAGCACGAGAGAAACGGAATTGACGAAATAGCGTTGGTTTATGGCTATAATAAATTGTTGAAGTTCTATCTTTGTGAAGAATTAATGTCATTCGTGGCACATCCGCAGCTTCATCCTGATCAGAGAGAGACCGCCTGGTGAATCGCTAAAGTGATTCTAATGACTGCAATTAACCAATCAGCTGCGTTCACGATTAAATGAGCGGAGCGCCTTTTGTGAAAGAGCGTCGAGTGTTTAAGCGAACCCACGCTTCTTCATTTTGGTTCTCGCGGAGCTCAATACGAAGTTCCTCAATGTTCGCTTGAGCCTCAGGAATGTTCACTAATGACCACCCTTTTTATTTCCGATGTATGGAGTAGAAGAAATTTCAATACGAACAGTAGAAAATTTCGAGCAGTGATTCACCTTAATTTTTTTCGTAGAATTTGGATATTTTTTATGTAGGTGCACCCAAACATTGTTTTTTGTTTGTTATTTTCAATAATGAACCATTGGAATCGACCAAGAAAACAAAAGTCTAACCCCCCGCAAAATTTGAAGGTTTACTTTTCAAGGTACGTAGAATCCGAAAATCGAATAAAAAAATTTCGTCCACCGTAGGCGGTACTTTTTTTTAGTTACCTTGGACCGATTTTGATGAAATTTAGTATGTGGGCTCCATTTGGGTTCTAGTTGTGCCGCGAAGCTCTAGGTTGATGTCAGTCAGGGGTGAAAATTCAGGGTTGAAATTTTCTATAGTAGCTCGAAAACTCTCGAAATAAAGTTATACTTTTTTCACCAATTTTGAATAGTATTGAATTTTTAGAATTTGTGGAGGTCACCCAGAGCTCTTTAGGAAAACCCTTTCGCGCCCTACGAGAACTTAAGGGTCGGACCTTCGATAAATCAAAAACGCGATCGTGAATCGGACCAGAGGCCTAATCTCCGATCAAATTTTAGCTGACCAAAATGCGATCGTTGATCGTTTCTTCGACTTGAACTCAGTTTTGCGTCCTTAGCAACCAGTAATCGAATTTCGTAATAATGCAATTCGTAATAGGCCAACCTCAACTCCCTGTTCCTTTGAACTGAGTGTGAAGCGTTCATTTCTTCCAAATATACTTGATTGTGAAGTAGGAATGTGGTGGATAAGTAGTGTCTAGGGTTTCATTAATCTCACTTTTTCATTTCGAATTCTACGTGAAATTTAATGACAAAATCACCCAGCATTCCAAACTGTGAATGATTATATAGCTAGGTAATAATACGCCAGTTATTCACTTTGGATCGTCCATGAATGTTATTCAAAACTCATAAAAGTCGATTACTACCTGGAAAATTTCAAGTCTTTGCAGTAGTTTTGCAACAGCTCCAATAGACCACACGACCATTCGCTTCCCATGAGAACGCGCTTCCGCTGGAGCCGAGAACGAACCGATTCGAGGAGTTCGCATTCGTACAGGATTATATTCCCGATCAAATCACTCAAAAGACGAAGAGGCATTCAATGGGGAATACGCGAGCGGCTGGAAGACCTTGATTTTGCTGACGTTTTTGCCTCCTCTTCCAACGATTTACCGATGCACAAAGCAAGCTAAGCGCCCTAAGCCAAATTGCAAGCCGGGTCGGATTGCAGATCAACTTGGGCAAGACCAAGGAGATGCGCATCAATGCCAGGACCCACTTGTTCTGAGGGGTGTGCAGGTTGAGCGTGTGGACTCCTTTGTCTTTCTCGGAAGCACAGTTACGAGGGATGGAGGTGCAACTGAGGACGTGAAGAGTCGAATAAGAAAAGCAAACGGGGCATTTGTCCAGCTCTATCCTGTATGGAGGAATAGGAATCTTACCCGAAAGACCAAGCTAAGGCTCTTCAATACCAACGTCAAGACAGTGCTGCTGTATGGCAGCGAAACCTGGAAGGTCACGGAGTCCATCACTCGTCAGCTGCAAACTTTTGTGAACCGTTGCCTAAGGAGAATCATGGGGATTTGGTGGCCAAATGTAATTTCGAATGCGGATCTTTGGAGAGCCACTGACCAGCTTTCTATAGGGATGGCAACGATATATCGATATATGAAATACATCGATATATTACGTGTGATATATCGATATATTTATATCGATATAGAGAACCGATATTATCGGTCAATATCGATATATTTACCGATATATCGCGACCTGTTTTCAAGTAAAAAAAATTTTTATTTTTTTAGTAAAAATTAAATATTGAAATGAATGGACGAGAAGGGACGCCTGTACTTGTAAAAACATCAAGTCTCTCTATTTTTATTCTTATATTATATTATTTTATGTTATATAATTTTATTCCAAATTGTGTAGGTACCTACCTAGTGATGGGTTGATTTCAGACTGTTGACTTCAGCTCAGACATGATTGTGTACATAGTATTCACCTACAGTGGCTCTCAAGGCTCAAATACTTGACTTAAGCCAAAATTAATGGAGGCTCGTCCAGCTTAAAACTACTTACTATACGAAGTGAAGCAGGTCTTCACAACAATTATTTTCAATTTTGAAGGATCATGATCGTCTACAGTACCTATACCCCTGTCAATTTATAAATTAATTTAACATTGCAATGACATTTTCGCACTTTTTTCCAGTTTTTAAACAATGAATTTCGATCATTCATACCCAGTAACTTTTGAAAGTAGGTTAATACTAATTTTACACGGTTTTTCCGAATAGATATTCCCATACGTCGAGTACATTGATATATTTCTTCCAAAATTGTGTTAGTAACTTTTGAATTCACCTACCTACTTACTTCTTCAAGTTTTTCCAAGTACGAGTAGATACTCCGATATGTCCATGTCATCCTATATGATTTTTATATTGTTTTAAAACTATTAAATTCACCTACCTACTTCACATGTTTTTTAAAGTAGATCTTCCAATACATCGAAATAGCGATATATTTTCTCCGATATATCGAAATATCGATATATTTTATCCGATATATCGAAGGTATCGATATCTCATTGACGATATATCATTTGATCGATATATCGATATGTTTCATTTGATATGCCATCCCTAGCTTTCTATCGGTGAAGAGGTGAAAATGAGGAAATGGAGTTGGGTAGGCCACACACTGCGAAAGCCCGATGAAGCTTTAGAAAAGATGGCTTTGCAGTGGAATCCTCAGGGAGAGGGGCGACGAAGAGGACGGCCCAGAGAGACCTGGAGGAGGTCTGCCGAGAGAGAATTGTGCCAGGTAGGCAAAAGCTGGAGTGAAGTAAGAAGGATCGCTGCCAGCCGAGAGGATTGGAGAAATTTTGTTTCTGCCCTATGCTCCAACAGGAGTTAAAGGACATAAGAAGAAGAAGAAGAAGAAATCACTCAAAACAATCGCCAAACAAGCAAGACACGAAATAAATAAAATAGTGAAAAGGAATGCATAACAAATATGGCTACTTGGATAACAAGGTACCTAAAAAACTAAATGAAAATACTAGTCTGCTACACATTGGGACATTTTCATGTGTGTTTTCTTATTGTCAACCACTACACAACAAGGTAGTGAAGTAAGGTTGTTAGTTCATGTACCCAAGCATCAAAACAGTTGATTGTTCTCTACGCAACACAGTGAGTCCATTTTATTTATTGGTATCGCGTGAGCAAGCTTTCGTCACGATTTTTCAGTTTATGTGCCAAAGCAAAGACATGAAAATGTCAAAAATCACTTATTTTGTAAGGTTTAGCGTTAATTAATGATAACTTCTTGCTACGTTCAAATGAACTAACAGATGCCAGACGAAAATTGTCTGGCAAAGAATCATAAAATCTGACACCAATCTGCATTGGGTCACAACGCAAAGAAGAAGTGGCGCACCGGAGTCGGTCGGAGATCATTACTAAAATGCGTATTGTGGGTATTATACCCATCTATAATATATGTCGATCCCTCTCTGGAGAAAGCAAGAGTTCCTTTGCACCAATCACAAGCACGTGTACATCTGTAGCGCTGGAGTAGTTAGGCAATTCAATTCTTTGAAGCGACCACGACAACTCTCCACATTATCAAGGCCCAAAATTACCGTAATTGCCGAATTCTGCAACTTGAAAACTACATCCCTTCCATCATAATCGTGGAAATCTCCGGAGCCGCAGGTACACAGGTAAAACCGACTTAAATAACTCTTCAGCCGTTCATGCCCCGAAAGCAGCATTGTAAGTCGCCAGGAAGATTTGAACTTCTTCATACGGTCCTCGATAGTTGGGAAGTTGCTCCTAGTAGGAATCCTTGTATGACAAAAACGCTGCAAATTATTACACAAAGGTTTATTAATTTTCTATATAGATCACGCGTCTGCAAAGAACACGTCTTTGCCATTGTTACCGCCAACCAACAAGAAGAAAAGCGTCGGTCGCATCGGTCAGCTAACATTTGAACGGAGATTAGGCCTCTTCTGCGATTCACACTCGTGTTTCTGATTTATCGTAAGTCCAACCCTTTAGTTCTCGTAGGGAGTAAAAATCTCAACCCTTATTTTTGAACCCTTAGAAGTGACCCACATCAATCAAAATCTTCAGGGCACAACTAGCCCCTATACGGAGCCCACATACCAAAGTTCATCTAAATCGGTCAATGGTAACTGAGGAAAGTGCCAAATTTTTATTCGATTTTTGGATTCTACGTGTTCCTTGCCGTGTTCTTTGCTGACGAGTGATCTATATAGAAAAATAATAAACTTTTGTGTGATAATTTGCAGTGTTCATTCTACAATAATTGCACCATCATGAACAAATACCACTGGAGGGTAGACTTGCCCTACGGCTACGTTTTCCATTAGGTTTTCCATCTGTTGATCTGTGTGTCGAAAATCTACCCGTGCGAAACGATAATGCTGTTCAACAAATTAAACAAGCGAACTTCACAACATGCAACAGATTCCGTGTGAAAACAGCCGTTCACTCACATGAGCTCCGTCTGAAATTTGTACGTCACCTTCGCGGGTTCCTCGAACGCCCTGGTTTTGAAATAAACAAGCCGCTAATCAAGCGCTAACTCACTGGCAGCCAGTTCTTGTTGCCTCGAGGCGTCAACCGCTCCAAAATCACCTTCTCGCCTTTTCGATGAATAATAAAACGCTGTCAAACCTTGTCAGCACCTCCCCTCGCGTTATGATTTACCCAAAAGGGCCTTTGCGGAGTCGACGGGGGACCGACATAACACGTCGATCCTCGATTTTGACCTTATTCGGGAATATTGTCGGACTTGTAACGAGGTTTTTGGGGGGAGCAGCCGATTAGGATGATAATGAGGGCGGTAGGTTTGATAACATGCAGAAGTGCGCAACTGCACGACCTCTCCCGGACAGCGTTTTCGCAACGTTGGAACTAGACGATGTTACGATGTATGCAAATTTCGGGGATAACGACCTGGCAACGTCGCATCCGAACGAGTACCTAGTTTTGAATATCCTCGTGAACATATCGTGTAGTCAAAATCATCGCGAAAGAAATCCTTTATGAGGGTTTGTCCCGTAGCTTCCTTCTAGTCATCAGTGCGCTTCTAACGTCCTCAATAATTGCACCTTAATAAAATGCACAATTCTTGCAATTCCTTTGCATTAACCACCAAGAAAGTTTGTGTGAAAAAAGTGGCTCTTTCAAAAATGTAATGCAACATGTGAGTAAAATCGTGAATTTTATCAGATCACGGTGGTGATAAACATGGTGAGAGCGCAGGACAAGAATCAATTCTAGAGCTCATTTCCACAAAAAAATTGCCTCCTAGTATTTTTTTGGAGGCTTCGTTTTCGAGTTATTTCACTTTTGAGTTTTTTCTTGTTTTCGAATCAATGTTTTTCCGCGTTCAAACACTAAGTTGTGTGATAAGTCCTACTTTAAAAATAAATATGATTAGATCGTTGGAAGGTTGAGATTTACGCGCATCTTTTTAGGCCAACAAGAAAAAACTCACAAAATTTGAAAAAAGTTAAAATTTCTAAAATTTGACCATTTTTGTTTCAATAAGTACCTAAGTACAATTTTCACCCATTTTTCAGATTTAAAAAATGTTTTTTTCTATCAAGGAGATAAAAAATTTTACGCTTTTTCAAACGGTGTAATCAGATTTTAATGAAAATTAGGGGAGCTGATTGCCGCTTTACTGGGATAAGGTCGGAAACACGAAAAAAATCTTAAAAAAGAAATAACTTGAAAACAAAGCCTCTAAAGAAATCAACTTTCTAGCTGATTGATGTTTTTATCGAGTAGAAAGGTGTTACTTATGCTCGCTACCATACCTACGAATAATAAGTATTTTATGTCCGAAAAACGAAGGTTTTCTTCGAAACATCCACTTTATAGCCGTCAGAATTATTCGGAAGTATCACCATTGAATTCAGCGTGAAGAAATACATGGGAAGTGACACCAAACACGTCAAGTCATCTTGAGATCGAGGGGGACCATGCACCGCTTTAAACACTCAATTTCTAGTAAAACACACGTTTTTTGGCATTCAAACTTGATTTACTCTTCCAATTTGAATTTTAAAAAGATAAATTGATAGACCGTTGGAAAGCTGACAATCTGAACATGTTTTTGTGAAAAGCACCCGTCAAAATAGCCTGGGACTCGGAGTGAAAACTTTGATTTAAAAAAAGTCATTTTGAGAAAAAAAATTTGAAGTTTGCTTTTTGACTTGATTTCTTGGAAATGTTTTATTGCCATAAGATTTTGGTTTCACGCTGGGTAGCTTGAAAATTTGAAGCCGTTTCCAAAGTTTTCAAACATTTTGAATTTACTTGGTAAATATCAGGGAGTTATGGCAGTTTTGATGACGTAAGGTCGAAAACGCGAAAAAAAACTTCAAAGTGAAAAAAAAGGCATTTTGAGTGGGTTAAGAAAAAATTGATATGAGACATTTTTTGTTGGAAATACTTTGTAGAATCGAACCCTGAAATTATGTCCATCTTAAGTGTGGACCCCCTGTATCAATAAATTGAAAACCCAAACAGCGACTGCATTCTCCTCGCACAGATGCGAAAGTTGAAACCACTCTATTTCCGATTCACGTCGACTTCTTCTTCTATTTATTCACTTTTCTTCCAGAATACAGGGAATTATTTATCTACCTGCATATTGATACAACGCAGGATAACATGAAACAGGCAGGAGAGTAAGGGTGACAGCATAACAGTATGCAACGAGGAAACAAAATCATTGGGTTAGTTACGGAAAACATTAAAATTCAGGAACCATCGCACGAACGCATTTCTGTGAGGGGGAGGCCTCGTATTCGGATGCAATTTCATATCCAGGGTTTTACAGAAATCGATAACGACTTCATCTTTTTTTTACGAAGGTCGTGAGCAGTTTACAGATGCCTCTAAAAGGCTTATTTTGCTCGATAGAAACCTACCCCACGTATTCTATTTCAAGCGTCCCACCCCATTTTTATACTAATCCTGTGGAGGATTTCGAGGGCAAATGAAAACAAAATTCAGGGATTTCAAGTCTCACAATCCCTGATTATTACGGTTAAATTACCTCTCGATTAAAGATTCTAAATCCACTCTGGAGTATTTATCATCCAATGCAATTTATTGCCCTATAAAACCTGTTTCCCGTCGATTTGAGTAAACATTTTCGTTCTTTATGAGCGCAAACCACAAATATCGAGGTTTTTTTATGCGTCAATTACTGCCGAAGGACGAGATTTTGACGTGTTTTTATTGTAGCTGGATATCGCGGATAAGTCAAACTTTCAGTGCACAGGTCAAATCGTCGAATTTTCTATTTAATCCACTCCAGATTATTCCACATCCAACGCAATTCATTGCCCCGTGATTTTTCTGTGTGAACGTTTTCCCCCTTCTAAAAATTTAGATTCTTATGGGTATATAACGGCCAAGTGCGATACACATTTTTTTGTCTTTTGGGTTGCAGTCAAAATTTTAATGTATACCTAGGTGTGAACGTCGAATTTTCATCACCTAAAGCAATTTATTGCACTACAAAACGTTTTAACATCTCTCTTAGCTTGAGGTCTATGAAAAAAAAAGAGTAATGCGAGACCGATACTAATCAAATAATTGGGTAAACGAATAAATTGTAAGAATCTTCTACCACGTGTCTTACAATATCCAGGAAGATTTGTTGTAGCCTCCTCCTATTGGAAGATTTTCTCTAATAGCATGAGGTTGTTAGTACCATGGTACCTATGTCGAGAGCAAAGGTGTTGCATGCCAGGAGTGCACTCTGGTGGGGTCGAAGACTCTTCTCCCGTTACTTGTAAGAAGATTCCCCCACCACCATTTCTCAGGAATATATTGGAGTATAATGTGCAGTCGACAGGCCACACCACCATTCTGGCCCACAAACTCGCTTCATCCTACTCGTTGTCATTTCTCCTCTCAACCTACCATCGTCATAATTACCTCACCACCACCAATTAACGGTTTCGTGCCGTGTTTGATCACCCTTTACCCATTAACTTGAATCGTTTAATGGTTTCGAGCCAGTCGACGAATCTCCAATCTATTTCAAAGCCTTCTTTTCTCACAAAAGTAGTTCTTGAATAGCAAAGTCAATCCTAAAATTTAAGTCAAATTTCACTAAATGTATCCTTTTGAACACAGGTAGTCTCAACGTGTGCGCTATTAATTTTTTTAACCATTAAAAACTCGAGTTTTAGCATGAATATGCCGGGACCTAACTCCCGAAAAACAAACTGCCAAAATTACAAAACTTGAATATGCTTTAGCCTAGAACGTCAAGTATCGATCAGCCTTCGATTTTAGTTAGGTAAATGATATTTTTTTGCATTTTTGAATATTTCTATCTTATTATGAGTGTGTATCACACCAGTAGGTCGATTCTCTAACTCGCTATGGGATAATAGCGACACCGAAGTGTCGTTATGATAACAATAACGATTAATAGCGACGATCGCGATTCTGCAGACGCGAAATAGCGACAACTGTCGCTCAGTGGTCGCTATTTCGACCGAAAAGTGTCGTTACCATCTCGACGGCTCGAAACCCCCCGGTATGAATTACGACAACCGTCTTTATGAAAAAGTAGCTTAAAACGCTCTTTAATTCCTAACCTGTTCGAAACCACATTTTAGTTTCCGAGTTGCTGTGTGCATTTCCGTATTGTGGGTTATTAGTTTTGCTAATCAAATCGTTTTGAGAATAAATGTATACATATGTACATAATTCCTGGTGAATATTTTTAAAATGATATCCGACCGTCATAATGAGCAGTTTATTCGCCGTTTTAATTTGTGTTACTTGATTTTTTTCTACAATTGTATTGAACAAAAGTCGTAGTATTTAAATTATTTCAAGCTGTTAATTCGTATAGAAATTCATGTACTCTATTGATCATAGTAAAGGGAGTATTTTCAATGGAATTGAGTTTTTGACTGCAACAGCGAGTTACAGAATCGACCTACTGGTCGCTAGCGAACATCACTCCCTAGCAGTGGATGTTTATCGGTATCGCGCTACTTTCTTCCAATCTCATAATAACTTTTTTTCGGTAGTTAGGTCCCAGCTAAATCGTATTCATGCTAAAACTTGAGGGGACACATTTTGTTGGAAATTAGTTGTAGAACACGCGGTTGAAGTTTTTCGCTTATAACGAGAGACACCGTGTTAACTACGTGTGCACTGACATCATGTAAATCTCCATTGATTACTAGTACATTTTTGTGAGGGGAAAATTCTTTAGACGGTTGGTGGGTTTTTGGAGGGAGAGGCGCCCTAAACTGCAGATCCTACTGGCAATATTCTGTATGGAATCGTTAGGTAAGCGAGGGCGGATGTTGTGGATCACGTACGTATGGAAGGTTGTGGCATAAAGATCTGAATATTTCTTTTTTATGCACGATGTAAATGCAACGGAGAAACCCCATGTAAACAAGAGAAACATTAATCATACGAAATGTATTCGCTCGCTCAGTAATTGCGACCCAACAATCTTGTTCAGCGTAGTAGAACAAGGGGAACGTTTGCTTAGAGGTGAATGTAAAATTCTGGGTGAGGTTCCCCTAATCTTTATTTATGGGCTGAGGGTATGTGCAAGGGGCCGGTGATATATGGGGGTGCACAGGTAAGGTATGTGAAATTCGGTTTTCCTTGCTTATGGAGAACAGAAAAAAAGAACGCCTAGTTAGGAGCGATAAGGCTCTTCTTACACTGAGGAGGGAATACCCGAGAATCTTCTCAAGAGGGTTCCCCTCGACTCGGACTCAAAGTCTGCTTCGCCCTGAGACTTCGAGGGAGGGCTAAGCTCGTTGTTCTCCCGCGTTACTTCTAAGGGACCTTCAAGGGAAAAAGGACTCCCCTAAAGGAATCCCTTAAGGGGGTTTTCCCTCCCGTGTTGGGTTTTAGTTCGTTTAAAAAGACTCCACGTCCTGGAGGGCAACTCGGCCACATCGAGTTTTCGAAGGGCAAACACAGATGTGGAAGAAAATGTGAATCATCCCCCAGAGGATTAATAAGGGGGTTCATTCGTGAGGATTAGGAATTAGGGATTGCAGGACGAAGGATTCCAGGAAGTTGAGCGTTTTTGGGGGAAGTCTGATGAAAGAGAAGGATTATTTACGGAGATTTTGTGCCGATGGAGGCCGTTGTGTCGATGACTCGCTTTTTCCTCTCTTTCCACAGCTTCCGGTCACTTGAAAGTGTGGGAACCACAGGGAATGTATCCCACATTGATAATGTTCCTGTTTCGGAAAACTCGACCAGCTCAATCTAAACAACACATCAGCAAATCTAACTGAACATACCTAATGACTTTTGGACCGATTATTACAAAGCAGCAGACAATTAATCGTATATTGATCCTCTCCGAAGCTCCTACAGTGATACTAAGTACGGGGTTTTGACTTCGAATAGAATAAAAACCCCATTCGTACAGCATGAGTGGGTGAGAAAATGTCCACATTTTCAATTCTTTACTCCAAAAACCTCATCTTTTTTTGATGTACTCAGATATTCCAGTTTAGAATACTACCATACTGTATGTGCAGGGTATGTTTTAAAAATGTTAGAATATAATATTCCTCGATATAATATTCCTTGAATAGAATATGATATTGCTCTGCTCATTTCCACGAACTATTGAGTTATAGCATTCGACCGACTTAAAAACATCCAAAACGCCCGAAGGAGGGGAGTTCTCAATTCCATTTGTCATGGGTTGTACGATTACACGTACCTACCAACTATATTTAATTGTACACTATGATCATGAAGGAAATGTCCAAAAAACGCGTATTTGACCATATTTTTGATAATTTGACACCATCATAGAGTTGTCTAAAATTTCTGGATAACGATCTCGTCTTTTCGTTTTTGTTATCATGAACATTATGGCACAAAAATTAAATTGTTACAACATAATTCTTCAAGATATCGTCCGAAGTGACTCACATGAGTCAACTAATTTTTTTCACAATTTATTTTCGTTGATATTTGTAATGACTCATATACTCAAACATGTTAGTTCTCCAATAAAGGACACAAGGGAAACTCTGAGTGACTCAACGTGCCAGGTGGGCAGAGTGGGGTACGGGGGACAAACACGTCACTTGACGTCACCCTCCTCCACTCTCCCTTTACCTTGTTAAAGTAGTATAAAAGGAGGACTCAGGGCTTCCCCTTCTGTCATTCATGCATTCGTCTTTGAAAACTCGACTTGATTATTTCTCGCTCTACCTCGCCTTCTCTCTGAAGCCCATAGTTCCTCAGAGGTCTCGGTATGCGATAAAGCTCATCGCGCCGGCCTCCGCTCCCATTTACCCTAGTAGTTGTCTGCCCCCAACTAGGAACTAGGCAAATGTACTGCCTCCCTCCGGTCGGCGAGTAATCGCGCCGAGGATCGCAGCTGAGCTGAATTCCTCAAGCACTCCTGCATGCGGTAGGCGGTAATGCGCCGGGCAGAAAGTGCTGTCCCATCCTTCACCTTCGTTGAGTAGGGCTGCTTACAGTTGCTTCATCTCGCAAAATGTAATCAGAGGGATTCTCACTTTCCCGATCTGGTTCGTTGAAATGTAAGTCGAATGTCGAAAAACAACGTGATTATTTTTATTATTCTTTATTAACGGGAATGAAAAGTCGCGTGTGAAGTCCGGAAGTGTAGTCAATGATTTTTTCGCCGGAAGATTTTGAGTTGTCGGTATTCCGTGTTTGACTACCATGATTATAAGTACGGTTTCACATTCTTATGATTTGCTTTTCGTCTCTGTTCGATCCTAGTTCAAATGAGTAAAACTAGTTTGAAAATCAGTGATTTTTTCTAGTTTCACCTACATAAGTACCCAGTTTCCCAAATTGCAAAACAGAACCTACAGAAATTGATAAGGCCGCTGTATCCAAAAGGTACTTTTCCTTCTACCTGTCTTATGATTCATCTGTCCTCTGTTCGAATAATAGTTAAACTATTTCATCTACTTACTGGAGAAACGTAGATTGCTTTGGTTATTTGAAAGAAAATCATGGTATTGTACAGTAACATGTAGTTAGGACAGCTTTTGCTGTAGTTTTCGTTTCCATCAGAATTTTGTGAACATAGGTGTTTAAATACTGGATTATTTCCGTGCCAAAGCTATATCTTATTACTAATTTACTGTAAATAATAAATAAGGGCTAATTAGGTAATTGTTTCTGATAACTTATAAATTCGAGGAGGAAATTAAAAGAATCAGCTGTTGCCGAACCGCCATTTTTTTCGTAACCACGATAAACTTCATCCAACTCCAGTCCTTTGTAGGGCTACGTTACGCAGGTAAACTTTTTGATTGTCTCGAAAAACAATCGATTCTATAACTTTTTTGAACGCAATTTTTCTTACCAGGGCTACGTGACCTTGTGGTAAACTTCAACCTTGGGTTTAAATTTTTTTTGGACCTCAACTCATGGCTCATATAACTAGATACGACCTCAGCTCCCCCACAAACTTCACCCGTTCAGACTCCTTTCCTCAAATTTTGTTGTTTTCTCCAAGTCGAGAAAACTTACGTCGACTCTAGTTTGAAAATTATCCATCGCGACTGCAGCTGTTATACTGAATAATTCATCAAAATGCTTTCAAAAAGTTAGTTCGGTCATCTCATCCGTTCTTTATTAAAAGGAAAGAAGTTTTCCTCTGAGAAACTCGGTTCCAATTCCTTTCGGGAAACTAAAACTCCGTCTTCCCAACTTATCGCTTTGCCGCGGTTTTGCTAGAAGTTTTCGAAACAGTTAATTGCTGTTTTTTGAAGGTTGTCTCTGGTGGGAGGGCAGGAGTGATGAAGTCTGTATTGAAGGTTTGTCGGCGGTTTTGAAAAAGTTTCGTTTTGTACAGTTTCGGTCAGAAATGGCGTACGACAGGAGTGACGGAGATGGGGCGTTTTTTCGTGTTTTTTTTGTTTTGTTTTTGTGGAGGGGGCTAAAGGTAAAAGACCGTAGAAGAAGTATCGAGCAGATCACCATCGGACGCTGCTGCACCATTAGAGCACAAAAGCCCTCGGTGCGGTTGTCACGAGCAACAATCTCGCAATTAAGAGCTGTCGGCCGTCGTTGTCTCGCCAGACAAGAAAGTGGGAGAGATACTTTTTTTTTTAGTTGAGCCCCTTCCGAGTTGTTTTAACGGAGAAACGCGTTTTTTATCGTCTTTTTGTTCCGAACGACGTTGTTTATCGTGAGGGGAGACACTTTGAGGGGTTCGGCTTGCGACGTCGACACTTTGTGTTGTGACAATTGAGAACTTCAAGTCGTACAAACATCATTTAACTGATGATCAATAATTACCAGGTACAGCAGACGACTTTTTTAAAAATTCGATAAGCACACAACTATGTCTCATTAGAAAGGAAAAGAAAAAAGAATTAATTAAAAAAAAGTATATTGAATAATTTTAAAAAAAAAGTATTAAAAAAATAATAATAATAACAAAATAAAAAATAGAAAAAAAATATATATGAAAAAAAATAATTAAAAAAATGATAGAAAACAAAAAAAATAAAAAAATGAAGAAATTAATATTAATATACAACTCTATGATTTATACACACGTTTAATTTACCACAATATAAACTTATCCTATTCATTATATTGTTACAAGGGCGCACCCACCATTAATGCCTGTCACGGTTTGAACCTTGGCATGAAATTGGAGCATCCATCCATCCATCCAACTATGTCTCATTTTGAAATTCATGTTTGATGAATGAACCGATGTAGTAGAGTAGGAGTGAGAGTGAACCTTGTATTTTCCCAGTTGTTTTTCATATCTGCATAATTAGTTCAATAATTCATATCCACTGAATAAATCACAACCGTATGCGTAATTTCATCGTCAAAAATTAACAGGAGGGGAAAAGATAGAAATTTCCCTCGATTTTATGCAAATCGACGGTGAAGACGAAAAACCTCGTATCTCCAAAATCCCAACTTTTCAGGGGAGAGGAAAAACTGTTTTCTAGGTTCCTATGGCACTTTATGTACATGGTTACGACAAATACTTCAAGTTTTTGATTCAAACACCTGTGCTTCAAAATAGTCTGAGGTGGCAACTATCACGTCTTTGGTAATAGGAGTTACGAGGATTCTCCGAATAAAAAGGGGCAACTTACGAGTTTTCTCTGCCATTGCTCTCCTAAACATACCCTCCTAAACAACATCAGTAAGCATTTTTATGATCAAAAAACTTTATTCCTGATCTAAATGAAAATTTCTTTGAACATTTCTTCTCAAAGCACATAATATTTTGATGTAATGAGATGTTATTTTCTCATTTTGAAAGGAATGTTGAAAAAAAAGTTCATCTTGACAAGAGCTCTATTTTAAATTATTTAACAGCATTTGTTTCAAATAGGAAAAAATAAGAACTTATAGGAAACCATAATTTAATATGATTTCAAATTTAGTGAAATTGCTTGCATACGAGTCTGCAACACATTGGGACATTTTCATGTGTCCGAAAGTAAGGTTAGTAAAGTAAGGTTGTTAGTTCATGTACCCAAGAACAAGAAAACAGTAAGAAAAAAGTTGAAAGAAAACAGAAAGAAAACAGTTGATTGTTCTCTACGCAACACAGTGAGTCAATTTTATTTATTGGTTTCGCGTGACCAAGTTTTCGTGACGATTTTTCAGTTTATGTGCCAAAGCAAAGACATGAAAATGTCAAAAGAAGAACTTAAACATTTTCAGCGAGGTAAATTGTTATAAAAAGAGTGACAGTCATTAAGTACAGCACTCATCAACGATTGGAGATGAGATTTTGGATTGGAGATTTCCCGCTATTGAGTTTAATGGGTTCTCGTCGAAATTTGGGAATTTCTTCAAGTTTGGGAACCCTTTTACGCGATCGTCTCTGCAGAAGTTCTTGGTGCTCGCCCTCGAAAGAAGTCTTCACAGGAATCTTGCCATCTGGAATGTACCTAATTTCTTTGATGTCACTGACCGTTGGATTTCCTTTCTTCTGTCTTCCAAGACGAATTGATTGGTAAACCATGAACTTCTTGTCGCTGAATTTGTTTATAATATCGTATGTTATAAGGGATGCCGAGTATGGTACTGCCCTCCTGGCTTCTTCAGTGAAGCTCACGTAGTTCGACGGCAAAAATATTTTTCTGTTGGTCAGTCTTCTCTCTATAGGAATCTACTCCCATTTGTGTGTGCCCGCGCACCAAGTACTTTTGGAAGATTGTCACGTTTTTGGCACAACTGAGAATGAGCAGTGCGTTGGACATGGTGGCACATTTGTTTTGATAGGTAGGTACAGTTGTCGCTCCAAAGAACGATATTTTTGGAGAAGTCGTTGGTTTTCAGCAGGTATTGTACTAACAACGATCATTTCTTCGATTTGTATTAAGTTTTGCTTTCTGAGCAACCAGTAATCAAATTTCCATATGAAGCTGTCTATTTTTCGAATCGTGTGTGAAGCGTTTATTTCATTCTAATAAACTTGATTGTGAAGGCTTATGGTGTGGTAGGTAGTACCTACCAATAGTTGGTAGGTTAAAAAAAAGTTTGTAGGTAAAAAAATGTTGGTAGGTAAAAAAAACAAAAAAAAGAACGCTGCAAATCATTGCCCAAAGGTTTATTATTTTCTGTATAGATCACCCTTCTGTATAGATCCCTCCCTACCAACCGTAGGGAGAACATTTTTGAAAATTTCAACACTTCATTTCCATTTGGTTGGTGGTTGGGGTTGAAATGTTCAAAAATACCCTAGTAGGTAGTAGGTACCTATGGTTGGTAGGGAGGGATCTATACAGAAGGGTGATCTATACAGAAAATAATAAACCTTTGGGCAATGATTTGCAGCGTTTTGTTACAGCGGTAGCTAAAAGCTCGAAAAATACCAAAAATTGAAGTAAAACCACCAAAAATTAACTAAGAAAAATCCAGAGGAAACTTGTATGGACCATTCGGGCTAAAAGAGGTAGCTCGTATCTTAACTCTAATTTTATTTTGAAGACTGCAGAGACAAATAATAAACAGGCCATCGAAATTTTTTATGCAATACGCAGAAGAACATCCAATGAACTACTTTCAATAGTAAAATATTTTAAATCATTCAATAAATATAGTGAACATGAGAAAATTATCTAGGTCGGAGTGATACGTCATTGTTGTAATTGGTGGTAGTGGGAGATACGAGTTATCTCTTCTTATTTCTCTTGCATACGGTTTACGAGGAACCTCTACAGCTGATTTTTAGGCTTAAAACTCAATTTGCAAACGCTACAGGCGCTAAAATCGGTGGAGGAATGTAAAATAGGTAGGTAGCAGTAAAAACCCCATTTTCGGAAAAATTGGAGATACGAGGTTTCTCGTCTTCACCATCGAAATGGCTGGAGAGAAGTGTTAATTGAATTGCACTCAGTTGATAATATTAAATAACCACTACCCCATTGGGCACTAATTACCGTAAACTTGAAATTCTGTTGTATGCGACACTTCAGTCCACAGTAATGCAAACACTATGAGACAGGAATATTGTTATGTCGGCGTGCCGTCGTGTGAAGGCGATGATGGTCTTCACGTCGGCTTGTCGATTTCTATTGGTCCCTACTCAATAACCTTCCTCGGATTTGCGTTTTACATTTCGCTGATTTTCTTTTAATTTCATTTTTGTTTTATTTTTTATTGACTTAAAAAAAATTCAAGTGTAGCCATTACGGCTACATTGTAGCCAGGTGACGGCAAATTGTTGTTCTTCACTATTTTATAATGAATATTATTTGTTTTGTAACTGATTTATTTCGTGATCCTTTCCATTTGTAGGGGAAGTAAAAAAACCATTTCATTAAACAGAGGTTTGTTGCAAATAAAAATTGGAATAAATATGAAATTAATTAGGTATTCGTTTTTATTAGATTTTAAATGTTTGAATTGTATTACTGTTTTAATTATTGGATTTTATTACATTTTAAATTAATGGCTTTTATTAATATATTGATAGTACCTAATAATAATTTTCAACTATTGGGGTTTTACTTGGTTTTCAAAATTTAGGTTGATTAATTTGAAAATATCGGGGGTATCGATACTTTGAGCCGATATTATCGAAGTGTCGACATCTTATAATATCGGTATCGAAAAGAAATCGGGCATTGATACTTCCTGAGACATACCGTCAACTGGTACAACTTTCGCCACCCCGTTCAACAATGTGCCACAAACGTTTTTCACAGTCAGCGCTACCTAGCGATTCCTGGGATGAATCTATTAATTCAGGAAAAATCACAGGGGCAGGGCAATAGTATAGGCACAGCACACACTTGTCTCCATTACTCTGTGGGCACAGCTTATCAACAAGCTTATCAGTGGACATCAGCAACAGTGATAAAATTGTATCTGTTCCCGGTTTTGTTTCGTAAGTTGAATTTGTCCAAAAAGTCTCCTTTGGGTACCCCACTAGCGTTTGGTTCACGTTTCTGTTAAGTTTATATTTTCAAACCTATAATATCAGCAACGAATTGCCATATTTGCCTTTTTCATGAGTGTGTTATTTCCTTTGATATTTACAGGAAAGTAAAAAATGGGACAAACAGGGTACAACTTTGTGCCACCAACTTTTTCCCGTTTATGCATTGATATTTAAAGTGTTCTGTTCTATTTCTTGATCACGTGGACGATCCAAATGTCACAGTTCACGAATCAAACCAAACTACGGGACCCAAACCTTAAGGGGGAGATCCTAACTATTTCCCCCATACATCTCCGCATCAGATAGGCCTACAGGGACTATTTTTTGTTATTCTTCATATTTTTAGTCAAGAAATAGAGCAATGAGCTTGCATTTTAGATTTTTAAATGTTATCATATATTTTTGTTGGTATCATACATTTGAAAAATTTAAATACTCCAAATATCTTCTCTCCGATTTGTTAAAACTAACCTCCTGATGGTTACCTAAAAATCTCCAAATTTTCGGTTCATCCGTTCATCCATGGTTTTGGAATTACTTTTGAATTGAGCCCTGATATAAATCAGGGTTATATTTTTGTTATGAAAAATATATTTTCTGTGTTATGCTTACTGAATTTTATTAAAAAATGGAGAAGATAAGGTTTCGAGTTTTTTTGTGATCACACACTCCCTAAAAAGTTGAAAAATATTGAAATTTTTTTTTAGAAACAAGCATGTTTTTGGTTCCTTTTCAAAGTTAACAAGATGAGTAACAAAGAAACCAGGGCATGAAGTGTCCACTGCTCGATATTCGTATATTTTCAAGCTAAAAAAAATTGTGGTACATTGTTGTGCCACGAAAAAACATTTCTCTCTATTCTTGCATAAGAGATAGAATTTTTTTCATGGTGGCATTTGATACTTGGAAAGTAGAGGTACGTTGGGTAAATTTTTCAATAATATACGATGAAAAGTAAAGTATTTACACGTAAAAAACCTCAAAATTGGCACAAAGTTGTACCAGTTGACGGTAACGTATGGAAAGAAGTATCGATACTTGGAAGTATCGTGCCGTCCCTAGTGATGTTGAGGAACGTGCGGGTTCTTCGCTCAGATTTTCAACCCTGCAAGTTCGTACCTGCTCGGAACGCAGCTAAGAGGCGGTTTCCCGAGTAGTTGCCTTCAAACCCGCTTTCAGCCGCCGCGGCGCGAGAGGTGATGGATCGCCCCGCTCTTATGAGAAACTTCTCCCCTTCAAACAGCGCTTCCCGCAACCGCCTCCGCTCATACCGACGTACCGAAACGTATTCCCCTACCCCCCCCCCCCCCCAGGAGAAACAGGTGCCGAGCTCAGACTCCTGTTTATCAAGACGCCCGAGTTAACAATATTTACACAAAACCGACACCCTCAAAACGAGAGATGTTTACTCCTGTTTTTTCTTCTCCCCTCCGCAACGGACGAGCGCATATTTCATAAAGGTTATCTTCCGGCTGTCGTGTTATTATTGCGTTACGCCCGGCGATGAATCCCGCTTCATCCTGATTCACGAGCTCTTCAACTCCGACCTCAACTTCGAGAGTCCTCCATAAACTTGTGAACTTCAGACGCTCTCGAATCATAAATGAGGTAATTACGCGCTTCTCCCGCACCAAAGTTTCGTTTTTCTCTCTCGTTATTTCGCCCTCGAGTTCTCCGTTGTTGTGCGAGGCTACTTGCGATCCCCCCCCCCCCCTCCGTCAATGATGATCCCCTCCGGCAGAGATGGGCGAATTCTTATTCATAAATACGATTATGAATACAAATCATATCTGCGACTTTATGATTATGAATACGAATACAGGTATGAATATGAATACGAATTTGAATACAATCGTATTCACACTTTGAATACGATTTTCCCCCGTATTCGTATTTCGAATACGATTTTTCTATAATTTCCCTAAAAATTGAATTTTTTTAACAATTTTCCCTGAAAATCAATTTTGCTTCCTCACTACCGAAGGTAGGGAAGCTTTGTATTCGTGAAAGAAGTGAAAAAAAAATGTCCTCCAAAATCAAAATTTCCACTTGCTTTTTGCGTTTTAGAGCTTCCCGAACAATTTTGGTTCCGTGTCTGTCTGTCTGTCTGTCGGTCTGTCTGTGGTCAATCCTTGTCCCGGGCAAAACTATACTAACCTGTGGTCCGATTTTGATGAAATTTTCAGGGATTGTGCGGGTTAGGTACTAGACGGTCCCCTATCAATTTCAGCACCTTCGGACCAATAGGAGCGAGTGCGCATGCGCAAACGTGAATTTCCTGGAACCTCGGTTTCTCGGTTTCTAATGAACCGATTTTGCTCAAATTTGGAGGTTAGTTAGGGACTAACTTCTAAGAGACACCCTATAAGTTTCAATCAAATTGGTCAAGCAATAGCCGCTGCGCATGCGCGAACTTAAAATTTATTGTTACAACCAAAACTCCGCAACTATTCAACCAATTTCGATGAAATTTTCAGGGATTGTGTGGGTTAGGTCCTAGACGGTGGACCGCTAAATAAAATTCTACGTTGAAAATACAAAATATTATAAACTATAATACCTTATAAAAATTATAAAAATATTATAAACATTAATACCTGCAACCCTATCCCGCATATTATCGCCAATATTTTGGTATTCAATAACTCTTTGAATCATAATTTTTTCGCCAACTGATTCTATACGTCCATGTTACAATGAGTGAGGAAGCTATACTGCCCACCCAACTTGGCAGACGATTTTAAAATCATTTTCTCCCGAACTCTCGACATATTTATGACCTAACATTGTCAAAATAGTCAATAGAAATTCGAAACGCTCACAAATTCTTACAGGATTTTTCACGCAGAATTGAATGAGACCAACCCCAGGTCGCTACGACCAACCGAATAGAAAGTACGACGAAATTTCCGCTGAAAATCGTATTTTTTCAACAATTTGCACTGAAAGTCATAAAAAATAATGATTTTTTGAGGGGGTGTTAAAAAAAAATTTTCTTGGTCAATTCCAAGGGTTCATTACTGAAAATAATAAACCAAAATGGGATAACCCGTTTTGGTTTATTATTTTCAATAATGAACCTTTGGAATCGACCAAGAAAAAAAAAATTTTGATGGTTTACGTTTCAAGGTACGTAGAATCCAAAAATCGAATAAAAATTTGGCCGTCCGTCCGCCGTACGCGGCACTTTTGCCACTTAGCATTGACCGATTTTGATGAAATTTGGTATGTAGGCTCCATTTGGGGTCTAGTTGTGCCCCGAAGCTTTTGGTTGAGGTAGGTCACTTCTAAGGGTTCCAAAATCAATTTTGAAATTTTGAAAACGCCCTAACTCAAAAAATTTCGATATAAAGGTATTGTTTTTCCTTCAATTTAAGATTCTATAGAATTTTTAGAATTTTTTGAGACCACCCGGAGCTCTGTAGGACAAACCGTTCGCTCACTACGAAAATTTAAGTGTTTATTCTGAAATATATATATATATATAAATCAAAACACGAGTGTGAATCGCAAAAGAGGCCTAATCTCCGTTCAAATTAGAGCTGACCGAAATGCGATCAATAGTTGGTGATTTTTATTTTTTATTTTTGATTTTTTGATTTTTTTTTTTTCTTTTTTCTTCACATTGGATGGTTGGTGATTTTGTAGACGAGTGATCTATGTAGAAAAATAATAAACCATTGTGTAATAATTTGCAGCGTTTTTCCGTTATGTTAGGCTTCTACATTTTCCATCCGATTTCGAAGAAATATTCAGTTATTGTC
Source organism: Apolygus lucorum (assembly GCA_009739505.2). Taxonomy (NCBI): domain Eukaryota; kingdom Metazoa; phylum Arthropoda; class Insecta; order Hemiptera; family Miridae; genus Apolygus; species Apolygus lucorum. The sequence goes on from CM019177.2 coordinate 3,229,362, forward strand.
CGGGTTGACGAGTAGATGGTCCCCTATGAGAGTAGTGAAAGGTACTTAGTGATTGATGTTTTCAGATTAACTACTATGCATCGGATCATCTATGCGATCGGGTTATGGATACGAGGAAGCTATGTGCCACGCCCACTTGGCCGACTTTTTCTTTGCTTATTCCCAAAGATTTCTCCAAATTAGAGCAAATTTGAGATATTAGATCGAGAGAAATTGATATTAAAGTGAATGTTGATAATTCATACTGGACCGTCTCGAAGTCATTCCGCACCAAACTGAAAATTTCGAGCATCTTTTCTGTTAGGAGGTACAAGGAATTGACTTGCAGTTGCACTTTCCAGAGGGAACGAGGAAGTTGACGGAAGAAGGTGGCTGCATAATAACAGCGATGGAGAAGTTCAGACAACTGCAGTGAAGAATGCGGCGGATGATGGAAAGCAAAGACTCATTTCGTAACTCATCAGACGCGAATCGCTGAACCTGAACGGCTCAGAACCCCGTGAAGGAAATTATGACTTACTGCGTCGCTGATTCCGATAAAGCGACGCGATACGTTCGGGATACCAGGAAATTCGAGTAAACGCCGACTCTGCGATAAAAGGGGAAAATATTCGTTATATGAATTATTCACATCGCCAGCTTGAGTTTGCTTAGAGCGATACAAAATGGAGTGAGAAATGCGCGAACCTCGAGTTACTACGATTGACGGTGAACTGGGAGCCATAAGAACATGTTTTCGTGAGCGTCTTAGATTGCTGGTTTATTATTTTCAACAGTGAATCTTCGGAAACGACCAAGAAAAAGAATCATAACTCCCCATCAAAATTTGTTGGTTTGCGTTTCAAGGTACCTACGTAGAAACCAAAAATAGTAGGTATACAAATTTCGCCTTTCCTTAGTTACCATGGACCGATTTTGATGAAATTTGGTATAGGTATAGTCGCATTTGGGGTCTAGTTGTGCCCCTAAGCTATTGGTTGATGTTAGTCACTTCTTCAGTCACGTTGAAAATTAAGGACTGAAAATTTCAAAACGCCCTAGCTCAAAAAATCTACATAAAGGTTCTTCAACAATTTAAAAAAAAAATAGTTTTCAGAATGGAATGAAACCACAAGGAGCTCTGTAGGACCAACCGTTCGGTCCCTATGAGAACTTGAGGGTTGGATTTACGATAAATCAGAAACACGAGTGTGAATCGCAAATAATGTCTAATCTCCGTTCAAATTCTAGCTGACCAGAATGCGATCGTTGTTCGTTTCTTCCATTTAGCTTTATTTTCCAATCTTCCAAAATTCTTTTTTCTTCAGATAATATTGACATTCTGGATTGTATTCTGCTGGTAGTTCTTGGGTAGGTATTATTATGTTAGTAGTTATTTTAAAATTTGTGATTTTTAACATCATTCACTTATTGTTACGCCTACTGATCCCTCCAATGATCTCTTTATAAATTGAATCGATGAGAATAAAAACAGTACAAGTCCATTTTTGACGATTGTTGAAAAATGGCTTTTTGTAGGTTGTAACCAGTAGAACTACGCATTGAGCACAAGAGCAGTATGCTAACCACTCGGTAAGCTTGAACAGAGCCTAAATGAAAATGATTGAGGGGAAAAAACAGTAGAAGTCCATGGACTTATACCACCTGACACCTGATATCTCGATAAGCTGATTGGGGACATGTACTGTTGTCATTCTCACTGATTCAATTATTGATGAATAAATTAATGCGCGAAAGAAGACCAGGACCAGGAAGCCTACGACCTGACCCCTTGGATAGGGAAGATGAGGAAGGTTGGGTGGGAAACAAGTGATGAAAGTACCTTTATAGAACGAGCTCCATGTAAAGTTAGAGCTAGCAGTACGGGGGTGGTGATACCACGGAATACACCAGCCGAGATGGCAAAATCGAGTGATTCCGTGGAACTTTCACCGGTCTTATTAATTCTTATAGTGTCTACCTGTTATGATAATACTACATGGTGTCGGGTGTATAATAATTTGGTGCGGGATCAGCTGTGACCGCGGTCGCTACAGCCCGCGTCTATTCGAGACGATTCTCGGACCGGCTACTGCGGGGATGTCGTGTGTTCGAGTCTCGCTGCGGGAGCGCTTTTCCGTGCGTCCCGGGCTCAGCCCTCCTTCGTCCAATCCCACGGCGGTGAGGCCAATGAGAAGCCATGAGCGAAATCATCAGAAGAAATTCTGATCTTCTCTTTGGAAGACAGCTGATGACGTCCGCGACGCCAGGAAAGGTAGTCGAACGAAAATCCAACCTGAAATGGTTTTTTACTTTACTTATAATTTGATGAATTAAGATGGAAAAAAGTAGTTAGAAAAAGGATAGAAAAAGTCCCAAGAAAGACAGGGAGGAAGATGAAAACACTCGTGATGGAGCTGCCGGCCGATCGACTCAAGGTAAAAACTGTGCACCATGATTTTGATTTCAATAACCTTGGTGCATAGTAGGGATGGGTATCGATACTCGATATTTAAAAATATCGATACTTTCGTACCGATACTCGATATTTTAGTATCAATACTGCACTATCCGATATTTTTGGATATCGATACTTTGGATCCGATATTTCTAAATATCGAATATCGATACTGTTCTCCCAGAAAATTCAACATAATGGCTAAAAAATGAAGAAGATAGAGAGGCTTTTGGGTCATTACTCTTTGGTTGCACAAATAACGTTTATATCATGGAAAAAATCACTCTGCTTGGACTCTTAATAGTGAAAAATGATTAAAAGTTGTTGAAAAAATTATTTCTCTTGAGAAAATTGTATGATATTGATAGTTTGTGACAATAAAGTATCGATACTCGATATTTTAAAATATCGATACTCATCATACGATACTTGGGATATCGATATTCAGATACGATACAGTATCGATACAAAATATCGATACTTTTATAACGATACCCATCCCTAGTGCATAGCCCAGATGAATAAAAAACGTCTGCCAAGTGGGTGTGGCACATAGCTTCCTCGGATCCATAACCCGATTGTATAGATGATCCGATGCATGGTAGTTAATCTCAAAACACCAATCTCTAAGTAGGCCTTTCACTACCCTCATAGGGGACCATCTACACGCTAATCTGGACAATCCTAGAAAATTTCATCAAATTCGGATGAAAAATTAAGTGAGTAGATGTATGTGATTGGATCAAAAAAATACATAGCCTAGGCTGGGTATCGAACCCGCGACCTTAGGAGCCCAAATCGAGACTTTTTCTCTGAGCTACCGATGACCTGCAATTAATAGGATTTGAGATTCTCACAGGAGACCATCCCTCTATGAATGAATCCCTCTATGAAGAACGATTCTCTGTGATTTTCATAGGGGACCATCTAAACACTACTCTGTAACATCCCTGAAAATTTCATTGAAATCGGATGGAAAATGTAGAAATTATGGCCGTTACTAGGAAATTCACGTTTGCGCATGCGCAATGGCTACTATCAGTCCCAAGGTGGTAATTTTCATAGGGGCTCATCTAAATACTTATCTGTAACATCCCTGAAAATTTCATTGAAATCGGATTGAGAATGTGGAAGTTATGGCCGTTACAAGGAATTCACATTTGCGCATGCGCAGTCGCTTCTATCAGTCCGGGGACGATGATTTTCATAGGGGACCATCTACAACCTAATCCACATAATCCCTGAAATGTTCAACGAAATCGAGTGGAAAATGTGGAAGTTATGGCCGTTACAAGGAAATTCACGTTTGCGCATGCGCAGTAGCTACTATCAGTCCCAAGGTGGTAATTTTCATAGGGGCTCATCTAAATACTAATCTGTAACATCCCTGAAAATTTCATCGAAATCGGATGGAAAATGTAGAAGTTATGGCCGTTTCAAGGAATTCACGTTTGCGCAATCGCAGTCGCTTCTATCAGTCCGGGGATGATGCTTTTCATAGGGGACCGTCTACACACCAACCTGCACAATCCCTGAAAATTCCATCGAAATCGGACAATAACTTCGTATAGTTATGCGCGTTACAAGGAATTCATGACAGACAGACAGACACACAGACAGACAGACACGGAACCAAAATTGTTCAGAAACTTCTAAAACGCAAAACGCGAATGAAAATTTTGATTTTGGAGAACTTTTTTTTTTCATCCTTGAAAAGTGAAAACAAAGCTTCCGCTACCTTGGTAGACTCGGAAGCAAAATGAGCGATTCCGTCTCGGTTCTGAGTTGAACATCAAACCTGATAAGCTGCAAATAAGCGTGCTGTTTTCTACACTCGAGGATACAAAGTTGGATTCTGGTCCTCCTCAGTTGAGTAACTGCATGCCAGACAAACAAGATCTACGCTGCCTTCTCTGAACAGTTTTCAGAGTATCGTGAGAAAGCAATCGGAATGATGAATGATGGTAATGTGAAACAGATAATAAAGATAATTATGAAGCCAGAAGAGGAGCAAGAGCTCTTTCCATATTAGCTATAATTTACGTTTTAGACCTATCTGAACAATTTTGGTTCCGTGTTTGTGTCTGTCTACCTGTCATGAATTCCTTGTAACGCGCATAACTATACGAAGTTATTGTCCGATATCTATGAAATTCTCAGGGATTGTGCGGGTTGGTGTGTAGACGGTCCCCTATGAAAATCATCATCCCCGGACTGATAGTAGCCACTGCGCATGCGCAAACGTGAATTTCCTTGTAACGGCCATAACTTCCACATTTTCCATCCGATTTCGATGAAATTTCCAGGATGTTACAGAGAAGTGTTTAGATGGTCCCCTATGAAAATCATAGAGAATGGTTTTTCATACAGGGATTGATTCATAGAGGGATGGTCCCCTGTGAGAATCTCAAATCCTGTTCATTGCATCACTAGGCCTCAATAGCTCAGAGGTAGCGCATAGAATTATCCACCAGGGGTCCCGGGTTCGAATCCCAGCTGAGGCTAAGCATTTTTCGATCCAATCACATACATCTACTCACTTACATTTTTCATCCGAATTTGATGAAATTTTCTAGGATTGTCCAGATTAGCGTGTAGATGGTCCCCTATGAGGGTAGTGAAAGGTACTTAGAGATTGGTGTTTTCAGATTAACTACTATGCATCGGATCAGCTATACAATATCGGATCATCTATACAATAATCGCGTTATGGATACGAGGAAGCTATGTGCCACACCCACTTGGCAGACGTTTTATTATAATGATACAACAATTTTATATATTTATGTGGAGGGATCTTTCATTTGGAACGTTCAAGAACAACTCGGAGAATCGTGGAGGGTAAGTTGATGAACATTGATTAAATGTGGGAGAATCCACTTCTAGCACTACCTATTAGATTCCTTCCATCAGGAACCGTAGTTGAACAGAAAGCGACCGGCGCATGCGCACTTGCACAAACCGCTGTTCCATCAGGATGACTCAGTTAACTGTGGTTGAACTTCAGTCGGACAAAATTCGACAGCTCCGAGAAGTTGCCTTAGCTGTTATAACATCTGCCGATGGTAGGTCGGAGGGAACTCGATGGCTGTCGCAATATGTATTCAAGTGTCGAGTTTGAATAGTAAGAACTATTTTTGTGGTCGAATGTTGTAGTCTTGCGCCGATTCATTCAGTTTCGTTCATCCATTAATAGTCACGTTTCATGGTCTCCCGTTTATATCAGAGAAGCAGGTCTCAACTGCCTCGCAACTCCGAGGGATTTCTAACGAAATTTAATCATTTTTTGTTCGTTCAACCACCGAACAGGCCATCAGGTTCAACGAATAGACACTTGGTCGCCACCAAGCAAACTTCTCTCTTCTATTTATAATGGAACTTAGAAGTTTATTGCCGAGTTAATTGGCACCTAAGCTCCGGCAGTGAGTCATTGACTTCTGACAAAGAGATATGACAACCCTCAGGTAGACAGAGAAATAAAATTTGACTGCGACCAGTTAGTACTTTTATGCCCTAGTTCCCAAATTAATTACCGTTTCCAACCGGAAAATTGAACGAGCACGAAAGGGTTAGCGTACTGTTTGGTTCGTAGTTGAATCTCTTTTGATAAAAGAAACGGCAGTAAAAGGGAAGGTAGAAATATCTCGCTAACGGAGTTTTCCTCCATCCTTTATTTTTTTGTCCGAATTAACTGCTCCGAGCTTTTTCATAGCTGAGAGGGACAGAGAAATTAAATGAGCTCAGCTGGGTTTTTATTAACTGTTGGTGGGGGAGAGTGAAAGAAGCACTTGAATTTCAAAATTAAAAACTATCAATTACGTGGCTTATGGATAGGCGTGTTCCCTTTATGACACTCACGATGCACCAATATTTTTGCTTCTTTGGTTCACCTCAAGAGATTCTAACAATCGGTTAAGGTGCGTTTACACTTCGCGAAATTTCCTCGCGAGACTGATGGGTGAAGCTCTCGCCCGAGACTACACAACGAAACAAACCGTGAAACAGACGCGACAACGACGGCAGAGGTGAGCCGTAAATTCTCGCGAGGCGGCCATGGCGAGTGTTTCTATAGTTCCTCTTCCTCCCCGTGCAGCCAGTGCTTTGGCTTTCATCGACGCAGCTCATATTGTCAAAAAGAGGAAAGGACGTCAGCAACAACGCCGACGTCGTTGGTGGGTCAGAGAAATCTTTCGCAAACGGTTGCAATATGGCAATAGATTAATAAAGGACATTTAGATGGAGATGGTTGAAGACATAATACTGAATTTCACGCGAATGAAATCGACTGACTTCGATTATCTGGTGTTAGTTATTGGACACAAAATTGAACGGGTAGACACGCACATGAGAGAAGCGATCAATGTGAAGGAAAGAATTGCCATCACACTGAGATATTTGGCTACAGAAGACTCATACACAAGTCTGCAGTAAAATTATAATCGAAAGACAATACACCTGCCTCGCACAAACAAATATACACGTCTACACTTCGAGAAACAACAAGGCCGAAACTCCTTTGTTGCGCGCCAGAGACCGACTAGCTGACCGCTCGCTCCCTCGTCTCGCAAGGGATTCTCGCAGAGGCGTGATTCGGGTTCTAAAGCGTCTACACGCCGCGAAACTTGTTTCGCGAGAATCCCTCGCGAGGAAATTTCGCGAAGTGTAAACGCACCTTAAGAGAAATTAATATTGCCAAAATTTAAATGAAGTCAAAAGTTCAATAATCAGGGTATCCGATGATTAAAAGTGCCTGAAAATGACCGTAAAGTTTCAGGTTCAAATTCACCATTCGCCCTCGGTGATGACAAAATTGACAAAATCCCTCACCTGAAACTTTGGAACGATAAATTATAGCAGCACGTTATTTAGCTTGATATTTTTGTCAGAAAATAAGATGAAAAACGGATGGATGTTTAAATATTGAATGAATTGAGAAAAGGCGAAACAGAGTGAAGGTTGGCGACGGGTGAAGATGAAAAATAAGTTCGACCATCGCGATAACTAGGAGGCTATTAATTACATCCTGCGAAGCCAATTTATAAAGTTGGTTTATTGAACAGCACCGGGTCTTTCTCCTCTGTCTGGGAAGGAAAAGAATTTATCGGAGGGCTAAATAAACGGCGAAGGCGGACGAGGCAAGTTCTAACAACGGTCCAGCGAAGGAATCTTTCGGGATGAGAGGGGAAACGTTGATTATATATTTTCCACGATAATAATCGGCGATCGCGGTTATAGAAATAGCCAGGTCATCTCTATATAACCGGAATATAATAAAAACCTGACGGTCGGGAGTCTTATCTGCTCAGTGCAGCGCGGTCGAACAAGAACACGAACTGTGTCTACAATATTATGTATTATAGGTAGGTACTGACCGATAGTCTTGTTCCTACCGGCATACCACGAGGTTTGGTACTCATCCTGGGGGTTTTAGGAGTCCAGAGACTCAAACCAAAGTCTTTGAATTATCAGTCAAGATAATGGAGAAAATCAAAGTTTCAATCTAAGAGCAATTTTCTAAATGAAAAACGCTGCAGATTATTACACAACGGTTTATTATTTTTCTATATAGAACACTCGTCTACAAAATCATCAACCATCCAATATGAAGAAAAAAAAAAATAAAAAATAAATAAAAAAAACGCTGCAAATTATTACACAATGGTTTATTATTTTTCTATATAGATCACTCGTCTACAAAATCATCAACCATCCAATATGAAGAAAAAAAAATAAAAAATAAATAAAAAAAACGCTGCAAATTATTACACAATGGTTTATTATTTTTCTATATAGATCACTCGTCTACAAAATCACCAACCATCCAATATGAAGAAAAAAAAAAATCAAAAAAAAAAAAAATCAAAATCACCAACCATTGATCGAATTTTGGTCAGCTCTAATTTGAACGGAGATTAGGCCTCTTTTGCGATTCACACTCGTGTTTTGATTTATATATATATATATTTCAATATAAACCCTTAAATTTTCGTAGGGAGCGAACGGTTTGTCCTACAAAGCTCCGCATGGTCTCTAAAAATTCTATAGAATCTTAAATTGAAGGAAAAACAATACCTTTATATAAAAAATTTTTGAGTTAGGGCGTTTTCAAAATTTCAAAATTGATTTTGGAACCCTTAGAAGTGACCTACATCAACCAAAAGCTTCGGGGCACAACTAGACCCCAAATGGAGCCTACATACCAAATTTCATCAAAATCGGTCAATGCTAAGTGGCAAAAGTGCCGCGTACGGCGGACGGCCAAATTTTTATTCGATTTTTGGATTCTACGTACCTTGAAACGTAAACCATCAAAGTTTGATGGGGTGTTAAATTTTTTTTTTCTTGGTCGATTCCAAAGGTTGAAAGATTGAAAATAATAAACCAAAAAAAGATCCAGTGAACATTTATAAATATTATAGGACGTAGCAGTAATCCGGGCGAACTTCCCTTCCAGGATGTTGTTAGGGTTACCTAGATAGTGTAAATCTGTATTTCGACAGCCCCACTGCAAAACCCTGTAAGTTCCATTTTTCCAAAAATAAGGATTTGAGCCTTCCCGATAGATTGTGCTCTTGCGCACATTATAGTGTCGCCAAAATAGGGCTATGGCTTCACATTTATTTTCTGTGGTGAAATGTAATACCTGTAAGCCAGGTTCATAGGTTAGAAATGTCACAGTTTTTTTCGTCTCCTGGAAACTGGTTGGTATTGAACTTACAGGGTTTTGCAGTGGGGCTGTCGATTTGTGACACTCCGAAATTCCCGCTTCATCTTCAATGAGCTGGAAATCCCGTAAATTCTTTGGCGTTTTTCGGTTTTTGTTAAACATTTTGAAAAGTTCTTGAGCTCCGAAGCTCACGTAGTTGCGAGAATATAGGTTTGCCAAATCAGATAATTTTAGCCAAAATGTAAAAACCCAGTCTACTTGTAATTTTGACAATTTATGTCTTTACTATGGCACATAAATGAAAAATCGTCACGCGGGGATCGTCACGCGGGGAGCGTTATGAGGGGAGCGTTACGCGGAAATTTCTGATGATTTTCACGTACAACCAATCGTTCCTAGGGAAAACTAACTTCCTCATTTTCCACCCCACAAAAATCGTTCACCACTCATTGGAAAGCTTCCAATTTATTAAACATAAGACATAAAATGTCTCTCGTGGTTGCATACTTGTACGAAAGCTGTAACCACCGTTTGTGTTAAATTTTCTTAAATTTTTTTTTTGTTTTTTTTTGTCATGGGGTTTCTTTGAGTGAGTTTTAGCTTATTTGAACAAAAACCAAAAGGATTCGACAAAGTTATGGGGTTTTCGGCTGGTTAGGGTGAAGCAGGAGTTGTCGAGGGTTGCAAATCTAGTTCAACACTATCTAAATTGACCCTGGCAGCATAATAAACTCCCCTCATAACGCTCCCCGCGTGACGATTTTTCATTTATGTGCCATAGTAAAGACATACCTAAAATGTCAAAAACGTTCGCCAAGTGGGTGTAGCACATAGCTTCCTCGTATCCATAACTCGGTTGTAACGATGCTCCGATGCGGCTTATCCCAAAACATCAACCGCTATGTGCATTGCAGTATCCTCATAGGGGACCATCTACACGCCAATCTAAACAATATCGAAAAATTGCATCAAATTTGGATGAAAAATATAGAAGTTATGGATGTTACGAGGCTACTACCAGTACAGGGGCCATGATTTTCATAGGAGACAATACATGCCAATAAATTCGTATAGTTTTGCCCATTACAAGGATTTCATGGCTGACACACAGACAGACAGACAGACAGACACGAAACCAAAATTGTTCAGGAAATTGTAGTGGAAATTTTGCTTTTAGACACCTTTTTTTCACCTTGAAAAGTGAAAAACAAAAAATGCTTCCGCTACCTTGGTAGACTGGAAGAATCTATGATGAATTATCACTAACAAGTCCAGTAAGTGCTTTGATGCATGTTTTACACGAATGAAACTCGTCCTGCTGGGAATTGACTTTATTGCCAATTCAATCAAGTTCTGGTTCGAGTAGTGGTCTTCATGACTCGAATGTTGTCCCGCTCGCACTTCATCGTTTTACTAACCAATTTATGTCGCCAGAGCTATCGAGTGTCGCGAACCGTGACAGATGACAAGCCTGATCAAAGTCTAATTCCAATTTCGGGTCAAGTTCGAGAGAGGAAGCCGAGATGGAGTCCTTATCGATCACCCATCGGTTATTATATCCCCGCTTCCGGTTTCCTGAGCCGCGCCCACAGGTAATTAGAGGTCCTACCTGAGACCAGCGACAACAATAGACCTCTACCTGAGACTTACAGCAACAATGATCCCCCACTATAGTCATCGTCGGGAAAAGAGGCCACGATACTCAGTTGTGGGGAAATTTTTTTCCATTGTGCCTCTGATAAGTCGATAGGTCGTTAATAGCATTCTCTTCATTTGCCACCCACAAAAGAGGCTTGTAGATTTTTTCAGCTCTTTCGCCTTGTGCCGAGGAGAGGAAAACGACCGAGCTCAAAAGAGTTGATTGATTGTTTCGCGCTTATAACCCATTTAGGGAACAGTATGATAGGCGAGATAGGGTGGAGGGGAGGCTCGCTCCATCAGTAAAACAAATACCGCCTAGAATTCAATGGGGTTTTTTCCTTTCACCTGTTCTTTCCATTGTGGCCACAACAGGATCGATCTTAGTCGCTTAAATAGGTTTGGCATTTACCTTCGAGGAGCCGTCAATATATTTATATGAGGCGGAGTGAACGTAACACAGAGGAATACGTAACACTAGGCGTTGGAGGGTTAATTGTGGGTGAACTAGTCATGGATTGTCGACCCAAGGCTGGAGAGGACGACCCTTCAGTGTGATTCTCAGCTGAGATGGCGCTCTCGTCACATTACAACTCTTCCTAGTTCTCAGCTTCCACGGAACCTTTTTTGTTTTTAATCAGAAAACGCGGACCCAACTACTCAGAATTAGATTGAGGCTCGAATCATTGAGTTTATTTTAGTATTTATTACTACCATAATCTTCACATACCTCAAACAACCTTAAACGGGAAGTACTGAAGCTGGCGAAAAACTGATTTTATCCAAAACAACACTTTATATTGAATCTGACCGAGATTTTATCAACTAAGTTGAATCAAAAGTCAAATCAACTAATTGAAATTCATCGAAAATCGGAAGCAAGTACACACCTCTAGTAGGACTAGGGTTGCTGTCACCCAACGCCGATATGTCCACACTCGAAAATATTTGGAAATTAAAATATTCGTCGGAAATTGATCCTTTTTACTCGCTTCATGAATTCCTAATTCACAATGCCAATAGAAAATTTGTTTACCTTATCCTTGTCAACATTCCGGAAATATAACTAAGATTGCCTGTTAAACGATTTAAAATGGATGGTTTGTTTTTTGCTAAATTTGTACACGCCTTGGGATACGTGAGCTGTTCGGATTGATGAGGTAAATTTGCTGTCGAACCCGACAGGTCCAAGATCATAACCAAGTTGTCAGTTATGAGAGCTTGGACATGGAGCAGAGATGGCGAACTAGGGATGGCAACGATATATCGATGTATGGAATATGTCGATGTATTACGTTTGATATATCGATACCTTAAAGCACAAAGGTGCTATGTCCAAAAATGGAGTTTTGAGAAAAACGCAGAAGAAATTATCACCAATGCACAATTCCTAAAATAATGGCTTATTACTCTAAACTCTTTAGTTTCCTCAATAAATTTTAAAGCTATTATCGTCAAGAAAACTCAATAATAGTTTTGTTGAATTTGAGTTTTCTGAAATTAAAAGAAAATAAAAAATGTGGAAGGTGGATGGACATAGCTCCTTTGTATTTTAAGGTATCGATATGGGTCATTTTCCGAGAAAGGGCCAATAGTTGTCCAGAGAAGATTCCGAATGCCAATTTATGATTTAGGCGTTTAAAAAAAATTCTCCATAAACTATCAACTTTGTTCTATTTCGGGCAATCAATAAAATATGCAGTTATTCACGCTAAAATATAGAAATTAAAGTTTAAACTGCTAAATGTCCAGTAATCTGCCATGTCCGGACCCCTAGGTAGTCAACTTTGCTTGAACACTGTGAATCACCTATGAAAGCAGCGGCCTGAATTTGTAGTGATTCTTTATTGCATATACCTAGACATGAAAAAAAATGGGTTTGCCGATTTTTTTAGAAGCAAATAAAGCGAGCAGGAGGATAAAATGTGCTTGTCCAGAGGTTTCTGTCTTTAATCTGCCTTTTTTGCGTTTTCGTATTTTGGCAGCTTTTTATCGTTTCCCGCAGTTTTACTACTACTGTAAGAGGTGAGGGTAGTTGTTAGGTTATCAAAGAAAGCGGCGGGAATCGTATTTCTTCTATGTGGAGGCGTGCACAAGTGGTTTCAGTTGCAATAACGTGGTGTCACAGTCACCGTCTGTCTTTCATCTGCCCTTTGGGAAACGGTAAGAATACGAAATTATTTTTTTCTTTTTGGTCTCTAGTTCTTGTTTCTACCGAGCTGGTTCCAGCGATATGGTTACACTTCAGCAGAACAGTACCAGAACGCGGGAAAAGCTGAAAAACCTAAGTGCCACCCAGGAATTTTGTGTCTTTCATCTGCCGGTGATGGTGGCTTTTGGAGAGATGAAAGACTTTTTTCAAGTTGTTAACAATTTAATTTGAATTTTCCATTCAATTTTAAAACTTTACATTTTTTGACCTCAAAACTGTATTCAGCAACCGTAAAAATCCCCTGGTACCAAGTTTTGGCTCGAAAAACCGATAAATTGAGATTACTTGGTTACTTTCGGAGGTTTCTACGTTGCTATCAGAAAAACCGTGTTCCACGTTGGTTTAACCCTTTTCTACACCTGCGTCCCGCCCTGGTTCAATTTTTGGAATAACTCCCAGTTCTCGCTACTCATGGTGATGGGGTTCCGAGTATTTTCCTTTACGCGGAAACCACGCCAATAGGTTTCTTTCGATAGATTTTCCTCTTTAATTTTTAATTAATTAATTGAGCGCCCCATTGTGTGTTCTTTCGTCAAAATTCAATCAGTATGGTGTGAGGTTAATCCCTGATTTTTGGCAGAACTTGAGTCGAACTTTAAGTTTTCTGAAATCTTGGGATACCGATTGTCCCTTTCTAGGAAAATGACCCATATAGATATATATTTATATCGATATAAAGAACCGATATTATTGGTCAATATCGATATATTTACCTGATCTATCGCGACTTGTTTTCAACTAGTAAAAATTAAATATTAAAATGAATAAATGAGAAGGGAGGGCTAGTATTTGTAAAAACATTAAGTAATTTTACTCCAAATCTTGTAGGTACCTACGTGATGGGTTGATTTCAGACTACTGACTTCAGCTCAAACATGATAATTTACACTACAGTGGCGCTCAAGGCTCAATTATGACTAAATATTACTAATTATGGCTTAATATGACTTGAGCCAAAAGTAATGGAGACTACCTAATACTTATACGAGTTGAAGCAATTTATAAATTAATGAAACATTTCTATGGCTAGGGTATCCATGATTTTTTATATTATGTTGTTAGGACCCTTGAGAGTAGTTTATCCCCAAATTTGCAACCCCAAAAACCCTGTGCTACTGACCTAGTGCTCTGACACCCATGAAATGTTCGCACTTTCACAACTACGTATGATAATTTCGATAATTCATACCAGTAACTTTTTAAACCAGGTTAAATACGTACTTCAGCCGTTTTTCTAAGTATGTCTTCCGATATGTCGAGTATATCGATGTATTTCTTCCGAAATTATATTAGTGACGTTTCAATTCACCCACCTACTTACTTCAATAAGATTTTCCAAGTAGATCTTCCTATATATTTCACTCGATTTGCCATCCCTACATACCTTGTAACGTAAACCATGAAACTTTTGATGGTTAAATACTAACTTCAAAGAGTTTTTCCATGTAAATCTTCCGATATGTCGAGTATATCGATAAATTTCTTCCAAAATGATGTTTGTATAGTTTGGAATGTCTTAACTCACCTATTTACTTCAACAGGATTTTCCGTTAGATCTTCCGATATATCGAAATAACGATATATTTTTTCCGATATATCGTAGGTATTGATGTATCAATTGAGCAGTATATCGATATATTTCATTCGATATGCCATCTCTATGGCGAATTAAGGTAATATTAATTATTCGTTTTATCCTCGAGACTCAATAATCGATTATTTTCGATATCAAACATAAACTTTTCAACATAACCTTCTCTGAACCCGATCAGCTGGTCGTGAAGGGGCGCCATTTGTGCTCCTATCCAGCAAGGTTATTCTGTTTACATACCAAGTTTTCTGTTCTGTTAACAGAACAATGGTGATAATATTCTTTAAAAGCAATTATGTAATCGGTATTATTATGTCTCCCTTGTGGGTTAGATGTCTGACTAGAAATTCCATACTCAGTATGTGTGTTCACTCTCAGGTGATGACCTGAGAAGGTATGAATATAAGATACGTCTCTGCGGTGGTTTAGACCCCTTTGAACATACTGATGGTATTAACTTTCCTTTAACTCAAAAATACTTAATAATACGTGATTTTAGCCCAGTGCTATTGAATGGTGGAATCAGTATGTAGGTAAACAACTTCGTTCAGCTGTAACTCCCAGCGCCTCCTACCAACACCCTCCACCAAAGTTAAGTTTGGAATCATTCAGAAATTACTTAGTATCAACTAATTAGTATTAACTTCCAACTTAAATGCCCACTTAAGAAGGTAATTAACTAAACGAATAAACCAGTCAACAGAATTTGTTGAGGCAACGTAACTACACATCATTCCAAAAACATCACGTTCCTCACTTTCCTACTTCCTCTCCCTGCACATGAATTTTGAAATTCAGGAGATGAAGTGCATATTTACATCGATCATTTACTAATTGAACTTCAAAACAATCACACAAATTGGTTCGAAATTATCTTCCTGGGAACTTCGTACAAATCAAAACACTTGGACACAAACAAAAACATTTTGTGAAGCTCGTCCAATGAGGGTAGGTATTCTATTATTACTACCTAACTACTGATGACTGAAGTAACGTAAGCACATTAAAATGTGATGTATTTTTATTCTTACCGGTGATGAAATGCCGAGAACAAACTAGTATTTGTTTGGAGTTTAGTTGTCGCCCTCTCAAATTGCGATTGATTCAAGCGAGCCACCTTGCTCTTCTTTATTCTGATAGGTCTTTTGTCTTTTCACATTGGCTTCTAATGACTTTTGGCAAACCATACAACGAAATACTGCTCCCGTGACAGGAAGAGCAGCCAAACACCGCACAAATCGGCATGTCTAATGAAAAACTCTTTGTTTACAACGATGGGAATTCAGTCAGTTCATCGAACATGGTTGTCAGGAATGCTGGGAATCAGCGACGCCAAAAGGCTGATATTCTTATTTTTTCGGAAAGTTCTCTTGTCTTTCCACACTGTTTCTAATCACTTTTGGCAAACCAAAAAATTAAATACCGCTTCCGGGAAGAGAAGAGCAATTAATAACCGCATAAATTGGCATAATGAAAAAGCGTCCATACAATCTTTGTTTACAACGGAGTCAACATGGCCGCCTTTCAGCGAGATTCGAATAACCGTTCGATTAGTCGAAGAATCGATACATCCATTCTGTGTGACGTCACACGGATAAAAGCAATACTATAATTTTGTATCAACGTTTCCATGGTAGCTAATATTGCGGGTTGTCGCAGTAATCACTGAAGTAAGTAATTACCTAACACTACATAATGAAGACAGGGAAGTAATGACGGGTGGGTTTGAGTCATGCACGTGGCCAAACTCAAGGCCTATTGCCAAGAAAAATTACTATGTAAAATTGTCTATAGGTGTGCAAGTTTTTAACCCATCTACTTACGTTCACGCCAAATTTGAAAGCACCTACTTCGTCTCGAAGCGTTCCATCCATTCGGCATCCTGCGACGAGCTCTCGCCTGGAATCTTTCTACTTGAGATCATATTTCATTGGAGGGAACTCTACGCCGAAAGCTACTCTGAATATTTCATGGCGAAGAGGAAATTGTGACGGGCCGAGCACGTCGATCCCGCTAAAAACTTGGTCTTCCCGTCTCGCCTTTTCCGGAAGGACAAACCGAGTTACCGTAAGTCCCTCGCAAACTCGATATTTCTCGTTCGTTCTCGCCGCCTTCACACTCCCGCTTCTAAGTAAATTCCTGCAGAGTTGTATCGACGAGGTTTGTCGGAAGACGCTGTTTGTGCTCCGCGAGGCTGCTAATTGCGTTATTTGCTTGAATGAGACGAGAAGACGTTACTTTGAGTCACATTTCCCACCGATAACGTATTTTTCGGGTATTTCGATGAGCACTCAGTTGCATCGCTCAGTTCAAACAAGTGGAAGACTAGTCGTCGAAACACGGATGGGGTCATCTTCACCCACCAGGGACCTGCTGGTTGCTTTGTGTTCTTTGCTTGAACATCTAGTGACGCACTTGTACAAGCATCAAAGTTGTAGATTGATACGTGAAAATTTTGGTAGGAACATTAAAGGTGTAAATTAAGGGAAAATACCTGAAAAGAGTAATAAATTCTTCAACTAACAAAATTTTTGGCTTTTTCAGATTTTAATTGAGGCAGGGTTAAAATTTTTTTTCTTGGTCGATTACAAAGGTTTATTATTGAAAATAATAAACCAAAAGTAAGATCTCCAAAATCAACACTTTCTTTGGTATAAAAAAAATCTAAATTCAGATGTATTTCAGGTTCTACATATCGGTCGGTCGATCTATTTGTCTGAACAAAACCATGATGTTGCTTGAGAGGTTTATGTTCTTCAGCATGGAACTACCAAAAAGATCAGGAATATTGCGTTTGATTCCTGGAAATCCATCAGCAGGGAGTACTGCTCTATAATATCAGCTTGTTATTCTATTCGAGGAAGCTATACCGCCCTGCAGACGTTTCTCCTAGATATCAAAGAGAGATGAAAAAAGGCCATTATTGATTGTTGATTAAAAAAGTTCTTGATTAAATACTGTTGATTAAAATAGTGATAAGCGACTCGAATAACTTGAAACCACACAAAGAACATTAGACATCTCATATTGAGGAAAGTATGAATTGACACAGAGAAATTGGAAATATCACATAGAGCAACTGAAAGTCCCACTAAGAAACTTGATACCCCATAACCAATTCCAGACAAAGAGGGCTCGGGCACCTACTGTTTTAGGACATTCCATCAATTTGGATGATTTTTATAACAATCTGAAATAATCATGAGTAATGCAAGCAAGACTCTCAATTTGGGTTGTTTCATCTGCTGATTTCGATAGGCGTCAGGAAGCTGGATGGTTTTTGGCCCGTATTCACAAAAATCGCTAAAGTGAAACTTGAAGTCGCTCTTCCGAAAGTGATACTTCAGGCCAAAGTGAAACTTGAGGAGAAATCGCTATTCACAATCGTTTTTAGTGTAGCTGCTCTTAGGTCAGCTTTAAGCTTAACTGATAAGGAAGTTGAACTTCCGAAAGGGTAACCCTTAGGGCGACTCGCCCTATTGACCAATGGGAATATTCAGTGATAAAATTGATAACCGGTTGGTGATCAACAAACGATTGTCCGGGTCGGACTAATTTGAAGACCAGAAGACTGGAAGACCCAAGGAAGGAAGACCCGATGGAAAACTGAGGAAAGACCGACATGAAAGGTTAATTTGGGCTTACCTACTGGTTCTTTGAAATAGAATTCACATAAATCTGACTACATTTTGGACACTTGAACAATAATGTCCTCAAATTGAAATGAACTGAGCACAATTATACGTGCTCAAAGGTAGCTGTAAAAAGGAAAAGTAGGAAATTGTTTACCTGTGACGTGCGCGGAAGGTTCTCTGACCAACACTCGAATCCATTTTCGCTTTCTCTTCGCCTTCTTGGCACAATTTTTACACATCTCCTTTCCGTAGATACTGCAAATATTCCATGTAGTCGTTTTCCATTTAAATTCGAACGGAAAAACTTCGTAAAACGGCTGTCGAAGCAAGCAAAATAGACGCACTTCTTGACAAAAGCTGTACTAAGGGCCAGTAAAGTGTGGTAGGAGCCAAACTTACCCGGAGAGTGTAACTTGACGAAAGTTCAGCTTCGGTAAAGTGGAGCTGAAGTTACACTTCTTCTAAAGTTCGGTTTGTGAATAGCGTTTTCTCTAAAGTACGGCTCTAAGTGGAAATTTCAGGCTTCACTTAGTGAAAAGCCCCACTAAGTGCGTTTTGTGAATACGGCCCATAGTCATCGTCAATATTTTTCTCACCTTTAGTCGCTTTGTCTAATTCCAATTCGACATTACATGTCGACAAATTATGTCATTTGCAGTTGAAAGTCGTCGTCTCGCTTCCTTTGTATCAATCCTGCTCCATCACTGCTTTATCAGAAGCCACCTTGTTTATAGTGACCTCGTGAGTTGAATAACCTGTTATAAAAATCAGTCAATGATGGGTTGGTACCTTGAGCCTGTCACAATATCTATGTAAGTATCGTTTTTGAGATGTTTTGTTCGCGAATGAGAAACAATTCAAGTTTCTTCTCGAAAATGCTGCCATCTTGCGGCAAAAGATCCATCGTGGAGCTCAACAGCCAGTCAGTGTGAGCTATGATTGGTGAGATCTGTTCTTGAATTGGTCCGATGAGAAGCGGAAATCAATATACTTACCAGTTATGTCGATAAGGACGATATTTTCGACAGTTTGGTCGCTCAAGGCAGGAAGTGGGGTAATTCGAAATCACAATTAGCGAGCAAAAACATTTCAGCGCGTCATATCAGTTTCGTTTGGACGGACAATAGGCCGAGAAGGGTTGAAGGGGGCACTTGAGGGATCCTTTGTGGCCTCTGACTCGAACTGGAGCTTCTGTTAGCGCTGTTCCAATTAAGAGGGTATTTTCGAGGGTCTGCGAGCTACTACTCCTCCTCATCGCCCTCTACCACCGCATCCTTCAAAAAGACGATCTTGCGTAAACGGCAGTGTAGTAATTTCGCGTTTTAACGGGCAGTTAATGCGGAGGCCTATGAATTCGTGATGGTCAGTCCCTGCCATACCTATACGGATGTTTTGGAATATAACAGAGGGAACGCAACTGATGATTTTACTTTGTAGTTATAACTTACAAGCACAATCGAAGTAAACAAAATTTCTGATTTCGAGCTGACCAAGAACAAAGTGCAAGTATTGAAAAATTCTTGCTAATTAACTTTTCTCTTCTTAAATTAATTTTTCTGTCAAGGCACGATTCGTTCAAGTCTTCAAACAATAACAGCTTGAGAAAAAATTTTGAAAAAATGCATAACTCTTCGATTAATAAATTGAAACGGCAAGGATTTTGACATTTGGATGTGGAGGAAAAACAGCTCACTTAAGATCTAGTGAGGAAAAGAGCCAATGTGTGACGAATAGACGCTTTGGCCAGGTTATTCGTCATTTAATGTTGAGGAAAAACCACTCACCTACAGTTGAGCTGTTCTTCCTCCAAAATTTTCTTCCTCCGTCGCAAGGTTTTCTTCCTTCACACGTTCTTCCTTCAAGTAAAACGCAAGAAGGAATTTTGATGTTTGAGAATTTTTTTTCCAACCTTGAAGAGTGAAAACAAAGCTTTCACTATCTTGGTAGACTCGAGAGCAAAATGAAACTTGATTTTCACGTTCATTTTGCACATTTTCGGAGCTTATAAACATCTACCTACACAATAGAGAAATCTCAAAACCAACCCAAATAATCAAAGTTGGACCATGATTTTTGGTTACGCCCTGGATAATGAGGGGTATGCCTTGATTTTTTTTTAGATTTATAATCGAAAGTAGACTACATCCTGAGAATTTTGGCACCAACCGTGATCTTCTAGCGTGAGTAGATCCGTTTCTATGATTTTTCAAAGTTTCGACCGTTTATGACGTCATGCGCACCTCTCGCCTGGGCGGGACCCCCAGCCCACTATGACGTCATAAACGGTCGAAACTTCAAAAATTCAAAGGAAAAGATTTGCACACGCTAGAAGGTCGCGGTTGGTACCAAAATTCTCAGAATGAGGTCTACCTTAGATTAAAAATAACAATAAACAGTTTTTCCTACCCAGGCGCACACCCTATTTACCCGTGCCAAAATTTGCTCAGGAAATCTTGCTGTCGAAGGACCCAAATAATTGTTCTGACTTCGTGTATCTCTTTGAATTAGTTAGTATTTTCCATCGGTGAAATTTTTCATAATGTATTTGGAAAGCATTCTTGACCCCCAACTTTGAGTCGTATTGGACTAAGAAAGACGGCCGAAGAGGGAGGGAGCTGATTAAAGGTAAAAGAGGACGAGAAAGAGAAAGGCTAGAAGTGCAAGAGATGAACTGGAGGGAAACTCTAAAAGAAACTTGATTGAATCGCCGGCTATTTCTGGTAACGACCTTAAAATACCTCGAGGAATAAGAATGAGTTCAAGTACTCCTGGGGAATAGCAAATGCAATTATAGCCGATTGTGCCCCTCCAACCCCGAGGTGGATTTCCGAATGTTTTAAGCTTTCTTAATTTTATAAGCAACAATTCGGTAATTTATACGCTTGGCTGCTTTCGCTAATATTGATCCGGCGGAGGATGTAATCTTGGGAATTGAATTACCCCTGGGGGCCCGTTGGGTTCATGTTACAAGTACCTACTAACAGTGGAGATGAACGGGGTGAATTTCAAATAAGTGAAACCGAGTCTTCACGTCTGCGAATTTCATCTTCTTTGTTGAGATTGAAATAATCCGCTCAAGTGACTAAACTCGAGTGGAAGAAGAAGGAAAAGAAAATCGTGATTCTTTCCGACATAACTGCAATCGCCAAACAGATAAATAATACAAACCACCGGTGAATGGACAGTTTGTGACGATCTGTGTGATATCTCCCTCGTATAAGGGGGTTTTAAAGAAATCCCTCATGACAAAAGAGTACGTTCTTTGGTATGGTTTAAAACGTAAAGCCATATTATTACAATCATTTAACAAATAAAATTATAGATTCGCATTACCATAAAATGATAAAAGAATGATGAACGAGGAGCTTCATCGGACTCGACGGTTGGGAAGGCCGAGGTTGAGATGGCTCGATGGCGTGGCACAGGATGCTCGCAGCATTCTGGGCGTACGCGACTGGAAGACGACTGCGCTGAACCGAGACGCATGGAAGAAACTGTTGAAGGAGGCCATGATCCCACGAGGATTGTAGCGCCAATAAAGAAGATTACCATAAAATGTATGTTTCATTATAATACCCATTTCAATGAATGATTTGTCACTTAAGATTATGATTTACGATGGAAACTAGCAATTTGTAGGAAATTGAATAATTATTGTTATGGCTACACATTTCAACTAAGATCTGATGTTTTCCTGGTGTTGGTGAATTTTAACAAATTTCGTCACTATGAAAAAAAAAGTCTGCCAAGTGGGTGTGGCACATAGCTTCCTCGTATCCATAACCCGATTATATAGATGATCCGATGCACAGTAGTTAATCTCAGAGCACCAATTTCTAAGTACCTTTCACTACCCTCATAGGGGACCATCTACACGCTAAAAAATCCTAGAAATCCTAGAAATTTCATCAAATTCGCATGAAAAATGTAAATGTTATGGCTGTTACAAGGATTTTACGTATGCGCATGCGCAGTGGCTAATATTAGTCCGAAGGTGGTGATTTTCATGGGGGACCATCTAAATACTAATCTGTAACATCCCTGAAAAGTTCATTGAAATCGGATGGAAAATGTAGAAGTTATGGCCGTTACATGGAATTCACGTTTGTACATGCGCAGCAGCTACTATCAGTCCGAGGTGATGATCTTCATTGGGGACCATCTACAACCTAATCCGTATAATCCCTGAAAATTTCATCGAAATCGGGTAGAAAACGTGGAAGTTATGGCCGTTACAAGGAAATTCACGTTTGCGCATGCGCAGTGGCTACTATCAATCCGAAGGTGATGATTTTCATAGGGGACCATGTAAATACTAATCTGTAACATCCCTGAAAATTTCATCGAAATCGGATGGAAAATGTAGAAGTTATGGCCGTTACAAGGAATTCACGATTGCGCAAGCGCAGTCGCTTCTATCAGTCCGAGGATGATGATTTTCATAGGGGACAGTCTACACACCAACCCGCACAATCCCTGAAAATTTCATCAAAATCGGACAATAACTTCGTATAGTTATGCGCGTTACAAGTAAATCATGACAGACAGACAGACACACAGACAGACAGACACACAGACACTGAACCAAAATTGTTCAGAAAGGTCTAAAACGCAAAACGCGAGTGAAAATTTTGATTTTGGAGAACTTTTTTTTTCGTCCTTGAAAAGTGAAAACAAAGCTTCCGCTACCTTGGTAGACTCGGAAGCAAAATGGATGGTGGTGCTCTAATTTTCAGCAGGAGTGTATGTTCCATTATAATACTCGTTTCAATTAATGATTCGTCGGAAAAGAGTATGATTTACGATGGAAACAAGTAATTTGTAGGAAATTGAATAATTATTATCCTGGCTACAAATTCAAGGCTACAGATTTCAACTAAGATCTGATGTATTCCTGGTGTTGGTGAATTTCAACAAATTTCATCACTATGAAAAAAAATGTCACAAGAAGAGTTGACAAGTAACATTAAATGTTACTATTAAATTTTAATCTTCCTGAACAATTTTGGTTCCGTGTCTGTCTGTCTGTCACGAAATCCATGTAACGGGCAATACTGTACGAAGTTATTGTCCGATTTTGATGACATTTTCAGGGATTGCGCGGGTTGACGTGTGGATAGCCCCCTATGAAAATCACCACCTCGGGACTCATAGCAGCCACTGCACATGCGCAAACGTTTATTCGACATTTCAGTCGATTTTTGATGAAATAAAATTTTCATTTTGTGCGGGTTGGCGTGTAGTTGGTCCACTATGAAGGTAGTATCTTAAGTACAAGGTACTTAGTGATCGATGTTTTGAGATTAGCTAATATGCATCGGATCATGTATATACAATCGGCTTATGAATACGGGGCAGCTATGTGCCACACCCACTTGGCAGACTTTTGGTTTATTATTTTCAATAATGAGCCTTTGAAATCGACCGACAAACCCCCCCCCCCCCATCTCAAAATTTGTTGGTTTACGTTTCAAGGTATGTAGAATCCAAAAATCGAATAAAAATTTGGCGTACGCCGTACGCGGCACTTTCCTCAGTTAAGTATGTCAAACACCCGATGTCAAACACTCGAAACAGCCTCGCATGTGCTCCAGATTTGCCCAGCCGTGGTAAGACCCAGGTGTGCCCGTCACAATAATTGTGACGGGCACACCTGGGTCTTACAGAATTATTCTGCCCTCAACCTACTGGAAGCGTACGCTCGCCGTAAAGGATGGCCAGTATGGCTAGAGCCACACTTTAACCTGGAAAAGCGAGGTTATCGTCCAGACCTCTTGGTGGTAACACCAAGAGGAGCCTTCATTATTGATGTCTCAGTGGTCTCTGGCTCCGGCCAGAATGAAGTTGACGCATTACTAGATGCTGCAGCAGCACTTGCAAATATTCAGCGAAACCAACTGAAGGTGATTGGAGCAACGATCACCTGGAGAGGGATATGGCATGACAAGTCAGCCAAGGATCTGATTTGGGCTGGTTACCCACTGTTTATCCTGGAGTGGATGACCACCCGAGTCCTAACAGGAGGATCATTCATCTGGTCTAAATTCAGGGCTACGGCCACACGACGGCGTGCCACGGCTCGAGCAGGTAGGCCCCGTGGGACTTGGAGCTGAACTCGAAACCCATGGGGAGGAGAAGCGTCGACTGATGGCATAGCCAGAAGAGGCACAATCCTCCCTCCATCATTCGTGGGATAAGGTGATTCAACCTTGTCCCTCACCCCAATGTCCGAGGTCGGATCTCGGACCCTGATAACAAGCAGCCAGATGGACATTACTGCTGAGTGCTAAAAGTGCTGATACAATACTGTGATGTAAATATTTATGTACAATACCATCAATTGTAGCGGTGAAGTATTTTTTCCAAGTATAAATTGTTAATGGTATGTGGGTTCCATTTGGGGTCTTAGAGACCACGCGGAGCCCTGCAGGACAAACTGTTCGCTCCCTACGAGAAATTAAGGGTTGGACGTACGATAAATCAGAAACACGAGTGTGAATCGCAAAAGAGGACTACTCTCGTTCAAATTTTAGCTGACCGAAATGCGATCGATGTTTTTGACATTTTCATGTCTTTGCTTTGGCACATGAACTGAAAAATCGTCACGAAAACTAAGCAAATCTTGCTCACGCGACCAATAAATAAAGTAGACTCACTGTGTTGCGTAGAGAACAATCAACAACCTTACATTTTGCTTTGGCACATGAACTGAAAAATCGTCACGAAAACTTTGTGTAGTGGTTGACATGAAAATGTCCCAATGTGTTGCAGACTCGTATGCAAGCATTTAAAATTGAGTTTATGATTTCGAATCGAGTGTGATTTCTTCATGTTGGTTGGTGGTAACAATGGCAAAGCCGTGTTCTTTGCAGACGAGTGATCTATATAGAAGAATAATAAACCTTTGTGTAATGATTTGCAGCGTTTTAACGATTTGCTCTGAGTTAGGGTAGAATCGAAGTAGGTATCCATTTTCAGTGTAGTCCCCCCCCCCCACCATAAAGAAGTTCCTGTCTGTTCTGAACAGAGATCTTCCGATGGGCAAATATGTCCTTGCAACGTTCCTCATTATTTATTACTTGAACGGTCACATTTTGATAATAACTCACAGCCGTACTCCTATCAAACAGTGAAACTCTTCATTTATAGGTCTTGAATAGGTGGACTTTCGCTCCATAAATGAAAGTTTATTTCCCCGTAGGCCTTCCTGATGTATAGGCATCGCTCAGAGGGCCTTCCTGCTCACAACTCTCAATATCGCGAATCGCGCTGTCAGAGGTGCGATCAGGCTTTCGGGAAACACCCGGGACGATGAAGCGAGGAATCGCGATGGGTCGAGTGTCACATTTGACTTTTAAAACCGCTGTAAACTGCCAGCGAAGCACTTCCTAAGGGAGAGTGGATGACCTGACATATTTTCACATTTCAAAAAGGATATCATGACAGGCACCCACAGACAGACAGACACAGAACGGACACTGTTCAAGAAGGCCCAAAACGTAAACCGCGAGTGGAAAGTGGATTTTTCATTTTGGTTTATTATTTTCAATAATGAATCTTTGGAATCGAGCAAGAAAAAAATTTTAACCCTGCCTCAAAATTATATTTTTACGTTTCAAAGTATGTAGAATTCACAAATCAACCAAATACGAGTATCTACACTGCATGCAGATACATCTGTACATGGATATGTCTTATGATGGCAATTTAAATGATGAGCTCACTCAGCTGATCAATGACCACTCAGGCGCCTTCAGCATTCTCCATTGACCCGTCCTCTCAAATTTCAGGTTCCTGCGTTCAACAGCATCAGAAAAAAAACGTTGCATTGTTTTGTGTCGAAAATTTTGGAATGACCCCCAGAACTAAGACTTATCCATGTCAAAAATCCGTCCGTCCGCTGTACGCGGCACTTTTCTCAGTTACCAAGGATCGATTTTGATGAAATTTGGTATGTGGGCTCCATTTTGGGTCTAGTTGTGCCCCGAAGCTTTTGATTGATGTCCACTTCTGAAGGTGCCCACACATTGTCAACAATCCTGAGGCCGTCCTACGATAGTGTATTTCGCTTAGCGATTTTGGTCGGACGTTCGCCTGTTGAGTCGACGGCCTGCAGGCAATAGCATGATGTATGGGGCGCTTAAGGGTTGAAAAATAAGGACCTTCTCGCTCCCTATGAAAACTTAAGGGTTGGTCTAACGATAAATTAGAAACACGAGTGTGAATCACCAAAGAGGGCTAATCTCCGTTGAAATTTAAGCTGACCAGAACGCGATTGATAAAAAACCTTTGAAGAATAATTCGCAGTTTTTTTTCCAAACTTGGAAAGTGAAAACAATGCTTCCGCTACCTTGGTTGACGAGGAAGCAAAATGAGAACTATTTCAAAGAGCCGCGACGCTCTTCATGTACACGTTTGGTTAACCCATTTCAAGCCGAGGGTAGAAATAACAGAGTAATGGGAGGAGGAGGATGAACTATTTTACAGAATGGCGGCCGAAATAAGCCATAATTTGCTCTCCAATCGAGAGAAAAAATGCTCCAAATTTTATTAATTTAACATTTTATTGGATTTGAGAGGTCTCAGTTTTCCAAATCGATATGATTTATCAATTTCATTGTTAAAAATCTGAAAAAAATCCAGGTAAAATGTAAAAATCTATTTATGGACCGGAATCTGTTTCGACTTATGGCCCAGAACGCTCACTCGCCAACCACCATAATCACGCTTTCGGCCAAAAGGCCTCTTTTAAAAAAATTCACCAAATCTTATTGAGCTCCCGAATGTCGAAGAAAATTTTTTTTTGATAAGTTTAGGAACTGCATGAACGAGAAAAAAACTTCTACAAAGATTTTCCACTATTTCAATATTCAAAAAAATCATTATTATGACGATGCAAAAATGCATCAGTGGCCGGAAATGGGTTAAGTTCAACAATCACAGCTCATACTATCAAGATTGTTAAAGGAAATAAATGATTACCTTCCATGAGTAATTTATTACTGAATTTAATTTCGAGAATATCATCGAGTTTTCCAAAAAAGCGGCTTTTGCGAAGGTTCCAAACTTTTTGGAATAAAATGTTTTGAAAATGTTCGTTATCAGCTTCACCATTGAATTTCCCTTTCTTCAGTCAAGGGAATCAGTTCTTCCGTATCCATTTAAATTTTATAAACCAGCTCAAACACTTTTCCTGGATCTACTTCACGTTCCAGTGTGAAACCAGCCCGAGAGTTGCCCAAAATTCCTAGCCAACGAACTCGTCTTCTCCTTTGTTAAGATCATTTTGGCACAAATTTTAAATGTTTGCTGATTTATAGCTCAAATTATCATCCGGAGTGGATTTGGAAAAACTTCAGGAATCATCATAAAGCTTGGTTCTGTGACAACTGATTGGGCAATGGGTCTACAGGAACAAACTCCTTCTTTGCCTTTTGATTTCTTTCCAAGCTGTGGATAGATTTACTCATTTGTTCAGTAATTCTGACTTCAAATTTCCTGAAAGCTGGTGTTTTAGTTTTTGCTTCCGAGTCTACCAAGGTAGCGGAAGCTTTGTTTTCACTTTTCAAGGTCGAAAAAAAAAGTTCTCCAAAATCAAAATTTTCACTCGCGTTTTGCGTTTTAGACCTTCCTGAACAATTTTGGTTCCGTGTCTGTGTGTCTGTCTGTCTGTCTGTCATGAATTCCTTGTAACGCGCATAACTATACGAAGTTATTGTCCGATTTCAATGAAATTTTCAGGGATTGTGCGGGTTGGTGTGTAGACGGTCCCCTATGAAAATCATCATCCCCGGACTGATAGAAGCGACTGCGCATGCGCAAACGTGAATTCCTTGTAATGGCCGTAACTTCCACATTTTCCACCCGATTTCGATGAAATTTTCAGGGATTATGCGGATTAGGTTGTAGATGGTCCCCAATGAAGATCACCACCTTCGGACTGATATTACCCACTGCGCATGCGCAAACGTGAATTTCCTTGTAACGTCCATAATTTCTACATTTTCTATCCGATTTCAATGAAATTTTCAGGGATGTTACAAATTAACTTGTTTTGATGTTTTGAGATTAACTACTATGCATCGGATCATCTATACAATCGGGTTATGGATACGAGGAAGCTATGTGCCACACCCACTTGGCAGACGTTTTTTTCATTTCTTACCATAAAATTTGAATTTTATTAATCTTGGTAGCATTTTTACCAGCACATTTCGTATTAACTCTTGGTGTGTGGAGTAAAATTTCCTACTAGCCCTGAAGAAGGTAATAAATTTACCGAAAGCTCGGCAAAGAAGGAGCTTATTCCAGTGGACCCCACTCCCAATCAGTTGACAGTGTGTTTTGTTGGGTCGACCTACATAATATGTAGGAATATATTACAGGAATATATTATATTCGCTGTTCATTATAAATTGTTCCAATTTCAGTGATTTTTTTAAATTTCCTACAAATTTGGACATTTTGAAAAAATTTCAAAAATGTCCAAATATTTTTAAAATTTTTGAAAATTTTACTCTTGAAACAGCTCAATTTTTTCGGAAAATGCGCTTAAATGACTGAAAATATGCTCATTCACTCTTGTACGAATTCTAATAGTGTGAATAGCGTTGTTTAGAACTGAGAGAGAAAGTAATACCTAGCGGGTTGATTTGTGATGAACACAAACAAAAGAAGGGATTAGTTGGGGGGTCGCATGGACGGTCCTTCCTGGAATCTGAGCTTTTAGCGAGTGTTGTTGGTACGGAAACGTGCCCCGCGCATGCGCAGAGCCGCCCAGCTCTCGCCAAATCACCAAGGGCAGGGCAATCAGTCTCAGTCAGTAAGTAGGTTTCATCTTCTTCTTGTCAGGTCGGGGTGAAGGTGACAGGTTCTAAGTTGTGGTTCCAGAGTTCTCCGTGAATCCTCGTGTGCGATGTTCCTCTTGATTAGGTCCGTCTCTTTACTTCGCGGGTTGTGCAAGGCCTTTTCGTAACAGCGGTCGGAGTGGAAGTGTTAGTGAAGTGACCGACTCCATCGCATCCCAGGAATCACCGAATTCACGCCAGTCGCAACTTCTCAACAGGTATCTAGCTTTTCAAGCCCAATTTATTGCAGGGCAATCACACTTCCAGATTTCCCCGTACTTGTACGGATTCTGAAGTCGAATTTTCTATGATAGGTACAGGCGATAATGCCGGGGTTGTGTGTCTTGGAGGTCAACGCTCTTCCAGTTCCCTCCTCGTAGGTACTTGAGTAGTGCAAGGGCCGTTCACACAGTCTGACTTCATAACTCTTCTCCTGAGTTTATTTGGGATCATTTTGGCATTGAACATTTTCCGCATTTTTCAGTCAGATTTTGGTGTGTTTCAAAGCTGTTTTCGGCATTTTTTACATGATCACCAGTGGATTCTTGTGAAACTAAAGTAAATTATATTATAAAAATTGTGAGCATTTTTCACAGTCAATGAGGAATTTCACCGAATTCTGTTAGCATTTTTCCTGAATAGTTAATGGTGTGGGATAGATGAAAATCGGGTTGATTTCGGAAAATAAGTCTTATGTTATTTTTGGGAGACAATCAAAATTTCTGATTTAAAAAAATAGGTAACCGGGAAAACGGACCTCTTCAACGTGAAGCGGGAACGCTCGCTGATTGGCTGTTCGGATCGCCATCTCCTCCCAGTGTTGCCCGATGGTACGACGAAATCGTGTTATCTAGGAGGAAAGATATCAAACAAAAACAGGGGAAACCTAATTTTCCCCATCTTGCATTTTCTATTTTTTTTCTTCAGTTTTTCGATTTCGAACTTGACTGGTTTTGTGAAATGTTGCATCTGGGGACTATGAATTTCACGATCTCAGCGCTTCAAGCGGCCGTAAATGAACTATTCCAGGTTGACATCATCCTCCCGGTTTTTTAAACGTTCATATTTTCTTCACTGTTTAGTTGATTCGTAAATTAGAAAGTGCGGGCTGAAAGTTTGCCGTAGAGGGTTTTTTGAGGTACTGAATGCGATTTGGGGGTCAAAAAAAGGAAATTGCTCATTGTCGGCCTATTCAAAAGCAGTTTGCTGCATTCTCTCTATTTTGAAATTCTATTGAGGCATCATCAGCCAGCCTTGAAATTAAAATTAGACTATAATTCATATTTATGGGTGGACTATATTTCAGTAACTGATCAATTATTGATTCCACAACTAATTTACAAAATTTTTGTCCTATATCCATCTTTTTGGCTAATTATTTTCAATAATAAACCTTTGGAATCGACCAAGAAATTTTTTTTTTAACCCCCTCAAAATTTGTTGGTTTACGTACCATGGTACGTAGAAAATCGAATAAAAATTTTTCCGTCGGTCCGCCGTACGCCGTAGGCGGCACTTTTGCCACTTAGCATTGACCGATTTTGATGAAATTTGGTATGTAGGCTTCATTTGGGGTCTACTTGTGCCCCGAAGATTTTGGTTGATGTGGTTCACTTCTAACGGTTGGAAAATAAGGGCTGAAATTTTGAAAACTCCCTAACTAATTTGTATATAAAAGTATTGTTTTCCCATCAATTTAAGATAGTTTGGATTTTTTAGAATTTTTTGATTTCACGCGGAGCCCTGTAGGACACACCGTTCACTTCCTACGAGAACTTAAGGGTTGGACATACGATAAACCAGAAACACGAGTGTGAATCGCAAAAGAGGCCTAGGGCGGAATTCACAGTCCCTCCTCAGGACTGAGGCCGGCCTCAAGGTGGCTTTCGAGGAAAGTTTTTACTCATCCGTATTCAGAGTAGCAAGACTTTCGAGGAGAGTCGTGTTTGAGCCGAGGTGGGCCTCAAGGAGGGTTCCCGCCTCCTCAACCTATTCTGAGTTGTTAAATTACGAGGCCACCCTCAAGGCCAGCCTCGAATTTCCTATTCAGGAACGAATTTCGGAGATGAGTCAAGATTTTTCTCGACTTCAAAGAGCTCGAAACCCTCCTCCAGCTGAGGTAGCCTAGAACCTACCTTGAAGTGCTTTTTGTTTTCAAGGTGAGTAGTGTTTCGACTAGTGTTGACAATTGACTAGTGTTTTCGTACCGTTTTATTCAGTTTATTTACATTTTGTTTTTATTCAAACATTTCTGCGATAGGAAAAAGATGGATAATTGGTTAATTTTTGATTGGGACGACCAATAAATATTGTATTCTCTATTCTGCATTTTCAACACTTCTTCAACAAACTCTAGTTGTATAAGGGAAGTCGATGTTTTAAAAGAACTTTAACTTTGTTAAGAGAGAGAAAACCATTAATTTATTGAACATTTTAGGAGTACAGTTGGACTACAGTAGTTGTCGAAAATGTTTTTAAAGAACCATTTTTGATTTCAGTTTGCTATGTAGGTACCTACCTAAGTATGATTGATAAAGTTGTATTTTAATGATCTTCAAGCCTCCATTTGGATTCAACGGGATTTTTAAAGTTTGTATAATAAATTATTGTAGTACCTACTAATCTCCTTTAAAAAAAAATCTCCCTACAAATTCGACCAAACACGATTTTTTCAAATTTTCAACTTCAAAGGAAACTTTTCAACCGGCGTCAGGACAACGGCTCCAATTCTAGTGTACAAAATATTTTACTTATAATCAGAGAACAACAAAACAATCTCACTTATCAGAGATTGATCACAAAATAATAGTGTCTTCCCCAGGAACAATGCTCTTTTATCCAACTACGAAAAATTAAAGATTCGCCATTAAACTGTTTCGAATATATTGAAACATAGTTCGACTCACAATCAGTTACTTCATCATCCCATTTTATGATCAATATGTTGCAGAAGAGAGGGATGATGTGAACTTCCTCGAACCACCATCCAAATAACTGGACACAGTGGAATAAGTATTGCATAGGTATTTGTGAAAAATGAAAGACCTAATGAAAAATGGCTTGTGTTCGAACGTAAATTCTAAGAATTTCGAATTTTTCACAACAAAGGTGAAAACGTTGAAACACATTGATTAACAAATTGCACGTCTTTGAACCAGCACGCTTTGTACTTCAAGTAGGAAGAATAACAAAAGCAAATTATTTCACAACAGTTTATTAGGATAAAAATATGAAAATATGATTTTACAAAATCCACAATAAAAATATCTTTAAGGTCGGCATCATAAGCGGGATAAACGTCACTGTCTCTTCAAGATACCTTCTGAATTTGAGATGGTACAACTCCCTACACGGTACGATCACATAGAACACGGCAATCGCATATCAATATTTACCACAAAAGAACTGGAGAACACGCACTGTAATAACAAAATTCGCACTAAATTTATCCGCAATCACATAAAACACGGCCTACAACAGCAAATAGGACAAAAAATGTTTCTACAGAAAAAGAAAAAAAAGTTGAATGCATTGAATTGAAAATGTGAAAAATGTTGAATGAATATCTCTTATTTTTCACATTTCATCTGTCTCTGTAGAAGCATGGCCAACAAAAACCATCACCATGGAACTACCAATGACCATGGAATAACGAAAAAACATGCTTTTTGCTCGCTCTAGAAGACAGTTCTCTCCCAACCCACCTCGAAGCCACCTTGAGAAAAGTTCGAGTCGAGGCCACCCTCGAGATATGACTGGTTCGACTGTGAATACGAAACCTTCTCCTCGAGATCGATGTCACCTCGACTCGAGTCAAGAAATTTCTTGACTTGAATCGCGACTGTGAATTCCGCCCTTAATCTCCGTTCAAATGTTAGCTGACCGAAATACGATCGATGTTTTTCTTCAAGTTGGTTGGTGGTAACAATGGCAAAGCCGTGTTCATTGCAGACGAGTGATCTATATAGAAAAATAATAAACCTTTGTGTAATAATGTGCAGCGTTTTTTCCGCTTGAATCCCCGGAGTTCATCATCGTTGTCCAAAACGTAGAGCATTTCCGGGTTTTCATTATTTTTGTTATTCAATGACAATGTTCAATTCTTGTTGAAGTATATACGGAGTTTTTGCCACAAAAATACTGAAATATTGAAATATCTAGATGGCAATTCACGCCGATAAAACCGCAATTGTCCGCCGGTGCTCTCCAATTAAAACGCGATTGAATATCTCGTCACCTTCTGAAAGATGGTAACTCAGCGTGGGAACGCGAAAGATAGAATTAGAATGTGGAAGGCGCCCCCACGGCGGGGGTTCGGATGGGGTAATTCAGCGGGATATTGGGAAACGATAAAAACTCGAATGATGACGGGAAAAAAGGCATCAAGATGGTTTATCAATAGCGGGGAGCATCATCGTAAAACTGCCAGCTCGAAGCTTCAAACGCCGTAAAAGAAATCGTGAAAAGTGGAACGCGTTGGGGCGAGGAAATACTAGCAGGTTCGGCGGGAGTGCGATTTGCGGAGCCTTGTTTCTCCCATTGGCAGACATCGAAGCTAACTCGTCACGGAAATACGCTCGAATTGTTAAATTATTCAGTCCCGTCCTTGACGATTATTCTACTCACAATTTTCGTTCATTCCTCGGTTCGCTCGTGCAGCCAATTGTACAAGGCGTGAAATTTACAAAAAAAAACTACATCAGCTTCAAAAAGCTTCTTAGGGCCGGTTTATCAGTCACATTTTACCCCCCCCCCCCAGGTAAAGCAGATTTATCTTTGTTTACAACTGACGCAAAATGGCCGCCTTTGATCTAGAATCGAATAACCGTTCGATTAGTCGATACATCGATTCTTTGTGACGTCACTCTGATAAAAGCAATTGGCATGTGGATGGTCCCCTATGAAAATCTGGAAAACAAAACGGGGCAGGGTTTTTTTTTGTAACGTGATTTATTGTTGCAACTGAATATTAAATACAATCCATCTAGCAATATTGCATATCATTTTTACACTCCTTGAGAGCCCGTTTACAGTAAAACGCAGTCCCTTCTCATAACAGTATCATCAACACTGAGCTATAATATAGCTCCAACATATTATGTTGGATCTCGTTTTTGGTACCTATTACACTGTTATTAGGTTTGAATTATTTTAGTGAAATAAGCACGCGTATTTGAGAATCTAACACAATTGTGAAATTTTATTGAATCAGAAAAATATCATGCATATCCGACATATGATCAAAACGCTGCAAATTATTACACAATGGTTTATTATTTTTCTATATAGATCACTCGTCTACAAAATCACCAACCATCCAATATGGAAAAAAAAAAATCAAAGAAAAATCAAAATCACAAAATTGATCGCATTTCGGTCAGCTCTAATTTGAACGGAGATTAGGCCTCTTTTGCGATTCACACTCGTGTTTTGATTTATATATAATATATATAAATTTAAGGGTTTATACGAAAATTTAAGGGTTTATATTGAAATATATATTATTTATTTCAATATAAATCCTTAAATTTTCGTAGGGAGCGAACGGTTTTTCCTACAGAGCTCCGCGTGGTCTCAAAAAATTCTAAAAATTCTATAAAATCTGAAATTGAAGGAAAAACAATACCTTTATATCAAAATTTTTTGAGTTAGGGCGTTTTCAAAATTTCAAAATTGATTTTGGAACCCTTAGAAGTGATCTACATCAACCAGAAGCTTTGGAGCACAACTAGACCCCGAATGGAGCCTACATACCAAATTTCATCAAAATCGGTCAATGCTAAGTGGCAAAAGTGCCGCGTACGGCGGACGGACGGTCAAATTTTTATTCGATTTTTGGATTCTACGTACCTTGAAACGTAAACCATCAAATTTTGAGGGGGTGTTAAAATTTTTTTTTCTTGGTCGATTCCAAAGGTTTATTATTGAAAATAATAAACCAAAATCATGTGGTGCAAGATATTTCGTAGTGCCCGTTCCGGACATCCTCCGGAACCCAAAAGTAGAATGACAAGAGCGGCGCTTACAGATCAGAGGAGGCTTTCAGAAACTCGGGCCTGGCTTCTTCTTGGTCTGAAATTTCTTCGAGGAGGTAAACAACGAATCGCCTGTCCTGAAGTGATCACCTCAGTTGCATGCGGTGTCACCTCTGTTGCCTCTTGTCCGGAGATCACCTCGACGACCCATAGTACTGTGAGTATGTGTGAAAAATCGAAAAAACGAACGTCTATTAGTATTGGAAAGGAGTGCAAGAACTTATCCCCAGATAGTCTTTGAGCATGTTTAAATAGGTTTCATGACCTCACAAGCCCCTTACGGATCACCAGAGGGCAAGTTCCGCGCTCATTTATGGTAATAACTCATTTCACCGAAAACGCTAACGATGAACTACCTGCTCATTATGAGTGCGGATGCCGTCATATCGACAAGTTGGTCTTATTGCTCTTCATGACGAGTCATGGCATAAGTATGTGCTTTATTCACGTTTTAAAATAATTTTTGAAGTATGAATTTCCTCTAAGCACTCGGTAAAATCGTCACAATAATAATTACCAATTTTTAGGACGTCCCACAGTAAGACTTGGGCGTCCTTATGCGATCGATCTGGGGTGAAGTTGGACAACACTCAACAGAAAAAAAAAATAACCAGACAGTAATCCGTTTTAGACCATTCTGAATCCAAATCCGCGAAAAAAACCCATAGGTGTATGTCTGTGTGTGTGTGTGTGTAGGTGTGTGTGTGTGTAACAAAATCTTGTGTACTCTGCACAGGCCTTTGTTCTCAACCGATTTTCCTGGTTCTTTTTTTGTTCGTCGCGGAAAACTATCTAGTTGTGCACTACGTCGCCAGAATTTCGAATTTTGCCTTTTAAGGGGTGGAAAGAGGGGGTTAATGCTCGAAAAACGTGCGTTTTTGGGCATAATCTTGTAAACTCTGCCCAGGCCTCAATTTCCAACCGATTTGCGTGTTTCTTTTTTTGTTTGACTCAAATAACTTCCGAGTTGTACTTGATTTTACCAGAATACCAGAATTCGCAAGAGGAGGGGGTGAGTGGGGGGGTAATATTCACAAAATATCCGATTTTTCAATATTTCGGTTCCTTTACTGCTTGCTAATAATTAGTACAATTATTGTACCCAAGCTTTGAAATTGAGGAAAAATTCTCATTATACCTCCGGATTTTCATGAATTATTCTCTGTACCACCATGGAACTAATAGTGGTGCCACCATGGTGCCAGGATATGGTGCCATGATGCCATAAACCGCTTATTTCGTGTTTTTTTGTTGTGTTTCACCTTGAATACGGATGTGAACTTCGACGGACTGCCCACCAAAACTAACAGATGAAAGTTCAATGTTACGACGTATTTCCGCTTTGGTGCCAGACTGGCACCATTGTTGGCGTTGGGGGGGGGGGTGGTGGGGGGGGGGTGAACTCGAATTCGCATGTTGGGTATCGTAGATCATGGATTTTAAAATGCTCTTCAGATTCAAGGCTCCCATGCCGCTAGAAATGTTAAGGTGGATAACGGTGGGGGGGGGGGGGGTCAGTATTTCTTGCCTGAAGTAGTAAATAAATTACATCGAGTGAAACTGTTTTATCACTTAACAACTGGTTAAACTGATCCAATACTTATCCAATGGGACGTCCCCTGGAATGCATTCATTACTAAACAATATGTTTCTACTTAAACCTTAACATTAAATAGTGAATTTCTCAAAATGAGGAGAAATGAGGAATTAGAGCATTTGATGAATGTTTTCTGGCACTATCCCTTGACTCAATCTCGTTGGAATATGCGGCGACTAGCCGCGACTTTTTTTTTCTATGAAATTTTCAATACGAATAGAAAGCTTTTCGAAAAATTAATGTCGCGGGAAAGTGTGAAGAGGAAAAAATCCACATCCTCGCATCTTTCATATCAACAGAAAAGATTATGAAGTCATCAACCAGAATCTGATTAGGGATAACTTCATTGAGACGACCACCATCCACAAAACTGATACCTAATGCTGTACCAAGCAAATCTAACGCTATGGAACTGAGTTGTGGAAGCGCTCTCTCCAGCATCAGCAGCGCTAATGACAGTGACGATTTAGATTCATCATTCAGTGTAATGCACTTCTAAAGACATCTAATTATTACCTATGTTTCGGTACCTAAACTTTTGCAAAATTGTAAAATGTTACTTTTGTTTTGAATTTAAAATTTCAATTTTTTTGACATTTTATGTCTTTACTATGGCACATAAATGAAAAATCGTCACGCGGGGAGCGTTATGAGGGAAGCGTTACGCGGGGAGCGTTACGCGGAAATTTCTGATGATTTTCACGTACAACCAATCGTTCCTAGGGAAAACTAACTTCCTCATTTTCCACCCCACAAAAATCGTTCACCACTCATTGGAAAGCTCTTAATTTATCAAACATAAGACATAAAATGTCTCTCGTGGTTGCGTACTTGTACGAAAGCTGTATCCACCGTTTGTATTTCCAATGCTTTAGTCAGAAACATAAATAATGATCAGTTTTATGAAGGTTTTCGAATGAGGGTTCATTGATATGGAAGAAAACCATAGTGTGCTGCTCGAAAACGCATCCAAAATTTGGATAGATGTCAGCACCTTCGAGGACAAAGTTAAGTAGCTTCCCATTGGAACATTATCACAATAAATGTTTTGTAAATTTTCAAAATGCTTAGGAAGTGACAATTGTGCCCCACCGGTGGGGCACAATTGGCATGAGAAAGGGGCACTTTTTTAATATAGATCATTCGTCTGCAATGAACACGGCTTTACCATTGTTACCACCAACCAACTTGAAGAAAAACATTTCATAATCTTTTTCTAATATTGTTTATTGCGCAATTTTCTTTCCTTGAAATATGAAGTGGTATGAAATCCATGATCAGAGCAACTTTCCCTAACAGAACTCTCCACAAATTGATTTTTGATCACTCGACCCATAAACCCACAGTACTGTGGGCCGTCGGGTAACTCAATCGTACGCATTTGTCAGTCCCCAGATAGCCGTTACCCGTAGTTTGAAGTTACCGGAGGGTAACTCGATTTACCCAAGGCTTTTCAACCTCAAAGAGTCATTTCTCGTATTTTGGTTTCACAGAACGTTCGTTTTTGCAAATGGCGTTGTTGATTGCTTGTGAATTATGCTGCAATCGAAAATGGATGTGTGGGACTCTTTTTCAGACAGCAGCGACGAAGATTTTGTGTGTTCATGGTCGAATTCCTGCAGTGGGATAAAAGCAATTGGCATGTGGATGGTCCCCTATGAAAATCTGGAAAACAAAACGGGACAGGGGAAACTAAATAAACGCTTCCAATTCAAGCAGGAATTGTTGCACTTTGTGACTGAATCCCTCGGAAACACAACTCTGGTGAAACCAGCTGGAGGAGGAGGAGGAGAGGCGGAGTTGAGGGGGGGGGGGGCTGATAAGGAGGAGATGATGCGAGCAGATATCGATGGCGTCTCCTGACTGATCTGCTCCCGCGATCCCCTCTCGACTCCTGAATGGAGTTACGAGCCCCTCAGGAGCACCAAACGCTAACTGATGCGTCCTCCGCAACCCCTTCACAACAGAAACAGGATGTTTGCGCTCGCGATACCCACCAGCGCGTATCTCAACCGCCCTCCTCACTTACCGCTCAGACTCCTTCCCTGCACTCCATCTCAGCCTCTCCCTGCAACTCTTCTCTGGTGCTCTTCCCCTCATAACTCATGTTCCTGCTACCCCCCACTCAAGTCCTCCCCTCAAATAGTTTTGACATTTTATGTCTTTACTTTGGCAAATTACCAAAAAACGTCACGAAAAAAAAACGTCACAAAATCGGTCACGAAAAGGCGTTACATTTAGTTTTGACATTTTGAAATTATGTATTTACTATGGCACATACAAGTGACGTTTTTTCGTTCATGTGCCGAATTAACCCTTAAATATCCTGAGGTATCTTTTTGGAAGTCCGATTTTTACCTGCAAAAGTTTATACACTTTTGAACAAAAACTGATAACCGCTGGCTATTTTTATACTTCAATTGTGAAGTAAGAAAATTTCAGTAAAAAAACGTAACAATAAAAAAACCCTGTGTTGTTGCCTGTAAAGTCAGTATACGGGCGAAAGTTTTACGTGACAACGACTTTGAGTGGTAAAATAGTTTTAATGTTAATATTCATTCGTATAGTAGGAAGAAGGATAAAATAAAATTCTTTGTCAAGTTGCACAGAGTAGGTATTTCCCGTAGGTAGTAGGTATTTCCCATGGGTGGGGGGGGGGAGTGAGTGCCAGGGAAGGGGGGCGGGGCGCTCCCGCTTTTGTGAGCGCCGGGGAAGGGGAGGGGCCGCCCGCCTTTAGGGAGCGCCGAGCTGCACCCCCTCCGTGAGCGGAGCGTAACGCAGTTTCTTGAAGTGTCTCCCG
The DNA here is from genome assembly GCA_009739505.2 of Apolygus lucorum. Classification (NCBI taxonomy): domain Eukaryota; kingdom Metazoa; phylum Arthropoda; class Insecta; order Hemiptera; family Miridae; genus Apolygus; species Apolygus lucorum. The sequence goes on from CM019177.2 coordinate 3,268,821, forward strand.
GTAAACCAATTTATAAGACGTTATCACGTCAAAACAATAATTCAAAGAAGACTTTACCTTCCTTCTACCCTCATTTCACCTGATAAGCTATAAGTTGGGTTTCCGCAGAACTGTCAAAGCAGCACAGATTCCTCTATGAAATGAACCTTATTCTCCACCTTATTCCTTGATTCTGTACTTTATGAGAAATAACTGACTCCACCACCGAGGATTTTTCAAAGTTTCTTTATTCTACTTCAACAAAATTGGGTTTATAGGCAGATTTCGGTGACGCAGATAGAGCAAGTGCCCTCGGAAAGATCATTATTGAGCTGACAGACAGTAATAGGCCCTTTGACGTACCTTCTGCTCGAATATTCTATAAACTTGTCAAAATACATCTGAATTTGAATAAAAAATCCGAAAAAACAATTGTTTGAACAAGTGGGAAATTAAGGGTTAAAAACAAAATTTCAAAACTAACCATGACGTTTTTTTTTGTAACCAGTTTTGAGACGCTTTCTAGTTAATGTGCCAAAATACAGACTTAAAATGTCAAAAGCGTCAGAAAGTTGGTCACAAAATCGGTCACGCAAAAGCGTTACAGTTAGCTTCGACATTTTATGTTTTTACTTTGGAACATAAACGATAAAAGTAAACGATAAAGCGTTATAAAGTTATACATTTATAAATTTATAACGTTATAAAGCCAGAACCCGATTATATTGATGATCCGATGCATAGTAGCGAATCTTAAAACATTAATCTCTAAGTACCTTTCACTACCCTCATAGGGGACCATCCACATGCCAATACGTACAAACCCTGGAAATTACATCGAAATCGGATGAAAATGAAGAAGTTGTGGCAAGGAAATTCACATGTACATCTAGGACTAAAACATAATATGTTTACATATTATGTAGGGGGAGGGAGGGGTAATACACGGACTCCGACTCCTCCCGCCCCTTCGAAACCTCTCGCCTCCGACCTGGACCAGGGGGCCCCTTCCAATCACGATCGGCTACCTTCACGTACGGTTGGGTTTTTAACTATTAGAAGATGGAGGATGGTCCCCTATGAATTGGAAGTTGGTCTCAGGAAGTTAATAACATTGCATTGTCATCCGATTTATACATGCATGCAAAATTTCAGCTCTGTCAGATACCGGGAAGTGGATCAAATTCAACTTGCAAGATATCTTTTATGACAGACTGACAGGCAACGGGACCGGTGAAACTAAATAAAATATTTTAATAATAAACGTAAATAATAAACCGAAATGTGTGAATGAAGTGCTGTGGAGCAGTACAGTACGGTTTCCCATTTGAATCATGTTTTACAAGCATGTTGATGGTTTCCCAAATTGACAAATTGCAACTTGATTGGAATATTGTGCGTGGTTGATCAATTTTCAATTTATAACGCACCAAGTTGATGGATTGATTTGACTGATGGAATTGAGAGAGCAAGCATCTCGATCTCAGCTCCACATCTCCAGATAAAGGAGCCCTCATCTCTATTTCTCTGTACAGGATGTGAAGCGGTCATTTCTTCAAAGTGAACTTGATTGTGAATTGCCACCGTAATTTTTGGTGATAATCACTGAGTATGAAAGTACTCCTTCTATTCTCACTATTGATGATCAAAGCCAGTAAGTAGTCCTGAATGAAACTTGAAGAAACGAGATCAATCGCTCAATTGGCGATTGGTGCAATTACAAGTGCAAAATACGATGTAAATAATTGGTGGTGTATCGATACATTTTATGCGTACATTTCAAGTAACTTCAAGTTCAATATTTGCTTGCTCTGTAGAAATGAAAATAAAATAATAATAATAATAAAATGTTGAATAATATTTATTAATGAAACTTATTATAGTTATAATAATAACCAATGATAACTATAAATAACTATATTACTATAATTATATTATAATAAAAACATTTGCTGAACATTTTTGCTTTATTGCTATTGAAGAGCGGAAGTTTTATATTCGTTCTGCTAGCCAAACAAACGTTTGCCCTCCAAAATCAAAAGTTTCACTCGCGAATAGTACTTCGAGCTTTCTGCACAATTATTTTTGTTTCGTGCCTATCAGTGGTCAATTTCTCTTCCAGCGCATCATTATGCGTGAGAATAGAAGAAGTACTCCTGTACTGAGCGATAATCACCCGAAATTACGGTTCAACTTTGACGAACTCAGCGGGGCAGCTCCTTATGAATTTCGTTTCAATCGAATCGATAAAAAGCGATTTTCATTAAACATTAATTATTTCTCTGAATAAAATTACTCGATTTAGCCAAAAACGAATCTATTTGCCATCGAGTATTGCACAATCGCTTAGTACTGGACATAACTACAGCACAGTTCATATTGTAGTTTCTGCTCTTTGAGGTTTCGCGGTTATTCGCCTCGAAATCCCATTTGTCGGTAAAAGGGTTATCGATCACTCGAGTTCAAGTAGCCGATCGTCAAATGTAAGATAAGCCGCATCACGTAGCAATATTTATAACGACAAATAAGAGGGAGCGGCAGAGGACGGATTCCGCCAAGCCATGACTCAGCCGGTTACCGTGCGGGATTCCTCCCGCGTGACGTCTACAATACCTAACACCGCGAATATGCAAATCACAGAGTAAAGGAAGCTAATTTGATTGACTTTGAGTTGGAATTACCCGCTGATCTTGAATTTCACTGGATAAAACCTGGATTTCACTGTTTCCGTTGGATTCTACTCCTCGAGTAGATCATGTTTACGAGTGTATAAATACTCCAATTCTATAAGTCAATAATAGAAACGCTGCAAATTATTACACAAAGGTTCATTATTTTCTTTATAGATCACTCGTCTGCAAAGAACACACCTTTGCCGCTACCAACCATATTTTTGCTTCACAATCAGGTTTATTTTGGAGAAATGAAGGCTTCACATTCGATTCGAAGGGAGTTGTGGGTGCCTACTGGTTGCTAAGGTTGCAATACTGAGTACAATACGAAGGAACCTTCCAAAGGTTCATCGTTGAAAATAATAAACCGAAATACTGTAATAAATTTACATTGTAATTGTATCTTGTTTACTATAAAAATGCTTTTATACTAACTACTTAAACAATCATTGAGAGAGTAGGTACTGTTTGCAGATGGAAAGAATGCGGATGGTTTGGAGAGGTGTCCTTCAGTGGCGTCTTCTCCAGGCAAACATAGCAAACACTGTTTGCCTTACTACAAATATGCAAAATAAATAAATAAATTTTTGTTGAGATTTTCCTATATTTCCATTTTTGTAAGTAATATTTAGCTGATTTTGGAAAACTTTTATAATATTTAGGGACTATTTCATTATTACCAAGGAATTTAGATTAAATAAGAGGATGGAATAAGAAAGTACGTATTTTGCCTTGGATACTAGCCCGCAACACACCAGAGACTTGGAGAGGTCGGTAATGTAGATGATTGCGGATGATAAGCGAACTAGCGCTGGATGCAAGGCAAGCAGTTCAAAAAAATGAATTTTTCGGGACTGTTTAGAGTGAGAGGCGATGATCGGCGGGGTGGCAGGGGGTCAGCGCGGAGTCCAGTATTGCCATACCCCCACTACCTCACTTGTCAGCTGTTGCAAACAGTCGCTAAACTGTTTCGTGACCTTGAATGCAGATAGATTAGCCCACATATCCATAACATATCCACATTAACATATCCATCCACCCACATTATCTCAAAGAAGGAAAGCAGTTCGTTTTTTTGCCGCCGCAAATATCAGCTGTATGACGTTGACTGGTGTCCCGTTCCCGATTTCACTGTATTTCACTGTACCTAATCGTTTTTCTTGTTGATAGACACTAGGAAATAATAGCAAAACATTGTAGAATGAAGGTTTCACATCTTATTAGGTCTAAATTCAGAGTCTTCCTTTTTGGTTAATTATTTTCAAGAAAAAAGTTTGACCACCCTCAAATTTGATGGTTTACGTTTGTGGTAAGTAGGTAAGTACGTTTAGATTTTGAAAATCGAATATAAAAAAAAATCCGTCCATCCGCAGATCTTTCCTTAATTATCATGGACCGATTATGATGAAATTTGGTATGTGGGCTCCATTTGGGGTCTAGTTGTGCCGCAAAGCTTTTGATTGATGTAGGAGTTGATGTAAGTTGATGTGAGCGGTGAAACGGAAGGGCTGAAACTTCCAAAGGCACCCTCTCTCGAAAACTCTCGATATAAAGGTATTGTTTTATCAGAAATTTAAGATTGTACCATTGAATTTTCGGAATCGAATGAGACTACCTATAGCTTTGTAGGACAAACTGTTGGCTCCCTACGAGATATTAGAAAAACGAGTATGAATCGCAAAAGAGGCGTGATCGCCCTTCAAATTCTAGTTAACCAAAATGCTTTCGCCGATCGTTTCTTTGGGATGTACTCGGTTTTGCTTCCTTAGCAACCAGTGATCAAATTTCTAAACGAAGGAATTCTTTATTTCTTCCAGTGGAGTGTGGAGCGTTTAATCCTTCCAAATAAACTTGATTGTGAAGGTAAAACATGGTTGGTAGGTGGTGACAATGACAATGCTGAGTTTTTTGCTGGCACGTGATCAATACAGAAAAAATGAACCTTTGTGTAATAATTTGCAGCCTAGCTGTTTGCCTGACGAATATTATCACGCGACGCCACTGGTGTCCTTGTGTATTACAGTCCCAAAAACATCCTCCTTCTTCTACCTGCCACTCAAGCCAGGGAAAACAGGACCGAGGGTTGTTGACTACCGACCAATGATGAAGTAGAAGGATTGATTTTCACAGACCATTCGCAGTGGTATACAGGGTGTCGACCAAACTTCAAGGATCGATCGTACAGCTAATTTAAGTTAGAAAATGTATCGTAGCATCTTTGTTTTAACCCCTTGTTTTTCCAAGTTTTTTTTTCAACATTTCAACAATTTCACATTTTTTTCCGTGTTCTTGAACATGTCACTAAAATTACCAGAACTACCTTAATTTACCGTGAACGTGTAAAAATAAGGACGCCAAATTTCCAAGTTTCCTAAAAAAAATTATTTCCAGTAAAGGATGGTGCTTGTTTCAAATTTTAAAGGCGAATGAAGAGTGAACCTGAAGGGCAAGTGAACTCACAATCGAGATGGAATTCTTTCCTAACAATTGGCAGAGTGGAGGGGCTCTCTAACTCATTATGACTCGAGCTGCTCAATGCCCAAATAACAAAGGTCTGAGATATGGAGGCTCGGCTCTTTCCCCAGCCTGACTCGCCAGGCTACCTGAGATTTTGGAACAGGTAGTCGTCTATGTTAGCGGATATACCCTTTGAAAAATTGGCCAGCCGCATTCTTTCTATCTGCGAACAGTAACTGCGCAGGACTCTTCATGGCAGTAGATGAATGGTTGCAGGAATGAACGAACGGAGTTTGAAGAGTCGCTATAAGAAGGAGAGTAAAATATTTAGAAACCACGCGGAGCTCTGTAGGACAATCCGTTCGTTCCCAACAAGAATTTTGAGGGTGGGGGGTTAAAATTTGTTTCTTGCTCGATTCCAATGGTTCATGAAGTATTGAAAATAATAAACCAAAAGCACTGCAAGTTTTGGAACAGCGAAGAAATTTAATGTGGGAAAATACTGCAAAATTTGGTAAAGTTGAATAGGTTAAGGGGGTCTCAGTCGGTCGACGTTCGTTCCTCGTTCCGGGTCAGTATTTCGCCAAATCGAAGGGGCAACAACCTAAAAAGTTGTCCTTAATTTAGAAATTTTAAAGAATTTTAGAAATTCATTAGTGCACGGCCCTAGGGAATTGAAAAACTGAAATATTGCCGCTGGAATTATCAAAATCCAACAATAATTGCCCGCGAAAAATGGGAAAAACTACTGAATAAACGGTTATTCCCATGTTTGTCCCATATTTCTCTGGCAATTATTGTTCGATTTTGATGATTCCAGCGGCAATATTTCAGTTTTTTAATTCCCTAGGGCCGTGCACTAATGAATTTCTAAAATCCTTCAAAATTTTCAATTTAAGTATAACTTTCTACGTTTTTGCCCTTTTTACCTAATGAGGAATTTCACCGAATTCTGTTTGCATTTTTCCTGAATAGTTAATGGTGTGGGATGGATGAAAATCGGGCTGATTTCGGAAAATAAGTCTCCTGTTATTTTTGGGAGACAATCAAAATTTTTGATTTCAAAACTAACCGGGAAAACGGACGTGGAGCGGGAACGCTCGCTGATTGGCTGTTCGGATCGCCGTCTTCTCCCAGTGTTGCCTGATGGGACGACGAAATCGTGTTTTCTAAGAGAAAAGCTATCAAACAAAAACAGGGGAAACCTAATTTTCCCCATTTTGCTTTTTCTATTTTTTTCTTAAGTTTTTCGATTTCGAACTTTACTGTTTCGTGAAATTTTGCATCTGGGGACTGTAGATTTCTCGATCTCAACGCTTCAAGCGGCCATAAATGAACTATTCCAGGATGACGTCATTTTCCCGGGTTTTTTTTTAAAAATTCGTATTTTCTACACTGTTTAGTTTATTCGTAAATTAGGAAGTTCGGGCTGAAAGTTTGCCTTAGGAGGTTTTTTGAGGTGCTGAATCCGATTTTGGGGTCAAAAACAGGGAATTCCGACATGGTGAAATTCCTCATTGGCGAAATACTGACCCGCAACGAGGAAAGAACGTCGACCGACCGAGACCCCCTTAGGGTTGGACTTACGATAAATCAGAAACACGAGTGTGAATCGCAAGAGAGGCCTAATCTCCGCTCAAATTTCAGCAGACCAAAATGCGATCGTTTCTTCGAGTTGTACTCGGTTTTGCGTCTTTAGCAACCAGTAATCACATTTTGCCTAATCCAGTTTCACATGGATTGTAACTGTCAAAGACTGATCTCGATTTACTGTGGGATCCGACTAGAGCTCGTCTACGGCCACACCTCGCAGAGCAAACCGGTTCTCGTCTGATGACCGAAGTCATGCTGCGTCAGTACTTGGATGGGTGATCGCCTGGGATATCCGCGTGCTCTTGGCATATTTGTTTGCTCAATATTCATGAAATGTGCAAAAATGTTAATTTATTTTAAATTATGAAGTGAAAAATTAGTTGTTTGGTAGTGACAATGGCACAGCTGTCTTCTTTGCTGGTGAGTGATCTATATAGGCAAATAATAAACCTTTGTGTAGTAATTTGCAGCGCTTTTAAAAATGTAAAGTAGTGTAACCTTAGGTGACACCGTCTGATCCCAATGTTGACATTTGTTTCCTAATGTTGACATCAGCTTTTTCTATATTTAAATGGGTGTCAACATTAGGAACTGCAGGTGTCAACATAATATGGAATTCTTGAGGACAAATGTGTCAACTCAACATTGGGGGCATAAAACTATGTTTGAAAAAATTCGTTAGTGATAATATGAAAAAAAAACGTCTGCCAAGTGGGTGTGGCACATAGCTTCCTCGTACCCATAACCCGATTATATAGATGGTCCGATGCATAGTAGTTAACCTCAAAGCACCAATCTCTAAGTACCTTTCACTACCCTCATAGGGGACCATCTACACGCTAATCTGGACAATCCTAGAAAATTTCATTAAATTCGCATGAAAAATGTAAATGTTATGGCTGTTGCAAGGATTTTACGTATGCGTATGCGCAGTGGCTACTATCAGTCCGAAGGTGATGATTTTCATAGGGGACTATGTAAATACTAATCTGTAACATCCCTGAAAATTTCATTGAAATCGGATGGAAAATGTAGAAGTTATGGCCGTTACAAGGAATTCACGTTTGCGCATGCGCAGCAGCTACTATCAGTCCGGTGGTGATGATCTTCATTGGAGACCATCTACAACCTAATCCACATAATCCCTGAAAATTTCATCGAAATCGGGTAGAAAATGTGGAAATTATGGCCGTTACAAGGAAATTCACGTTTGCGCGTGCGCAGTGGCTACTATCAGTCCGAGGATGATGATTTTCATAGGGGACCGTCTACACACCAACCCGCACAATCTCTGAAAATTTCATCGAAATCGGACAATAACTTCGTATAGTTATGCGCGTTACAAGGAATTCATGACAGACGGACAGACACACAGACACGGAACCAAAATTGTTCAGAAAGGTCTAAAACGCAAAACGCGAGTGAAAATTTTGATTTTGGAAAACTTTTTTTTTTCGTCCTTGAAAAGTGAAAACAAAGCTTCCGCTACCTTGGTAGACTCGGAAGCAATATTTTCGTAAGTCCAATACGTCCAAACTGTCCACAAGGAACTCACAGTTCATAATAACTACTGTAAGTTCCGTTGTAGATCGCAGAATTGAACGATTTTTCTTTCTAATAGTGTCCACAATTCGTGCTTTCACCCTACTGTATCCCTCGCTCAGCTGATCTTAATCCCACTCAATCACTCCCAGTGGTATTCAAGAGGCTTTTTACTCCCTTTCAAAGGTCTTTTGTTTCTCCCTTCCAAAGTCGGGATGAACACCGTCTCAAGGAAAAGAGATTACCGCGACGAACTAAGTAGTTTATGCTGGTGTGGAATAAATGTGCAGAATAAAGGTTCCTGGGAAAATGATCTCCCAGCCTCTACGAGAGAAATCCTCTTCTCAGTTTGCTGCACATAATGAGCTCCTGCAGCAGACACCCTAAAATTGATCCTTCTTCCCCCTCGCGTGCTTCCAATTGATTTCTTATCTTGTCTCCTCCCCTTTTTCATTCTCATTCAACCGATGCTATTCAATTCAAACATTCCAGTTTAGAATCCGCAAATAATTCGAGGAAATTATACTCCAAACAAGAAAAGTCAGTGACGGAGTGTAATTTAGATTTTTATCAGAAAACAACAATAATTGTTTAATCACCTATGAAACGTCTCTCAAGTTGGTGTAGTATAGTTATATCATGGTTGTAGTTAGTTATATGATTATTTATCCTTTTTTTGTAGTTTATTATTTATGTAATAGTTGTAATAGCTACTTATATAGTTAGTTGTATATTTTTGCTTGCACATGTGTAGTTTGTATACAGCTAATTAGGTATGCAACATGAACCCTAGAGTAGTAGACTTCCCTGACACACAGTTATCAGTAGACTACGTAGAAATGACGTGTGAAACTGAAAAAATACTTGCAACACAAAATGGTCATATATTTTTCATTCATTCAACAAAAAACGAACATAAACTCATTTTTCTTAGTATTTACCTTTATATGTTGAGTATATAAAATAATGTTTTCTAAAAAGATGCTATGAATACCTGAATTATATCACATAAATGTTCTTATATCACATCCAAAACTCGATTTTTAATCTGGATAATATATTATACTCGATAAATTAATGTTTTGAAATGAATATAATATATTCATAATCATAATATTATTATGCTTGAAATATTTTGAAAGAGAAAATGAATGAAAATTTGAGAAAAAAGAGAAATCTCATGCTATTTCGAGATGTAGAGAAAAGGTGTGCTTCATTCTCGAATTTTACCTAATATAAATGTTATAGAAAAACGCTGAAAATTGTTTTACAAAGGTTTATAATTTTCCTGCATTGATCACCCTTCTGTTGGGAGGGATCTCCCTGCCAACCATTGGTACCTACTACCTACTAGGGCATTTTCGAAAATTTCCAATTACCAACCAAAAGGAAACGAAGGGTTGACATTTTCAAAAATGCCTTAGTAGGTACCTACGGTTGGCAGGGAAGGACTACTACTACTTTTGGGTTTGGGAAATTTCTGTAATCGACGTTTTTCATTCGCATTTTCCGTTTAAGACCTTTCAGAACCACTTTGGTTTCCTTGTGTGTCTGAGGAGAACTCATTGTCCAGAGCATAACTGCAAATAAACACTTCCTAACACATTTAGAAGAAATCGATCACTGGTATTACAGCCTATGAGGCCAATAAATTGTCGAATATTCCCACCAGTAGAATGTTCCTCACATTTCTCCACACGTGATTACGGCCATTCGGTTTTCAGAGTATAGTGAAAATGAGAGATCGTGGCCTCCAATAAAATATTGTTGAGAAAAGCTGTCTGATTGAATTAACTGTGATCGCAACTTCCCGAGTGCTCAAGTTTTGGCTTCCGGGAGAAGGAGGAAACTTGAAAAATACGAAAGGGGAAACTTGGGGTCGTTTGTTGGGAAAGACTAAGATAAAAAGGGCCCACAGAAGATACTGGAATGGATGTTCAGCAGTTGTTATTTGCAGTCCCTCCGGACTTTCATTCTCATCTGATCGGCTTGGAAAACACTGAGGCGTCTTCTCACTTGTTGATTGTGTGAAATACCGATCAGACCGGGCGACCCATTTCGGAGATCACACCTCCTGCCTTATTTCATCAGAATTGTAAAAGTTCTATTCATACAGTAAGTCTGAATGGATAAATTTTCGAGGATTCATTTCATTGACGGAGTTTGGTGAGATACTATCAAGCGAGTAGTTCGTCACACCGAGCAACTTGTGTCTTCTGAGATGACGAATTCCTCATTTTCGCTGGGAAACCGAAATCGAAGACAGGGAAGTCAGATCAGCTGTGTAAGAGAAAATGCAAAAATACTTCTGTTCACCCAAATGTTTGAATGTGACAAACTCTCCCTGCCAGAATGCTCAAACGCTGGCTGTCGACAGAAGCTGGCTATTGTACTCTGAGTAGGCGTTCAGTGTTAGATGTTCCCGAAATGGCCATATTTATACAGGAGAAAAAGATTCTAGATTTGAACATTTTCTCATAATTAGTGCTGCGAGACACTCTACCGCAATATTTAACCCTTTCAAGTAATTCTAGATGAGGAATACCAAGTCATAGACTTCTCAGATCATTGCGTTCTGGTTAGGAAACTTGAAACAGTATTGTTCTGGGGGATCTGAAGAATCTGATTAATTGATGAAAATAATTAAATCTGCGCTGAATTCTACCCCTTGCGAACTATACGTTTCGTTTGAATACCTATTCCTTGGCGGAGATCAACCTAGGACTAGGGATGATGAATAATATAATATAATACATGTACTCCTGCTCAAAATTAGTGCACCACCATCTATTTCTTCGTTTGCCCCCTTATTTTTTCCTTTATCAAGTTTTTATCTATCTGCACACATTGTTTGCAAACTCGGAAAAAAAAGTAACCAAAAAAGGCACAAATTCGAGAAAAAAAATATGTTTTTAATGAATTATAGAAAAATGTACTTCTTGTGGTAAAATTATAAAAATTGAAAAAAAGGTTTGAATTATGCCAGTTTAGCTTTTCAATACTTGGTATTACCTCCTCTAGCTAGGATGAGGGCTTGAAGCTATCGACCGATGCCTCTAATCAAGTTTTGGATACCTTCCTGGGGATATTGTCCCATTCCTCTTTCGCTGCTGTTTCCAGCTGCTGAAGATTGTCTGATGGTGGATCTCTGGCTCGAATTCTTCTTTTCAGCATGTCCCAAACATGCTCTATCGGATTCATGTTTAGGCTCTTTGGTGGCCAGTCCAGGATACAAAATTTATAAGGGAAGAAGGAAAGAGATAAACGAAAAAATGGATGGTGGTGCGATAATTTTGAGCAGGAGTGTATATGTTTTATTATAATAATATATATAATAATATAATAATATAAATTGATTTAGGAAAGATAAATGCTATATTGTCCTATATCAATGAAGCTTGTATCTATAGATGGGCGGGGGGGGGGGGTATGAATAGAGTTTACCTATTAGATCTTCGGATTTGAACCACGAGGGTTAGGGAAATGATCTTGTATGAAAGTATGTACTTACACGATCGATGTCTGCAAATGGACTGGGGAGCAATCCCTGAGTTGTGATTTGGGGGAACAAAGGAACTGTTACATCAAATCACCAATCAGGTGTCGGAGCAGCTGTTGCTCTGTCACAAGCTGTTCCCATCCAAGTACTAGGCTCAAGGGGGTTCGGTAGTCAAAAATTTTCAAAAATTTCATTTTTCAGATTTAAAAAAAATATTATTCTACACATTATTCCCGACATTTTGGTATATAAAAATTTCATGTTTGAGTCAGGAAATGTCCTGCAATCGTTGCCTGAAGTTGAGTATCTCCGAACCGCTTTTCGGTACCAGAGGAGTTACTCTGCTATTGCTTGTTCAACATTAGCACAAGCCATTTTTTCCACTTTTTTATGCAAACTTTGTCAGTGACATAACGGATCATTTTAGAATACATTCTATAACAATTAGTCGGGGCTGAAAAGTCCATCAAACCACTGAAAAGTTCTAGTGCAGTTTCTCCCTTACCTATGACTCGAAACGCATAAGCTGCTCGAACATTTATATCATAGGCCGAGCGTTTTACAACGTTTTGTTTTCTTTAAAATGCCACGAGGTTTTGTCATTTTCTTCTCCACAAAAAAACTTTGCCACGATTCACCGAGTAACAACGATTCACAGAGCAAACGCAGCTAAAAGCACTAGCACTACTGACGTTTCTCTCTCTACAACCGCAAAAAATATAAGAAAATTGTGATGTATAAACCTGGAAATTTTAGATAACCTCAGAAACCCTTCGTTGTTATTGTTGTTGTTGTCCTTCTTCTTCCTTTCATAAAAGTTTGGTGACGAGGTTTCATAAAGGTTCATAGAAAAGAGAAACAAGCTGGCACGCATCGTGACGTACCTAATCGTCGTAGTAGGTACCTTTTCAGTTTATTGCGTTTTTATCAAAACTATGTTTTTCAATGCGTTTGACCCATTATCTCTGGAACTACGCATGATATCGAGATGATTCTTTTTTTGTGTTATTAAAGAATAATAGTTCTACACATTAGCATATGCTTTTCGTAAACAAAATACTTGGAAGCCGAGAAATTTTTTTTTGTTTGACTCAAAAAAAGGGTTATCTAAAATAGCTGTACAAATAAAGTTTAAGGATATTTTTGGAAAGCAATATGCTTATTTGTTGTCCTTGAGTAGCTGAACAACATGAAAAAAAAGTCATGCAGATCGAACTTACCGTTGTCTAGATAGGTAATGGGTCACGAAAAAGGTTATTTTTACCCTATGAAAACCGAACCCCCAACAACCAGACCTGGAACCTGGTGTCCTTAGACCAGTTCACCCCACTCCCTGAATTACACCCAAAAGGCGAATTTATTATATTCTAAAATCTCTGAAATAGATACGCTTAAAATAGTAACTCAAAATATAAAAATAATTAAATTTATAGTAAATTTGTTAGAATTACACAAATATGAATGCAGCAACCCCAGTAGACGTATTCGTCATTTACAAGCCGTAACCTCCGACTAAGCACTCAAGTGAAAATGAACATAAGAAACTTTTCCTATGAATATGCTCTTCTTATACATTTTTGGATTCACAATGACTTGAATCGAATTAATCATTCGAAATCTCCTTCAGAACTCCTAAAGAAAGTGCTGCCAAATTGGGTGGAGTGTATAGCTTTATCACACATTATTTCTTGGATATATTGTTGACAAATTAAATCAATATAAATAGGTTAAATCAATATAAATAGTTGGTGTAAGAATGATCGATTGTACCTTTATTTCTTTGTACCTTTATTTCTTTATTTATTTGTACCTTTATTTCAGCACCAATGATTAATTGGTTAACACAGATTATACAGGAATTGATCACTCTTGTTGAGGAGTCAGTGTTGACATAAATCAACATGGTAGAGAATTTTTCTCATTATTGTTCATAATTTATGGTCGTTCGCATCATTTTACCGTGTCTACTGATCTTACTGACTGGAACGTGATGAAATCGCGCATTCAGCTTTGGACCATCCGAAACTACCCTCAAAATCTCAGCCAAATCGGACCATTAGTGTATAGACTTTACATAAGACAGACTCGCGGAACCGAAGTTATTCAGAAAAGTAGAAATTTTAATTTTGGAGGACCCAACTTTGTTGATCAGCTGCACGAATACAAAGTTTTCTTATGGATATTGATGAGCTGAATACAATTCACTAAGAATATCCTCCAGCAAACAATTTGTTCAATTAGCTTCTTTTCTGATTGTTCGTGATTTTGCTGAATATTATTTTAGTCGATAATAGCCCACGTAAGAAATCTTTGTCCATCCCTTATCGACCGTACTGTCCATTCCGTAAGAAATCAGGGAAAAATAATCAACAACGACCAACTAAGAAAACTAATTTCCTGGTAGATTACTTCCAAGGGTGGCGAGGATGTCGTAAAAACTCCGTTTACTTGCTCCAATCAGTGCTATCTTTATTCCAGTTGTTTAACGGCCCTCAAGAACGCCAGAGGTCGTAAAATCTACAGTGAAATCCTCGAATCGAAACGAAGCTGATAAGAGAGGAAAAACTCGATTTTAGTGGTCCGACGATGCGTCCCTTAAAGGTCGTAAGAAGTAGAAATGAGGGAGTTTTAGAGTTTTATTTTTACCTCAAATATGGGCGATAATAACGACAATGAGCGGTAGTGTGGAAGTTACGCTGTACTAATGTTTTTGAAAGGGAGTACCTATCACTGATAAAACGGGGAAAAGTGAAAACAAATTTGAACTCAAACTTGGGCTCCACAGCCATCATTGATGAAATTCGATGAGTTAGTGGAACCTTGCAGAAAATGCAGAAGGCACCTACTAGAGATTGAAATCAATTTTAGATTTTCCTTACACCTTTTTGTAGGAAGAATAGCTTTTTCCAATATTTTTTCAATTTTTAATTTCTGGAAAAATGTATTCGCATACATGTGTTCCTATGCTGCTAGAAATTCGTAAAGGATATCTAGTAAATTTAATCAAGACTGGATTCGTTTAAAAAATAAAATTTGCGAATATAAATAAATAAATGTGATTATCTCAATCCAATACATTTATGTTCGTTAGTTCTCTAATAAAGTAAGGTGTAGGAAAACCCAGAGTGGCATGAGTCATCACCAACACTGAGGAAGGGAAAGAACATGTCATCTGACGTCACCTCTTTTCCACTCTCCCTCACCATGATAGCTAGTGTATATAAGCCGCACTCAGGAGTCTTCCTACATGCATTCGTACCTAGTCAATCGGACTCATCATTTCTTCTCGCCTCCACCTTACCTACAGCCCAGTTCTGCAGAGGGAACGGTTTGCCCCATAAAGGCGCCGAACCTCTATCTCCCCTTAGGGACCTCTCCAGAACACTAGACTTCATTAGGTAAATGCTCAGCTTCCCGCCAGTCGGTCTGGGTCCAGATGCCGAGGTTTGGGGATAGATAATTCAAGCACTTATCTGGACGGTCAGGCGCAAGGCGTCGCGGATCTAGTGCCAAGGCTGTAGGCCTAGGGATAAATCTCTCTGTTGAGTAGGGTTCAGGCTAGATCACAAATCAGCGCATTGAGAGGACCATCGCCTTCACTCGACAACACTCAATAAGATACGATTATTCACATACATAGTTCAGATACATTCCTCTATCAGTGAATGTATCTAGTGACAATCAGTTCACAACAGGACAAGAGTTTGTAGCTTCTATTTCTACGGGAAATGGACTGAGATACGAGAGACTTCTTGAAGGAGTTGCTCTAGTCCTACTGGAAGAGAAAAACGAAGGAATGAAGTGATAGTAGACTGCATATTGGAGAGACCCCATCAGACCCAAAGACGGACACTGGAAAGGGTGAGAAGCAACTCAATGGCTCGCAGCCGTTCCTATCGAAGTAGAAGGATTCGACCTGAGGCTACACTGTGTTCGTGACCACTGTGCCGAACTGGCATTGCCTGGCGTGGGTTGTCACTGGAACTGCCCTCAGAGTAACCAAAGACCCCAGCGCTAGTGGCTGATTTACAAATCAAGGATGTCTGGGACAGTGAGAGGCCGTTTTTTGAAAATCGTAGAAGCCGTCTCTCACTGAACCCGATGCCTTCGCCAACACTGCAGATAGCGAAAAGCTCTCAGAATGTGTCGGGGCGGCTGAGGGCAGAAGGGAATTGTTTTCTTTTCCGGTGAGCTCAAAAGCGACTGAGAACTACACAGCTAGGGACGGCACGATACTCCAAAGTATCGATACTCCTTTCGATACGATATTTCTTAGGAAGTATCGATACCCGATATCTTTTCGATACCGATATTATAAAATATCGATACTTCGATAATATCGGCTCGAAGTATCGATATTTCTAATTAACCCACCGATGATAATAAAAACTAAAAAAAATAAAAACCCTATTAATTAAGAAAAGGCAATAAGTATATTATCTAAAACACAATAATTAAAAATGTAATAAAAGTCAATGGCAATTAAAAATGTAATAAAGCCAATAATTTAAAATTTAATAAAAATGAATTATTATTCCATTTTATTTCAATTTCAATTCTTATTTGCAAGAAATCTCTGTTCAATGAAATGATGTTTTTCTTTCACTAGAAATCGAAAGGATCGAGTAATAAATCAAGTTAGAATACAGATAATACTATTTACTATTCGAAGAAAGCCGTTCGCACGTGACTGATGTCGCCATCACGATTAATATTTTGCATGCCTCCCTCTTCTTGTAAGATCGGAAAAACGGGTTTAAATTCCTTCCAAACTCAAATTGGATATTGATACTATTTTGAGGCTGTCGTGGCGATATATCGTTTCAATTGATACTATTCTGAGCCTATTTTGAGTGTTATTCTGTGGCAGACAATATAATATATTGTCTAGTACCATATTATGGTACCTACTATTTTCTAGTTACTTATTTGGTATTTTTTCACCATTTTACTTTGGCAAAATTTTCGATAATATCGTCAAAAAAGTATCGATACCTCCAATATTTTAGGCAAAATTATCGATACCAATACATTAGTTTGTAGTTTTTCATCTAAAGTATCGATACAATTATCGGTATCGATACCAAAAAAGTATCGATACTCCGATATATCGGTGGTATCATGCCGTCCCTATACACAGCGAGTACTCGGTATTCTCGAAGAGGTCAGCTCTCACCCTAGTGATGAATTGGTTCTAGAGAGTGTTCGAAACGAACACAGTTCCCCATAATAACGACGGTCTCTCTCCGACTGCAAGGCGCAAGTGAGTACTTACTGTAAAACAAAGATTAGTTACTGAAGTTAATTACTGAAAACCAAATATTTTGTACTAAAAAAGATGAAAATAAAGAACTTGGCCGAAAAAAAGTAACAGGTAATCGTAAATATTAATAAAGATTGTCAAGTATATAACTCCTTTATGGATCTATTATACTAACGGAAGGTAGATTTCTACCAAAGGTCTACTGCTTTGAGCTCTATTTCTCAGTTCCCAATGACCAAAGTCGCTCATAGTCGGGTGGTTCTTTGTTTTAGTATTAATTCTAGCGCCTTTAAATCGCAATGCATCTTGACTACTAGAAGCTACAACGCGAGGAAAAAATTCTGAATTCGTATTACACGGAAAAAAAATTGCATGATTTGTTAAGGCATTGCGTGAATATTCTCTGGATGGTCTCATATAAATTCGTACCAAAAGTATCAATTAGACTGTGGACTGTAGGTTCCATATCGAATTATTTTAGTACTCAATTATTTTCGAACCATGAGATCAATATAACATGAATATTGTGAAACAATCTGAGTATATAGGATGTACAAGGTGAAAACCCCACCTAAATGTCGATGTGAACAACGAAAATCGCCCCAAACTGCCTTGAACATCAATATTTCTATGGGCTGTATGGAACGGAGCTTACAGAGAAGGGCTGAAACCAATAAACTTACACCCAACAGCAATAACACGTAACCACGGCCACACAAAGCGCCGAAGCTAAGCGTTATGGAGGCGATCGACTCGACAAAATAGGTTCGAAGCTATAGAAGGAAACCGACCCTTAATAAACAAAGTTGGGCTGGAAAAGAGGACAAAAAATCGAGGGTAGAGAATAGAATAGAATACAGAAGAGAGGGAATTCCATCGGAAGGAGCAATCAATGGGGGATCCGGAGAATGCTTTCTCTGGAAACGGGAATCTCGGTCGCTACGCCTCCCTCGGTGGTCAGTTTCATGTATTTTCTGTTGCTGTTTCCAAAGTGAAGACCAGTTCACCTGCACGAGTCTTGAAACAGTGAGTGAAAGAGTTGACCAGACGAGAACAGACAAATGTCTTATTGGTGATCTTCAAGTAATTTCACTAAGCAGGTAATTTCAGGAAGCGCAAATAAAACTTGTTCAAGAAGGTCTAAAACTCAAAAATTTGAGTAGAAAATATTCGTGTAGCCAATATTTTGGATCCTCCAAAATCGAAATTTTCCCTCCCTTAACAATTTTTGGTCTCCTGATCGCTCATCAGTTGTCTATCGGGATCTTGTCCCGATTTTGATAGGATTTGCCCATTTGGTGCAAACTATCCTTGAGACGATCCCCTATGAATTGCATCACCATCAAATCTATCAGTGCTTGGTGTAAGTAATAATTTTCATCAGAAATTGGTGAAACTCGATAGTTTGTCTAATTATGAAAAAGGTAATCTCCCTGAAATGAGAGAATATTCGAGTATTTTGAAGAGTTGATCAGAACTTGGAAGAACTTCGCCGTTTTTCCGGTCGGGTGGAGGGGGAAACACATTGTGAACTTTCCAGGAAATAATATCCGACTCGACGTTGTATAATTTTGGTTCAGGTAATTCGATGATCTGACGAGGGAAGTTTGTTTCGAACGTAATCCGAGTTGACTCTGCGGAAGCATCGTGTTGGGAAGCTTTGGGGGCACAATCCGGTTTGAATAGTTATGAAGCATCTTTGATGAAAATTTGTGATTATCAATGAAGTTCGAATATTGAAGTGGAATAGTAGCACTACCTACAGCATCCTGGTGGCGATCTGTGCAACTGAATGTCCAGGAGGTTCCTGATGAGAGCCTCAAAATTCTCTTTAAATTATGATAAAATTTATCATGATGATAAATTATGATAATTTTATCATGATAAAATGTATCATTTAATGATACTACAATAGAATCTTAGGTACGAGTAAGCATAATATCATAAACTTGAATGATAATTACAATGAAAAAAAAATCACAATTTATTGGTTTTTTCTGTTCACAGGTGAGGACCATTTTTCTTAGTGGAAGAAATGAGGTTGGTAAGTCGGTGTGAAAACTACCTTGATTTGATTCATGCTTATCGAATACTACAAATAAATCGAATGTACATTAGGTAACTCATCAGAAATTATTAACATATCAAAATGAACAATTTGTCAAAATATGCAACGAATCGGTACCACACTAGACACTCACGATTACTTTAAGCCACTCGAAGGGTTCCAGTTCACAAAGAAGGTGATAAATCCTGATGGATCACCACCACCAGGGAAGGAGAGCAGTGAAGTAACCCTTTCGACTCCTGATGAGGAAATAGAAAAATTAAAATCATAACATGCGGGCGCATTGAGGGCAATTAACTCTTTGAAGACGACATCGCTCAATAGAGTTGATACCGACCTCCACGCACCGCCCGACTTCTTATTTGATGGACTAAAATTGAATAGGGTAGATCTTTTTTGGTTTATTATTTTCAATAATGAACCTTTTTTCCCCCCGATTCGTTCGGAGTAGCTCTATTTAATCCGTAAAGATTTTTTAAAATCAAGTTGAAATACTAATTAATTTGTGGATAACAGATTATGTTACTCATGAATTCGTACTCAGTTGCTTTCAAACGTGACTTGACGTGACAATTTGTATGTGATACAGTTCAAAAGTTACCAACCGCTGTTGGCTTTAATGAACCGGTTAGGAATAGTCGGGATTGCAAATCCTAATAATTTTTCGAGTAAGGCCGTTGGTGAACCCTCCTCTACTCAAGATGGTGAGGCAATAAGTAGCCACGAGCGAAATAATCAAATCAAAGATATTTCTATAGTTATTTTTACGGAATGAAGAAATTTAAGAGAACTTCAGACGTTTCCAATCTGTGATTAAAACACTCAAATCAAATGTTTATCAATATCACGGAGTGTAATTTTGTATGATAAATGATGTATTGAATGATTTATATGAAAATGTTTTCAACTCTCCACAACACAATGAACCAGCACAATGAACACGTGCTAAAAAATTCCAATATTCTTCCCTCCTCGTTTGACTCATTTTGAGCCAAATTTATTGATTAAATCGAAACACCTTGAATTTAGAAAACTTGGGCGTTATTGGGCTAATCTGTCTTTTGGTGGATCGTTTATCCGCACCTGTCAACAGCAACTAGCGATTATTTCAATTGGTTCAGAGTTTCCCACGTTCGTGCCAACGTATAAAATCTAGTTGGCATTCTAAAGATAGTTGAAGCCTCGCCAGTATACTTCACCTGCTGTGGTGGGATTCATTTACTGAAGGGCCTCCCAATACAATAAAATTTACCTCCCGAGTCTGCAAAGATGCAAAAGTATTTCCCATGCCGGGAATCGAACCCGGGCCTTCTGGGTGAAAGCCAGATATCCTAGCCACTAGACCACATGGGACTTGAGAATTATTTAATATCACGTGATTGGTCCCGAATAATGAGGATAATTGCCTAGTTGATTATTATTCAAATTGTTTCAGTACAAGGCAAATAAATGCTGGAGGCTATACCTAGCTAATGACTTCTAGTAGTTCTCCCTGTCCAACCCAGGAACTGATTTCGATAGATGGAAAATACTCGTCAATTTATTGATGAAAATAACTTATACGGCCTCGCTTTTAGTAAAGAGAGGTTTATATTTTGGTTTATTATTTTCAATAATGAACCTTTGGAATTGACCAAGAAAAAAATTTTTTTAACACCTTCTCAAAATTTGATGGTTTACGTTTCAAGGTACGTAGAATCCAAAAATCGAATAAAAATTTGGCCGTCCGTCCGCCGTACGCCGCTAACCGTACGCCGTACGCCGTACGCGGCACTTTTGCCACTTAGCATTGATCGATTTTGATGAAATTTGGTATGTAGGCTCCAATTGGGGTCTAGTTGTGCCCCGAAGACTTTGGTTAATGTAGGTCACTTCTAAGTGTTAAAAAATGAATTTTCAAATTTTGAAAACGCCCTAACTCAAAAAATTTTGATATAAAGGTATTGTTTTTCCTTTAATTTAAGATTCTATAGAATTTTTAGAATTTTTTGAGACCACGCGGAGCTCTGTAGGACAAACCGTTCGCTCACTACGAGAATTTAAAGTTTGGACGTACGATAAATCAGAAACAAGAGTGAGAAGCGCAAAAGAGGCCTAATCTCCGTTCAAATTAAAGCTGACCGAAATGCGATCGATGTTTTTCTTCATGTTGGATGGTTGGTGGCTTTGCGGACGAGTGATCGATATAGAAAAATAAAAAATAATAAACCATTGTGTAATAATTTGCAGCGTTTTTACAGATGGAGCCCAGGATCCAAGTAATGATGGCTGTGCCTATAAAAACTCAATTCATTCTAATATTTTAAGAAATGAAATGCAATTATCAATTGTTCAATAAAATGTGGTAATTATTGTATTTTCGTACCATCTTAGATAGATTTCGTGCCACAGAAATGTGTAAAATCCGGGTGAACCTCGAGGTGGAGTCCTTGTACTATAAAACTATTAAGACTGAACGTCAAGAACTTTTTGAATTTCGTTTTTAGAAGGTTGATAAATTTACCCTTGCATAGGTAACTAGCATCGCCTATAAACATCGACCAATAACAAGCTCTGTAGTGAAAATTTGAGAGGTTTTCTCGGGTAGTCTGCTCAAATGTGCAGCATCCATGAAATTGTCTTCCTTACATCGTAACCTTTACTACACTTTACTATCTACTAAGAAATTGAACCGACTGCTGGTAATTCAGAAGTCAGCTCTGAATTATTCAACAAACGTGAGGAAAATCTGAACATGAATAGACCGTGTTATCGGGAAAATTCAGATAAAACACATCCAAACGCAAACTCGCAAAAGTAGATCATAATTTCATATTTTTTTCTAAATAGACAGAAACATAATGTGTTCGGACAAAGCAGAATGTTTTTGATTGCAACTAATGAAATGAAATTTTGATTTTATAAATTATTCCGTAGGTAATTAGGGAATAATATTAGGAATTTATTTCGAAGGGATAAGAATGCACATAAGAATGAATGTATAATTTTCCTCGAACCAAAGCATGAAGGAACAATACGTGGTCGACGTGAAAATAGAATATTATTGTGAGGGGCTGGAAAAGAGGGAACGAAAAGGGTTAGTCGGGATGTGAGCCCTTCAACCCCTTCAGAAACCGTGGAGGGAAAGGGCCCTTAGCGGAGGGAAAAGGGCCGGGGAATCCCCTCAGTGGGAGTGAAAACGTCATAAATCAGAGGTAGAAGAGGAAGGGACGTGTTGGGTCAACTACGTGCTCTCCGCACCTCCCGTCCGCCCTTTTCCTCTCGTGTTAGACTCGAATGATTTTCATTGATTTTATTTATGTGGTGCATTTTGTCCTATCCAACGAATTTAGCGGGTAGAAGACGTTTAATTCTAATAAACAAAGTAATTTAGCGAATTATTTTCGAACTGGGACCTGATGGTTTGCGTAACCAACGAGTAAGTTAGGCGTGAATTAACTGTAGATTGTGGATGTACTTACGTCTGCATTTATTGTCAATCGAGGCAATCAAATAGTTAAAACTAATCAAACTATATGGAAAAGGTTAATCAATTAAGTGCAAGTCCAATTTTCATGCGAAATGTTTTTTATTCGAAGATCCGGTCGTATTCAAATCAGTCTCAGGAATATTACTTATAGGGTAAATACCCCAATTATCGACACACACCCAGTTATTGACACTTCGCCTTTCAATTCAAAATAATAAGCGAACAGAGCTAGATAGAGATTCAAAGTTGGTGCCATCTCTCAGGTGAGGTCATTAGCAACCGTTTCCCACCAAAATCAAGAACGCCACGGTATGACAACTGGCAAAGAAACGGAAGTTAACATTTCGTTACTTCATACGGTAAGGAGGTGGCTGATTCCTACAGGCTGCTGCTTCATCTCTTTTCGTTCTTAGAGCCCAATCTCATTTTAAACATTTCTTCCATAACTATTGTGGTTGTATTTTTGAACCTCATTTTGAAATAATAACATCTTTTCGGCGGGGTGTCAATAACTGGGTTTGTGAAGACGGTTTTCTTTTGTTGCTCGTTAGGTTAGATTTTTCATTTGTAACAAGACTGCGATCGTATTTTTGTGACAAAAGGCACGAATCCAATTTTTGACAGGGGGTGTCAATAATTAGTTTGATTGGGTGTCAATATCTAAACTACTATCGTTTTCAGTTATAGTCATCTTCAATTTCCAGTTATTGACAGTAACTCAGCTGCAGATACCAGATAATGATGATTTTGTCGTTGATAATGTAGTGTCAATAATTGACGTTTTGCCCAGTCAATAACTCACAAGTGAGTGTCAATAACCGGGGGGGAAAATTGCCTCCAAACTCGGGCGAAAAATGTCGGACAACCGACTAGTTTCATCTATTTGATTAGCAAAATCAGCAAAGTCTGAACTATACAGAAAGAAAATTTTTATTTAATAGAAACAGAAAATCCGTAAGATAACTCAACATAAGAAGCGATAAACTGAAAATCTAGTGTAGATGTGTCAATAATTGGGGGTTTTACCCTACATGCACCGTACAAGGTATTCAAGTAGGTACTCTCGATCTACCAGTATAATCGTGATCCGTGTGGATCACGTGATCTGAGTGTGAGCAAGTCCCATGTGGTCTAGTGGCTAGGATATCTGGCTTTCACCCAGAAGGCCCGGGTTCGATTCCCGGCATGGGAAATACTTTTGCATCTTTGCAGACTCAGTAGGGTAAATGAGGAATTTCACCGATTTCTGTTTGCATTTTTCCTGAATAGTTAATGGTGTGGGATAGATGAAAATCGGGCTGATTTTGGAAAATAAGTCTCCTGTTATTTTTGGGAGACAGTCAAAATTTTTAATTTCAAAACTAACCGGGAAAACAGACGTGCAGCGGGAACGCTCGCTGATTGGGCTGTTCGGATCGCCGTCTCCTCCCAGTGTTGCCCATTGGGACGACGAAATCGTGTTTTCTAAGAGAAAAGTTATCAAACAAAAACAGAGGAAACCTAATTTTCCCTATCTCGCTTTTTCTATTTTTTTCTTCAGTTTTTCGATTTCGAACTTTACTGTTTCATGAAATTTTGCATCTGGGGACTATGGATTTCTCGATCTCAGCGCTTCAAGCGGCCATAAATGAACTATTCCAGCATGACGTCATTTTCCCGGTTTTTTTAAACATTCGTATTTTCTACACTGTTTTGTTTATTCGTGAATTAGGAAGTTCGGGCTGAAAGTTTGCCATAGGGGGTTTTTAGAGGTGCTGAATCCGATTTTGGGGTCAAAAATAGGAAATTCCGACATGGTGAAATTCCTCATTGTATTAGACGACCCTTTCTTATGAAAATGTATTGTGCTATAATACCTTTATTAAGGCTATTAAGGCTTGATTAAGTGTCCCCGGTTTCAAATTTTCACTACAGAGCTTGTTATTGGTCGATGTTTATAGGCGATGCTAGTTACTTATCCAAGGGTAAATTTATCAACCTTCTAAAAACAAAATTCAAAAAGTTCTTGTCGTTCAGTCTTTATAGTTTTATAGTACAAAAACTCCAACTAGAGGTTCACCCGGATTTTACACATTTCTGTGGCACGAAATCTATCTAAGAGGGTATGAAAATACAATAATTACCAAATTTTATTGAACAATTGATAATTGCATTTCATTTCTTAAAATATTAGAATGAATTGAGTTTTTATAGGCACAATCATCATTACTTGGATCCTGGGCTCCATCTGTAAAAATGTAAACCTCTCTTTACTACAAGTGAGGCCGAATAAGTTATTTTTATCTATAAATTGACGAGTATTTTCCATCCATCGAAATGAGTTACTGGGTTGGACAGGGAGGACAACTAGAAGTCATTAGCTAGTCATAGCCTCCAGCATTTATTTGCCTTGAACTGAAACAATATGAATAATAATCAACTAGGCAATTATCCTCATTATTCGGGACCAATCACGTGATATTGAATAATTCTCAAGTCCCATGTGGTCTAGTGGCTAGGATATCTGGCTTTCACCCAGAAGGCCCGGGTTCGATTCCCGGCATGGGAAATACTTTTGCATCTTTGCAGACTCAGTAGGGTAAATTGTATTGGACGACCCTTTCTTATGACAAGGTATTGTGCTACAATACCTTGATTAAGGCTATTAAGGCTTGATTAAGTATCCCCGGTTTCAACACGATTGTTATAAATAGATTGTCGGCACCTTCGAGGACAAATTTGAGTAGCTTCACATCTGCAAACAAAATTGAATATTTAAAAACTGCTTACACAGACTTATTTAGAAAGTAATTAAAATTTTGGTTAATTATGTTTGAGTATGTCAAGTAAAAGTAAACCACCATTTTAAGTTCAATTTTCCTGGCATTTTTTGTATACTTTTTTTTTTTTTTTTTTTTTTTTTTTAACTATGCCATTGCGCGGCTGCCAGGGAGACATTTTTTGTATACTGGCGTGGCCTCCATTTTCTGAAGTTGTTTTATATTTGTCCCATAAATAAATTATGCTCTATTGTTTAATGGGTGCTTATTCCATTCTCTACGTGCATATGTTTACCTGGGTACTGCGAACCAATATAAATAGTGACTACATATAATGGGGAGTGCGCCTGATTGTTTTTTTTTTTAATTTTTAATCAAATTCAAAGTCTGCCAAGTGGGTATGGCACATAGCTTCCTCGTATCCATAACCCGATTCTATAGATGATCCAATGCATAGTATTTAATCTCAGAACATCAATCTCTAAGTACCTTCTACTACCCTCATAGGGGACCATCTACACGCTAATTTGAACAATCCTGAGAAATTTCGTCGAAATAGGATGGAAAATGAAGAAGTTATGGCTGTTTCAAGGAATTAACGTTTGCGCATGCGCAGAGGCTACTGTCAATTTTAAGGCTTTGATTTTCATTGGGGACCGTCTTCACGCCAATCCGCAAAATCCCTGAAAATTTCATCGAAAACAATAGGTAACTATAGTAGTAAAGTTATGACGGTTACAAGGATTTCAGGTCAGACACACAGACAGACTACGGAACCAAACTTGTTCAGAAAGGTCTGAAACGTAAAACGCGAGTGGAAATTTTGATTTTGGAGAACTCTTTTTTTCAATCTGAAAAGTGAAAACAAAGCTTCCGCTACATTGGTAGACTCGGAAGCAAAACTGTTTTAAACCCAACAAGTTTGAGTCTATTATAGAATTATACGTACGAACTATACACCCACATGCGTCATGAGAATATCGTAGGTAAGTACTCTCGATTATAATTTCCTGCGAATCACGTGATGTTTTACATGTAATTACAAGTCCCATGTGGTCTAGTGGCTAGGATATCTGGCTTTCACCCAGAAGGCCCGGGTTCGATTCCCGGCATGGGAAATAATTTTTGCTATTGTTCATAACCAACCTATGATTTCCTGAAGTACGACTCGTAAAAGTACTAACCTTTTTGATGTTAGTAAATTAATAATTGAGGACGCTCATCGGTTTTATTCAATACGTCCTTAATCATCCTCAACCCCATTCTAAACTAGAATTGAAGAGGACACTCACCTGATCTACGGAATAACCTCATACATACCTAGATCCGTTTTAGACCATCTTGGAAACAACCCTTTGAAAAATCCATTAAAGAAGAGTGAGTTTGTAGCAAAGGTTTGCGCTGCGCAGATCTCAAGCCAGGAAATGCGTGTGACGAACCACGAATCAGACTTTTGGAAGTCGGTCGATAAGCCTCTTTATGAGTATTCCACACCTATTGTCTTGGATCTCATGTTACATTCATTTCGATTCAAAGAGTTAGCAACATGAGAGTAAGAGAGAGAAAAGTAAGCAATGAGGGGTTCCAATACATGAGCCGTCAAAATCCCCTGTGTACCAGTCGTATTCAGGAGACAAGCGACATCTAATATTGAATTTGCATTTTCTTGGTTAGCAAACAAACTCACAAATAAAAAATAAGGGTTAACATTTTGAAAATGCCCTAGCTCAAAAAAATTATTGGTTGCCTGTAAAGTCGGTATACGGGCGAAAGTTTTATTACGTGACAACGACTTTGAGTGGTAAAATAATTTTAATGTTAATATTCATTCGTATAGTAGGAAGAAGGATAAAATAATAGTAACAATTTAAAACATTTATTTATACAAAGAATTATTTTTAAAACATGAATTTATACAAATAATCTCGCACTGAATTTCATATTAACAAAATTTTATTTGAGCTCGAAGAGAGAAATTCAAAATTTAAACAAATTATTATTGGTTGAGAAACGAAATAAACGTCATTTATTTCATCATGTTATAATATAACATATTATAACAATATTATAAATTTATTTTATTATAAATATTATTATCAGTCTGAAATTATTTACCTTTGCTGTTTGAATTGTTGCGATGGACGAAACTACCTTCACATTATCACTACACAATCGTTTTACAATTAACTGGCAACGTGTAAAATTGTATGCAGGCGCCTAAATAGAAGCGCAAGACATGAACCGGTGTGTATGCCTATCTCTCTCGCTCTGTCTCTCTCGCTCTTAGGCGGAAGAGAGAAAGAGTGAGAGAAGTGGAAGGGACGCGTGCCTCTCACTCGCTCTCATTGTGAGCGCATACAAGAGCGGAGCGTAACGCAGTTTCTTGAAGTGTCACCCGGAAAACCAATTTATAAGACGTTGTCACGTCAATAACACGGACATACTTAATGGGCTGGGGGGTCCGGCCGTGACGTCATGAACATTCGAAACATTGAAAAATCCTAGAAAAAGATCTGCTCATCCAAAAAGAGAACGGCTGATGCCAAAATTCTCAGGATGAAGTCAACTTTCGATTAAAAATTTTAAAATAATCAAGAGCACCCCCCATTAAAGACTCAGATCCCAAGCGATTGTAATGCTTGGTGAAGTAAAAAGGCCCTCAATTCTCTTATGTGATACGATCTAGTTGATGTTGTCCTACATTTGTAAGGTCATTTAGAAGTCCTGTCCCATTTATGTAGATTTTCTAGAATACATGCTTTCAAGTTACTCGTGAGCAAAATCGAAGGATCAAATGTTTTAGAAAATCAACTTTGTTGTATTTGCGAGCGTGCATAAAATAGTTTTCGTGGAGCAGCTATGGAATTTCCTCAATTCTATTCTAACTTCATTTTGTATCCTGAATCCTAAGCTATCCTGACTTTTAGTGGTTTTTGACTTCCTATTAGAAATTGAGGAATCATCGTTAGAAGAAATTCACATCTGCGCAACGAGGAGACTGTAGAGGACGTAGGAGACGTAGAGATCCAAGGATCTGACCCACTCATTTCTGAAAATACCATCAACACCGTGCGATGTTTTCGACAATTTTGCCCAGAGGTTTGCTTCGGACAGCTAGACTTACCCAGAATAAGAGACATTTTGATTTGGAGAATCCAAATTCCTTGATCTTGCCTCCCGAGTACCAAGTTTCGTTGTCTCCGGTAGTGAGAGAGCTCGAGTTTAGTCGTACGGAGATACATTGTAAACCACTACTACTAAGATCGGATTTCGATTGGATTCAAGAAGACTCAGGTGCAACCGCAAGAATCTCCCATCAGTTTCTTTCGTTACTCAAAAATAAAACTCAAGAGTGCGGGAAGGACAGTGCGGGACTCTGCGGGAAAGACAGTCTCTTCAGGACCGCAGGACGTTGGTCATCAACCTCTTCCCCAGTTTCCGGGTCTCCCCGCGGCCCTTGGAGTCCTCAAAACCTCTCATTATCAACCGGTTATGTGATTATCCGTGCTCCGGTGATTAGAGCCAGAGCTCGTTCTTGCCCGAAATAATACTGCTCTCTTTGAAAACGGCTCAATTCGAGTGAATAATAATCGCAATTTCTGGGAATCCTTCGATAGCAGTTTCTTTCTCAGATGGAAACCTAAATAAGATTCACTTGAAGTAATTTACAAGCACGCGTTTCGAATGTATTGAAAACGTATCATTATACTTAATCATGACATTAGCAGGGTACCCGTGAGTTCCACGAACTAACGTGTTTGAATACGTTTTAGTCTGTTAAATAGTTCTGACATAGCCCTTCATTCAGAACTCAGTACTTGTGAGAACCCTTGTGAATCCTTTTGAGGTCCGGCCGTTTTCCACTGTATTGCTGTTTCCCAACACAAAAAACGCTGCAAATTATTACACGAAGGTTAAATTTTTTGTATAGATCACTCGGCTGCAAAGAACACAGCTTTGACATTAACACTCCCTACCAACCATAATATGGTAAAAAAATATTATTTTCGAGTCACAATCTAGTGAAGCCATTACAACCATTACTTTTTTTAAAAATTTTCTCCCGAGGTGGTGGAGTGGTACGACAATGGACATCTCGCGTTCAGTTTTGGTTTATTATTTTCAATAATGAACCTTTGGAATCGACCAAGAAAAATGAATTTTTAACACCCTCTCAAAATTTGATGGTTTACGTTTCAAGGTACGTAGAATCCAAAAATCGAATAAAAATTTGGCCGTCCGTCCGCCGCACGCCGTCCGCCGTACGCGGCACTTTTGCCACTTAGCATTGACCGATTTTGATGAAATTTGGTATGTAGGCTCCATTTGGGGTCTAGTTGTGCCCCGAAGCTTTTGGTTGATGTAGGTCACTTCTAAGGGTTCCAAAATCAATTTTGAAATTTTGAAAACGCCCTAACTCAAAAAATGTCGATATAAAGGTATTGTTTTTCCTTCAATTTTGGATTCTATAGAATTTTTAGAATTTTTTGAGACCACCCGGAGCTCTGTAGGACAAACCGTTCGCTCCCTACAAAAATGTAAGGGTTTATATTGAAATATATATATATATAAATCAAAACACGAGTGTGAATCGCGAAAGAGGCCTAATCTCCGTTCAAATTAGAGCTGACCGAAATGCGATCGATGGTTGGTGATTTTTTATTTTTTTTTTATTTTTTTTATTATTTTTTTTTTTTTTTCATATTGGATGGTTGGTGATTTTGTAGACGAGTGATCTATATAGAAAAATAATAAACCATTTTGTAATAATTTGCAGCGTTTTTGAATAGAAGTGACCTTCATGCACTAGTTTCTAGCCCTCCAAGAGAGTTTTTTTCTTCAGAAAACCGAGAATCGCAATTTTTGAGATACGACACCATTGCATTAAATGAGCGTTATGTGCACAAATATTGTATTTATTTCGGTATTATGACCTACGATTTGTTAATTAAAAACTAACTCGACTTACGAGCTTTTACACTTTTACTGTCGATTATTTCATTGTAATAATCACTCGGAGGAGGGATAACAGCGATAGTGAAGGTTCACTGGTCTTATTTCTTCGTCAAATTGAAAGGGTTATGAAGTCGAAAGACACATCCTTGCGTACCACTTGTATGAGCCGTTGAATTTTCAACTTCTTCATAACCACCATATTTATCCCAATCCAGGCTAATCAGATGGAAACTCTTGATACTTCTAATGTTACATCTGAACTTACTCCCTGGCAAAATTCGAAACAGGAATCTCTGAACCGATAAAATAGAGAATTCTGTTGCTGAAGAAGTAGAGTCGCTGTATGACATCAATTTTGTAACCTGCTTGTACCTTATCTCCTGGGTGACGAATTAGAGACGTTATATTACGGTTCGTATTTTGCTGTGTAGGCTATTGTTGGTATCTTCCCAGACTTCTCAGAGTGCCATCGCTCAGAGGCTGGTGAAATACGGTTGCTACGGACGTTTCCAAAACGAGACAGATGTGGTTAGTTGTTGGCGTCTGCCGGCCACAAAGGAAGCGAAGGCTTTTTCGCAAGTTAGCCCGAGGGGAAACTCACCCTTCGCCAAGTTCCCTCCAGGAGTCCTCTTATGCTGAGAGGCAGCAAAGGAAAGGCCCTTCCGGAGGGGACGCAGAGCTACCGAGGGCTCAACGACGTTTTCAGTCGCAATACTCAAAAGCATGATATTTTCCAAAGCACTGTTCCAAGGAAATCGATTGTCACAGGTGCACAAATAATTTTAAGTTAATGAGCAAATCTCTTTAATAACTCGTAATTGCGCTTTGTAATTTATTTTGCAATCGACCAACAAACACGCTGCAAATTATTACTCAATGATTTTTTTTTTCAGTATAGATCATTCGCCTGCAAAGAACACAGCTTTGCCGCTACGTACCAACCATATTTTTCTTCACAATGAAGTTTAATTTGGAGAAATAAAGCGTTATGGGTGCGTTCATTAGGAAATTTGATCACTGGTTCCTGAGGACGCAAAACTGAGTACAACTCGAAGAAACGAACAGCGATCGCATTTCGTTCAGCTAAAATTTGAACAGAGATTAGACATTTTGCAATTCACAATCGCAAGTCCAACCCTTAAGTTCTCATGGGGAGCGAACGGTTTGTCGTATAGAGCTCTGGAAAAATTCAATGTTATTTCAAATTTATGAAAAAACATTACCTTTTTATTACAAATTTTGAGCTAGGACATTTTGAAATGTTTATCCTATATTTTCAACCCTTAGAAGTGACTGAAATCAACCAAAAGCTTAGGGCACAACCCCAAATGGAGCCCACATACCAAATTTCATCAAAATCGGTCCATGGTAACTAAGGGAAGTGGGGACGGCGGACGGCAAAATTCGATTTTTTGATTCTACGTACCTTGAAACGTAAACCATCAAATTTTGAAAGGGTGTTGAAATTTTTTTTAAATCCCAAAGGTTGATTATTGAAAATAATAAATTTAAAAAAATCTTAGGTACCTATGCAGGTATTTTTTTCATTCATCATTTCGACACCATCAGAGCTCTGTCTTTCGCGTAATGAGATACATAATTACGTAATTAGTGAATGATCATGACGTTTTTCCATACATTTAAGATAATGATACATTTTTAGAAGCGAATGGCGCCACCCAGATGATCAAAAATAGTTAAATGCGCGTTTATTGTGAAATTTATTAGAACGCGTGGGCGCCAGCTAGGATGGGTAGGTCTCAGAGTGTTGAGGGCCCAAGTTTTCCCCCTCCAGTCCCACCTGGGCGGTAGTAGAGAGTTATCTCAGTCGTGTTGGATGAAACGGTAAGTCAGAAGCACGAATGTATAATGACGGACGGCCAAATTTTAGTTCATCATTCAGGTTATTTTCAATAATGAACCTTTACAATCGACCAAGAAATTTTGTTTACCCCCCCCCTCCCCCAAACATTTTGGTACGTCAAGATACGTCGAATCCAAAAATCGACTAAAAATTTGGCCGTCCGTCCACCGTACGCGGCACTTATATAAGGATATTAGTTCATGGACGGATTTTGATGAAATTTTGTATGTGGGGTCTAGTTGTGCCCCGATGCTTTTGATAGATGTCAATCACTTTTAAGAGTTGAAAAAAAGGTTGAAATTTTGAAAAATGAAAAAAAAAATTAGGAGCCTTGTAGATCCTAACCGTTCGCTCCCTACGAGAACTTAAGGGTTGGACTTAAGATAAGTCAGAAATACGAGTGTGAATCGCGAAAGAGGCCTAATCTCCGTTCAAATTTTAGTTGACCGAAATGCGACCGCTGTAGGTAGACGAGTGATCTATACAGAAAAATAATAAACCTTTGTGTAATAATTTGTAGCGTTTTTTCGTTTGTTCGAATAGAATTTCATGTCACTCACTTGTGCTTCTTAAACGACCAAGAATCGAATCAATTAAAGGCACCCGCAACTCTGAGATAACGATGTTAACTGGTAGGAACTTTCTTTCACAATGAACTTAACTGTTTGCTCTATAATAAAGCTTGGTTGGTAATAATCAAAAAGTCGTGTTCTTCGTTGACGGGTGTACCGAAAAATGATAAACCGTTGTGTATTAACGTACAGCGTTTTTGTCGATAGATGAATCAATGTTCCATGGATGTTCGACAACTAGAAAGTAGTTTTCTACAAGAAATGTCGTTTATGTTCTAGAAATGTTTAATTTGTGTACTAGAAATGTCGTATAGCATGTACAATTTCCACTCCAAAGTACCCTTCGAAATATCAACCACATGACAAGTATAAAAGCGAGGTAAAGAGAATATTGTTTGGTCCCGAAAATCCGGCACACGGGGGATTTCTAGGAATGAAGAAGGGATGAAAAAACATCTCCAAAGTAAACGCCTACTCTACGGTACACCCAATGAATCAAAGGTCTCCTAAGGTTGGGTGTTTTCCCTTTTCAGGATTCCCGCTAGATTCTATCACATTTGAATTGAAATCGTATGTTCGAGTTTCCTCCTGCGAGGATTCCGATTATTTTCCGAGTGTGTTCGGCCTGAGAACCCAATCTCGTTCAAATCGCGTGGAAATCCGGAAGAAACTTTCCTGTTCTGGAGGCCTCGTTATGCTGAGGGAATTCCAAATGACAGATCAGGCGATGAAATCATGTTGACGTTTTTTTCGCCATGTTGTACCGCCGGCGGAAAATGTGGAAGTTCAAAACCGTTGGTCTGAAGGGTGAAATCTTAGTTTTTGATCGATATGTGTTGTGTCGAGCCTACCAGAGTATAATAATGGAAGATTACCTCCTTTCGACGAAAAAAAAAACGCTGCAAATTATCACACAAATGATCAGCCTCTATCTGCTAAGAACACCGCTTTCCCATTAAAAGTACCTACCAACTATATTGTCGTGCAAGGTTAATAATCCTATATGAATATTTCGTATGTAGATACGGGAATTATGATTAAAAATGATAACACTGAGTTGAAATGCGAAAATATTGAACTATTTATTTGACTGGCCAACATAGAGGACGGCCATCTCTAGAAAAGCTGGAGAAGAAGCATCAAGGGCTGTAAGGAACCACTCTGTCCGAAGGGGGGGGGGGGGGGGTCCGTTGTGTCGCAGTTAGGCCCTCTAGGTAGGTAAACACGCTTCTAGCATGCTTTGTGCACGTGACTCGTACATGGTTTGGTTTGAGACGAAAATAAAAAAATTTTGCTAAAGAAATGGGACGAACTTCCAGGGCAAATAAACGAAAAATATATATCTGACTATAAAATGGTACATTAAGTATTGAGTTGTATATGATTAGGTTACACAACTGTTCTCTATCGCTTTGGCTCCTACGGTACAGGTTCCAACAATCACTCCTTGCAAATATTCATCTTATTCGGGTAATTTAATTAAATGTGTCTTTGAATAAATCAATCATTACTCATAAGTAAATTGTATTAATTTCAAAATCTCATGTCATTTCTATCTGATGTTAACTGAACTCCGAACATTTCAAAAAATGTTGAATGAGTTCAGTCTAAGCATTTTTTTAAAATCATTTGATTCAGTTAGTTATTGCTCGTACTAGGAAATTCGTCTGTTTTGAAGGGAGGGTTTTCGTGTCTGAATACGTAGATCAACCACCAGTTGAATTGTCCAGTGGTGAAGGGAACTAAGTGCAAAAACGCCACTTTTCAGGAGAAGCAAAAAACTGCTTAGTTTAACTAAAGCGCTCGATATTGACCCAGTTTTTTTTCTTTTGGAAGGCCAATAGAAGTGATGTTCAAACAGCATTGAACTGCCGCAAAATTTAGAGGGGGATAACCGAAAAAAATGTTAAATTTTGGGAACTTAGTGCCTTTCACCACTTGATTACCTGGGCATGAAGAAAATTAAGACCGAATATGACGAAATATCTTTATTTGAACGAATAACTTTGTAAACTTATTGGTTATTATGTAAATAGATTGTCATTCCGATTTTTTATATTTTTTTCTTCATTTTTCTCAATTTTTTTTCTCACGTTTGTTCTACATCTTCTAGTTCCTGAGTTGGCCAAGCCAGTATTTTCTCTAAAAATTGCTGAAACGCTTTAGGGACATACTCTCTTAGTTTGCCAACATCCTCCAACTTCTTGGCGCTAAATAAACGTGTATCTTGGTAAAAAGTTGGGTGACTAAGCTATGGTATTGTGGTAGGTACTTACGAACATGGCACACTCTGTCCACCATAGCTGGTGTACTGAAGGCCTTGCAGTCTTTTTTTCTTAATTAGTTGACGTTTATGTCCAGCTTCATCTCATACGTTTGGGACCCATTTAAAAAAAATGAATCGTTTGGTTTGGAAACCGCGAACAAAAACAATATTTAGATACAAAAATACCTCACCATAGGAGAAAGCAGACTGAGGTTGAATAAAAAGTTCACGAAACTGCTTAGTATTGTGACAAAACACATGTTTTGGTAGCTTGTTAGGATTGATTACACTAGATTACAAAATTTAGGGGTGGTCTGGCTGCCTTGTTTTTTCACCACTTTTCTTATGGTATTTGGTGCGCTGAATCCGAATCTGACGTCAGTTATTTTTGTTTATGTCGGATTTTCAAGATATAGCTAGTTTTAAGATTTTTCTAGTTCTCACTTTTCTTCATTTTTTAGTGAAAACTCATCTTGCTCAAATCTCCTCAAAAAGTACTCAGACTTATAGGAAATTTTATGTAGAATCCGAATATGTACTTAGTTTTTAAGTAAAGTTGTGTTAAACCCCCTATTTTCCACAAAACGTTTCAAAAAACACCGGTTCTCAACGTTTTTCTTCGGGTTTTCCCTTACACTTTGCCACAACCTCTGAGGTGGAGGAATAACCAAACATTGTATCAACTATTGATTCATCTGAGCCTTCATGCAACAGATTTACACCGTTAACTTTTCTGCAGTTAATTGTGTTGTAAAACTGAATTAAAATCACAAGAGTTTCCCAATTATGATTTACTCCCCCTATGAGTACCTATTTTCGATCTTACTCTTATTAGGTGACAAGTATAAAAAATGTAGAAGAAAGAAAAATCCATTTGAGGAAAACAGATTTAGGAATGCACATACTTATCTCGAAAAATTAATTAACGGTTTTTGTGAATTTTCATCTCAGTGCCATGAAAAAAAGCTCATTCCTTCGATATTAATGGGTTTAGGAGGCTGCGGTTGGTCTCATTCTCCTCTGGGGTGTCCCCCCTACAAAGTAAAAGCCCGAGAACATTTTTTTTAGCCTTAATTTTTTTTTCAAGTGGCAAAGTGTAAGGGAAAACCCGAAGAAAAACGTTGAGAACCGGTGTTTTTTGAAACGTTTTGTGGAAAATAGGGGGTTTAACACAACTTTACTTGAAAACTAAGTACATATTCGGATTCTACATAAAATTTCCTATAAGTCTGAGTACTTTTTGAGGAGATTTGAGCAAGATGAGTGCTCACTAAAAAATGAAGAAAATTGAGAACTAGAAAAATCGTAAAACTAGCTATATCTTGAAAATCCGACGTGGAAAAAAAAAACGCTGCAAATCATTGCTCAAAGGTTTATTATTTTCTGTATAGATCATCCTTCTGTATAGATCACTGGTTCTCCATCAATAGCACCTACCACCATCTGTATTCTCCCTTGACCTTCCCTCTCAAATTTCAGCTCCTGCGTTCAATAGGATTGAAAATGGCTTCGGAGCTCACTCAGCTGATCAGTGATCAGAAGAGTGAAGAAGATCTCCTCGAATGCTGGAGATGCCTGGAAGAGCACTTCCATTCAATAGGATTGAAAATGGCTTTGGAGCTCACTCAGCTGATCAGTGATGTGAGGAGTGAAGAAGATCTCCTCGAATGCTGGAGACGCCTGGAAGAGCACCTCCATTCAATAGGATTGAAAATGGCTTTGGAGCTCACTCAGCTGATCAGTGATGTGAGGAGTGAAGAAGATATCCTCGAATGCTGGAGACGCCTGGAAGAGCACTTCCATTCAATAGCATTGAAAATGGCTTCGGAGCTCACTCAGCTGATCAGTGATCTGATCAGTGAGCAATGATTTGCAGCGTTTTTTACCTACAAACATTGTTTTTACCTAACAATTTTTTTTTACCTACCAACTATTGGTAGGTACTACCTACCACACTATAATGGCTTCACACCTTCACAATCAAGTTTATTAGAAAGAACTAAACGCTTCACACTCGATTCGAAAAATAGAAAGCTTGATATGGAAATTTGATTACTGGTTACGCAGAAGGCAAAACTGTATACAAATCGAAGAAATGAACAGCGATCGCATTTTAGTCAGATAAAATTTGAACGGCGATTAGACCTCTTTTGCGATTCACACTCATGATTCTGTTTTATCGAAGGAAAACCTTCAAATACTCGTAGGGACCGAACGGTTTGTCCTACAGAGCTCCGGGTGGTCTCAAAAATTTTTTAAAATTCTGTACTATTTAAAATTGGTGAAAAAACGATACCTTTATTTCGAGAGTTTTCGAGCTAGGGCACTCTTGAAAATTTCAACCCTTAATTTTCACCCCTTAGAAGTGACTGACATCAACCAAAAGCTTCGCGGCACAACTAGACCCCAAATGGAGCCCATATACCAAATTTGAACCAAATCGGTCCAGTGTTGCTAAGAAAAGTGCCGCGTACGGCGGACGGCGGACGGCGTACGGCGTACGGCGTACGGCGTACGGCGGACGGACGGAAATTTTTTTATTCGATTTTCGGATTCTACGTACCTTGAAACGTAAAACATCAAATTTTGAGGGGGGGTTAAAATTTTTTTTTTCTTGCTCGATTCCAAAGGCTTATTATTGAAAATAATAAACCAAAACTGACGTCAGATTCGGATTCAGCGCACCAAATACCATAAGAAAAGTGGTGAAAGAACAAGGCAGCCAGACCACCCCTAAATTTTGTAATCTAGTGTTATTGTTGATTCCAAAAAGTTGGTTGTCATTATGATTCCGGACATTGTTGAGTTATTTGTGGAAATATATTGTTAGAACCGGAAATAGTGTGCTTTACATTGGGGGCCCGTCCGGGTAAGTAAATAAGTTTGTTGTTTATTGATGAGAAACGATGTACTTTGATCAACGGACATGCCCGCGGAGACCCGTCATCAGGTGGTGAAGGGCACACTTAGTTATTTTCTCCACGAAACGCTCGGTGGTGGAGACGAATATCTGACAATCTGAAGCGAAAACTTAGTTCTTTTAACCACCACATGATGTGTCTTGCCGAGGAAAACCCAAATCAACAATTTAAAAAAAATCGATTTTTTTCACTTAGTTCCCTCCACCACTGGCCAATTCAGTTGTACGAGATACAATAGATAGAAAGCTAAAATTACCGACTATGGTGGACTCAGCTGCGATAGAAGGTTAAAGCTAAGTGTTCCCAATCTTGATAAGATTTCTTTTATAGTAATCTTTTATAGTTACGTTATTTTAAGTTTATTTAAGTTTAAGTTATTAGTTATTAATTCTTTTATAGTTAAGATTTCTTTTATAACATCAAACTAACTCCTGATAACTGTTCAGCGGTTCATATAATGGATAGTACCGCCCACATTATCTACTGGTAGTATTGATTCTTTAAGTGGAGCGAAGAATGAAGTTGATAAAAGGGGGAAAACTTCATTGGAGTTTTCTGAGTAAGAAAGATTATGGCGATATATTAGGTACAATATTCAAGATGATCTTGGTTTTTCTAGTTTTCTTCCTTCAGTTTCTTAATTATGTACCAACCCAATCTAGTTTCAGTTTCAGTTTTTCGCTAACGAAAAAAGTTGTTTTGAGAGAGAAAAATTAATTTGCCAAACGAGTGCTGCTTCCCGATTAATTAAAAATTTGGTACTAAGGTCACGGTCTTTCACAATCACTCCTCTATAATTTTATTTTGGTATATTTAAATTTTTTGGGGATCAAACTGTATAAATTGAAAATTGTCAGATTCTTCTCATTCCAATCTACAGTAAGAGAAAATTATAGAGAAAAACGCTGCAAATCATTGCTCAAAGGTTTATTATTTTCTGTATAGATCACCCTTCTGTATAGATCACTGGTTCTCCATCAATAGCACCTACCACCATCTGTATTCTCCCTTGACCTTCCCTCTCAAATTTCAGCTTCCTGCGTTCAATAGGATTAAAAATGGCTTTGGAGCTCACTCAGCTGATCAGTGATCTGATCAGTGAAGAAGATCTCCTCGGAAGCTGGAGACGCCTGGAAGAGCACTTCCATTCAATAGGATTGAAAATGGCTTTGGAGCTCACTCAGCTGATCAGTGATCTGAGGAGTGAAGAAGATCTTCTCGAATGCTGGAGACGCCTGGAAGAGCACTTTCATTCAATAGGATTGAAAATGGCTTCGGAGCTCACTCAGCTGATCAGTGATCTGAAGAGTGAAGAAGCTTTTGAGCAATGATTTGCAGCGTTTTTTACCCACCAACATTTTTTTACCTACCAGCTAGGCCCCCACACCACACCATACTGCCACACCATACCACACCATACTGGCTTCACACCTTCACAATCAAGTTTATTAGAAAGAACTAAACGCTTCACACTTGATTGGAAAAATAGAAAGCTTCATATGGAAATTTGATTACTGGTTACGCAGAAGGCAAAACTGTATACAAATCGAAGAAATGAACAGCGATCGCATTTTAGTCCGATACAATTTGAATGGAGATTAGACCTCTTTTGCGATTCACACTCATGATTCTGTTTTATCGAAGGAAAACCTTCAAGTACTCGTAGGGACCGAACGGTTTGTCCTACAGAGCTCCGGGTGGTATCAAAAATTTTTAAAAATTCGATACTAAAGTAAAGTAAAGTAAAGTAAGCAACCATTTCAGGTTGAATTTTCGTCCGACTGCCATTCTTGGCGTCGCGGACGTCATCAGCTGTCTCCCTAAGGGGAGATCAGAATTTGTTCTGATGATTTCGCTCATGGCTTCCCAAACATCACCGCCCTGGGTTGGAACGAGAGATTGCCGATCGTCTAATAGATAGAAAACTTTCTGCGGCGACCAGACTCGAACGCGCGTCCCCGCTAGACGGTCCTTATCTTATCACCGCAGTCGGGTACACTGTCCACTAGACCACCGACGCCCACCAAAAATTGCTTGCTATGAAAATAGTGAAACCTTCCACACGTCGGGCGCAAACACGACCTCTTTTGAGGGGTCCGATGCGTCCACGTGTCCTGTCGTCAATTTTGACAAACCACGTTACAAGAAATGAATCAAGAATAAGTAAATGCTATGAAAATAGTGAAATTCGATACTATTTGAAATTGGTGAAAAAACGATACCTTTATTTCGAGAGTTTTCGAGCTAGGGCACTCTTGAAAATTTCAACCCTTAATTTTCACCCCTTAGAAGTGACCTACATCAACCAAAAGTTTCGCGGCACAACTAGACCCCAAATGGAGCCCATATACCAAATTTGAACCAAATCGGTCCAGTGTTGCTAAGAAAAGTGCCGCGGACGGCGGACGGCGGACGGGGGACGGCGGACGGCGGACGGACATTGCAAATTTGGATTCTACGCACCTTGAAACGTAAAGTGACAAAGTTTGAGGGGGGGTTATAAAAATTTTTTGCGATACGATCACATAGGCTTATTATTAGAAATAATAAACCAAAACGTTGTTTATTCATGCGCGAAAAACATGAAAAAATCACATTTTAACTCCCTTTTAAGATGCAACACATTTTCTAGCTTTTTCAAATCACTGTTAATATTTTGCTTTGAGATGAGGTCAAACTAAGCGTTGGCTGCTCTACTAACTGGGTGAAACTCGTCCGATGAAAAGGTATATAGTGGCTGTAATATAAAACACAGCTTACAGACAGGGAATTTATATCGTCTACAAGAGAGGGTTTAGCTGGAAATTCCTTGGAACTGACTGCCATCGTTATCAGTTTTTTCGCCCTCTTCTTCGTGGAAACACTTAACGTTTCTCCTTCCCCCGAAAACTTGGGTGGAAACATCTCGACTTTGGCAAGATTCACGATATAAACACCCTCGGAGGTCCTCTGTTATTGCTAAAAGCTCGCATTCTTCATTGTTTTGCATCTTTCCGCGAAACTCGACCGGTCAAAACAGATCCACTCGACCCGTTTTTCATTCATTTTTTTCTTTTATTTATCCCTCACTCCATCTCTCTTCTGCCCCAGTTGATAAGCAATCCGTTTAATTGCTTGTTTTAATTAATGAAAAACATTGTTCGGATTCCGATAATTTATTGCTCAATAAACTACAACCACCGAATATTCGGGCAAATTCGACACCATTCGCCGAATATTCAGGCTGCACAGAAGGAGGTTTTCAGGTTGAGAGCATCTAAAAGAAAAAGAAGGAAAACATTTTATTTTATTATTGGCCTACCAATTAAAACCTCACTCCCTCTGCTTAGGGCTCACTCCGGAACCACATGATTGTACTGTATTACTTTTACTAAGAGTGATCCTTTTGGTTTATTATTTTCAATAATGAACCATTGGAATCGACCAAGAAAAAAAGCTCCCAGCTCGACTTGCTCGTAATCATCTCCTGTATGATCGTGTTCCAAAAACGCTGCAAATTATTACACAATGGTTTATTATTTTTATATA
This sequence comes from Apolygus lucorum, assembly GCA_009739505.2. Lineage (NCBI taxonomy): Eukaryota > Metazoa > Arthropoda > Insecta > Hemiptera > Miridae > Apolygus > Apolygus lucorum. Next base: position 3,310,229 of record CM019177.2, read on the forward strand.
GATCACTCGTCTGCAGAGCCACCAACCATCCAACATGAAGAAAAACATCGATTGCATTTCGGTCAGCTTTTATTTGAAGAGATTAGGCCTGTTTTGCGATTCACACTCGTGTTTCTAATTTATCGTACGTCCAAACTTTAAATTCTCGTAGTGAGCGAACGGTTTGTCCTACAGAGACCGGGTGGTCTCAAAAAATTTTTTAAATTCTATAGAATCTTAAATTGAAGGAAAAAACCTTTATATCAACATTTTTTGAGTTAGGGCGTTTTCAAAATTTCAAAATTGATTTTGGAACCCTTAGAAGTGACCTACATCAACCAAAATCTTCGGGGCACAACTAGACCCCAAATGGAGCCTACATAGCAAATTTCATCAAAATCGGTCAATGCTAAGTGGCAAAAGTGCCGCGTACGGCGGACGGACGGCCAAATTTTTATTCGATTTTTGGATTCTACGTACCTTGAAACGTAAACCATCAAATTTTGAGGGGGTGTTAAAAAAAATTTTTTCTTGGTCGATTCCAAAGGTTCATTATTGAAAATAATAAACCAAAACATCTTCTGCACTCCTCCCCAAGTCCTTCCATTGTGGGCATGTGAAGAAGGTGTGGTTTTGAAGAAGAAAGACATGCTTTTGTTTAATACACAGCAATAAATTCAGTATTCTAAATTGACAATTTAGTCTGTTAGAATACGATACTTAAAAAAAAAATTTAGTATACAACCAACTCAGGGTGAATTTTCGTCTAACTTTCTTGGCTTCGCGGAAGTCATCAGCTATCTTCCTGGGGGAAGATCAGAATTGGTTCTGATGATTTCGCTCAGGGCTACTTATTATCTCACCCGCTCAAGTGGCGAGGGGTTCACCAACGGCCCAACCAGAAAAATCGTCAAGACCTCATTGACCATCTCAACTTTGAGGTCGCGGTGGAGGTAATTTGTTCGAATGTACTAGGGGGCACTAACTAGACTCCTGAGTATTTCGTTCTGCGCCGTTTTCATAATTTTCACGCTGCTCTTTTTGGGGTCTTCATATGGGACAGCCGTAGACTCATCTGGCTTTATCACTTGCTCGTAGAGTAGCACTTTATTGAACACAGGGAGTTGAGAGTTCCTTCCCAACAGCCAGTACAATTTTCTAAATTTCAGGTTGATTTCTTCTTTCTTCTTCTTCACGTGTCCTTTTAATCTCAGTTTGGTATCCAAGGTCATACCTAAGTACTTAGGTGTATTTGCATGTGGCGTCAGAATTAATTTCAACAGGAATAGGGTTTACTTTCCGTTTTAAGAAGTTTAGTTGACTTGGTTTCATTTAGTTTAATTCTCCTCAGATTGGTTCATTTAAGGATTCAGTTTACTGAATTCTGCAGTTTTTTTCGGCTTCCTCAACTGAGTTTCCTACTGCTAGGATTGCAGTGTCATCTGCAAATGTTGCTGTGACTGCTTCTGTGGTTCTAGAAGATCCCTTGTGTACAGAAGGTTCAAAACCGGTCCAAATACACTGCCCTGGGGTACTCCAGCTGCTCCTGAAGTGCGTGTATATTGTGCTGGAGGTTCTCTGGTGATGACAATTTCGTCGGAATACATCAAAATCATTATGGCCTAATCAGGTTCCAAAAGTCCAAATAGATTCAGTTCGCGAAAAGTGACTAGCAAACGATTTGGACCATATAAAGATGATATCTTTCGCAATTTGACCGAAAAACAACTTGTTTTCAGCGTTTTTCACTAAAAAAAACCCATTCATGTTTCGCCCAACTTCTTCATCGACAATTAGTAGTTTTTATCCTTCCGAGCAGACGTGACTTGTCTCTGAGAGACTAATTACGTCGTGATCTCACTAGTGTAGTGAAGCCACTCTCACTAGTCTAAGAAGCCACTCAATACTAGGTGGAGTAATCCCATACGGATAGTCTCAAAGGATGTATGGCTATGCGTATAAGTAAGGTTAGTCTACCAAGTACGAGCTCGGCAGCGAATGCAAATACCTTAAAACGCTCACCCGCGGCTTCTCGGGCTTCATTTATTCTTATTGTAATGGAAACTTGTAACTGAATTATTCAATGGAACGCTCTCAACCCTCCGCAAATTCGCCTGTCTATTAAAACCTAAATTGAACCTGCCACCCGAGTCTTAACTACCAGTTACCCAATAAATTAACTACTCAGAGGGGAATATGAGGTAGCGATGTTTGTGGAGTCGAACTGTCAACTATAACTTACTGGGAAACCTTCCTCTAATCCGGCGAGGTTCGGACGGGTCTCTGACATTTATAGACGGGTGGGGGAGAAAAATTGTTCAAAATCTCAGGGAAAAACGCTGCAAATTATTACACAACGGTTTATTATTTTTATATAGATCACTCGTCTACAAAATCACCAACCATCCAATATGAAAAGAAAAAGGAAAAAAAAAAAATCAAAAAAAAAAAATCAAAAAATCAAAATCACCAACCATCGATCGCATTTTGGTCAGCTCTAATTTGAACGGAGATTAGGCCTCTTTTGCGATTCACACTCGTGTTTTGATTTATATATATATATATATTTCAATATAAACCCTTAAATTTTCGTAGGGAGTGAACGGTTTGTCCTACAGAGCTCCGCGTGGTCTCAAAAAATTTCAAAACTTCTATAGAATCTTAAATTGAAGGAAAAACAATACCTTTATATCAAAATGTTTTGAGTTAGGGCGTTTTCAAAATTTCAAAATTGATTTTGGAACCCTTAGGAGTGACCTACATCAACCAAAAGCTTCGGGACACAACTAGACCCCAAATGGAGCCTACATACCAAATTTCATCAAAATCGGTCAATGCTAAGTGGCAAAAGTGCCGCGTACGGCGTACGGCGGACGGACGGCCAATTTTTTATTCGATTTTTGGATTCTACGTACCTTGAAACGTAAACCATCAAATTTTGAGGGGGTGTTAAAATTTTTTTTTTTTCTTGGTCGATTCCAAAGGTTCATTATTGAAAATAATAAACCAAAAGAACAAAATTTGGAAGACATCATTTTCGATAATTTATGACTCGAATAGATTGCTCCTGAGGCAAAATATACGCGCGGTTTTCCAAGGGTTAACTGAAAAACGCCTTTTCAGGGTTTTTGTGTGGATGTAACAGTCGTAATCAAAGTAATATAAATGTATATTCAGAATCAGAATTAAATTTTTGATAAGCGCACAATTTCAGAAATTAAAAATCTTACAAAAATTGTGAATATATAAGCAGTTTATACGTATAATGAAAACCTGCTTATAGCTTAGTGGGCTTTCTTATGTCCTGACGGCTAAAAATGGAAAATTTGGAATATGCTAGTCACCAATCCAGCAACAGCATTTTTAGTATATTTTGTTATTTGAACTCTGCAGTCGCAGAGAGGCACTCTGGGAAATTTCGTCTCAGCCCAGTGTTCCTCTCTTATGTTGTACCGTTTTTCAAATAGTTAGCCCAAGGCTAAAACATGTTCCATGCTAAAAATGAGAACTTTGAAAATTCGCTCATCCACTCATGCTGCATTGAATGGAACTTTTCCCCCAATCATCGGCGTGGAGAGTTGTACTGTAAATACAGCTTTATCCCACACTCAGATCGCCGAAGGGTGACGGAACTCACCCCTCGCAACGTAATAAATCTAGATTTCAATACAATAATCGATATGATATTTTTAATCCGTCAAAATCGGATCGGCCAGGATTAAGATATCAGTCGTGAGGGCTAGAAAAAAATGAATAAAACAAATCCCATTGCAACATGAGTTGATGAGTAATGTTTCGAAGTTCCGTTTTTTTTTTTACTTCAAAAATCCCTGAAAGAATTGTCATATAAAAATTCATGTTTGGCAAATCGCGTAGATTTTTCCCGAATATTTTGCTTCCTCACTACCGAAGGTAGGGAGGGAAGCTTTGTATTCGTGAAAGAAGTGAAAAAAAAAATGTCTTCCAAAATCAAAATTTCCACTTGCTTTTTTGCGTTTTAGAGCTTCCCGAACAATTTTGGTTCCGTGTCTGTCTGTCTGTCGGTCTGTCAGTCTGTCAGTCTGTCTGTGGTCAATCCTTGTCCCGGGCAAGGGCAAACCTGTGGTCCGATTTTGATGAAATTTTCAGGGATTGTGCGGGTTAGGTCCTAGACGGTCCCCTATCAATTTCAGCACCTTCGGACCAATAGGAGCGAGTGCGCATGCGCAAACGTGAATTTCCTGGAACCTCGGTTTCTAATGAACCACTTTTGCTCAAATTTGGAGGTTAGTTAGGGACTAACTTCTAAGAGACACCCTATAAGTTTCAATCAAATTGGTCAAGCAATAGCCGCTGCGCATGCGCGAACTTTAAATTTATTGTTACAACCAAAACTCCGCAACTATTCAACCAATTTCGATGAAATTTTCAGGGATTGTGTGGGTTAGGTCCTAGACGGTGGACCGCTAAATAAATCGAATAAATTTCGAATAAAATTTAATAAAATTCGAATAAATTCTATACGTCCATGTTACAATGAGTGAGGAAGCTATACTGCCCACCCAACTTGGCAGACGTTTTTGAATTCCGGCGAATTTGTCCGAATATAACTTTTACATTTTTGATTCGGATGTGATGAAATTTCAGGGTTTTTATGGTGGAGACTCTACCTTGTGTCTTATAAAGCTCATAATGATCAGTTGAGTGGTAAGCAGTGCAATCGTGAAATCCTTCTACAGTTTCCAGTTGAGACTTTCTGAGGTTGTAGTTGAGACTCAGTTCGCTAATAATGTCAGTGATGTGTGATCATCAAATTTGTAGGGTGGTGGTGGGTTTGAGATTATCTGCTGGACATCGGATCATCTATGCGATCGGGTTATTGATACGAGAAGGCTATGTGCCACACCAACTTTTTAAAAACTTTTCATCCTCCATGTGCAGACACCAATGTCCTTCAAACTCCTTCTTTGGTAACACATATAATATACAGTACAGGTGTTCTTAGATGGTGTTTGCAAGAATTAAGTGCCTACCCTGGTTGGAGTTTACCAATCGTGTTGCCAAAATACGGGAAAAAACTCCCTGTTACGTTCCGTTTAGCTTTTCCCTTTCCCATGTCTGTTTACTCGACCGTCGACTCACCGCCATAACACGTATTATTGTTTCTCGATGCGGCCTCCCCTCGGGGACGCCCCACAAAAAATTCCCTCGTCGGATTTATAGATTCATGAGAGCGGGGAAGTTTGAAAGTTTGTTTTTGTCTTCCCAAGTGCCCCAAACTCTTTTCCTTTCCCCCAGGAATAAAAACGCTTCCTCACGTACGTATCCTTTTCCTGGGGGTTCTCTTTAATTTTTGAAACCCGTTAAACCCCTTTTCTCGTATTCATGTAGTTATTGTTCCCCTTTACGCGTGCATTTATTTCTCGGTGCATACCAATTCAAGGACGAACCTCCCGGGGGAGTGAAAACACTCTTAACGTGTGTGTAAATGGTGAAGAAAGAGATCGGAGTGCCCTGCAGAGAGCCTTCCATTGGGTTGGAAGTTGAGTGAATGAAAAGTCTTTTGATCTTATAAAAGGACCCAGCACTGGTACTTTTCGGAGAGAAAGTGATATCTGGCCAATTGTGAAGTATTTTTCACTCATGTTGAAATTTTCAAAACCACGTGATTCATTGTTAGTACATAAACATTTAGAGATCAAATATTTTCCGTGATACAATTCAATGGGGGGTGCGCCTGATTCTTTTTTAAATTTTTGAACGAAAGTAGTCCTCATCCTGAGCGTTTTGACACCAGCCGTTCTCTTTTTGGATGAGTAGATCTTTTTCTATGATCTTTCAAAGTTTCGAATTTTTATGACGTCACGCGCCCCTCCCGCCTGGGTGGGACACCCCCAGCCCAGTGTGACGTCATAAACTTTTAAAACTTTGAAAAATCATAGAAAAAGGTCTTCTCACACTAGAATGTCGCGGTTGGTGTCAAAATTCTCAGAATTTTTATGTTAGTTTATATTAAAAATAACAATAAACAGTTTTTCCGACCCATGCGCACACCCCATTCAATTCCTGTGCGAACCATTCAAACACTAAAGTTCATTCCTGTTGGTCCCAGTACCAAACCCTGCATATTTTGATAAAACTGACCATGGTCGATGGTAGCGATCCGATGGTTATGCATCCCTGAATAGCGTGATTATCATGCTTCGTGCTGTCCTGGCAGCCATTCATGCTGCTTTCAAAGACAAGCCGAACGTATGCAATTGCCTGCTGGGGAAATTCAGCTGTATGTCGTATTCAGCTGCCAAAGGCGTTTTTTCTGAGCAATCGCAGATTTGAGCTACAGAGCTGACTGTTGACATGCTTTAATAATTGTTTTCTTATACAATCCACAACATTCATTCAGTCATGAATTGAATTGCAGTAAACTCTCCCGTAGATACCCTATCCGAATGGGTAGTGATTTGTCCCTTCCACCAGGTTGACTGCGACTCGCAATGCTCCAATGTGAACGGGTTTTGAATTTCTTAATACTTGTGTACAAGAGCTTCATTTCATTGTTTTTCCTTAACATAGCTCCCTAAAAGTTCGATGAATTTTCCGATGCCGTAAAAACACAGAATTTTCAATTCTAATGCCATTCATGGTTTGTTGCCTTCTTGTAGACAAGGTTATTGGTGAGGGGAGGACAAATTGCGGCGAGTCCTCAGTATGTGCTTATGTTGTTTTATTATTTCATGTCGAGCTAGCTGTCGCCCCAGGGGGCATCTTCAGGACATATAAGTTTGATGGGATGAGGTTGTTATTTACTTAGGTTCTGACTTCCAGATCCTGTCCTGTTGATTTTTGTTTTCACAAAAATTGTCCAGTTTTTTGAAAAAGGAGGGGACATCCCAAGTCCTTTATCTTTAAAATGCCTTGGAAGTGCTGGGGCTTATGTGTATCTTATGTATGATAGCTTTTATAATATGAGGGTAAAGACTTTTACATAATAAAAACCTGAATTTAGACTTAAATCAAATACTTTTTTAAGGGGCCACATGTTCAGGCCTGAACACTCATCCCATTAAACTTATATGTCCTGAAGATGCCCCCTGGGGCGAAAGCTAGCTCGACATGAAATAAACAAACAACATAAGCACATACTGAGGACTCGCCGCAATTTGTCCTCCCCTCACCAATTCTAATGCCAATGTAGGTATTTTAGGTTGCATCAGCCGTAGGATATCAATAGTACTCGTTCCTAGACTATTCTCTGTGGTATTTCTGTATTTCAATTTTTATGGTATTCCATAATATTTTAATCTGTGATAATACGTAAATATGTTATTTTTTTTATTCGTTGTTTATTTGAGGTTCGTTTACTTTTTTGCCTCAATTTTTCATTGTTATTCTGTCAATGTTTAAGTTATTTATTTTATTGTTGAAGGTATTTTGACTCGAATGAATTTAGTTGTTAATTGATCATGCACGTTGTGTAAATTTGGCAAGTAAAACTGATTTGATTTGATTAGCCATGGAGCGCTCCTATGAATTTTGTCAACAATGGACGAACAGGAGAGTTAAGCGGACGTCCAGAAGCGATTATACTTTTAAATTTAAAGGGAAATTTGAGGTGGGCCAGAAAGATGTTGATATAATATTGATCCCATCATAGGAGGTACATGCGAAAAAATTGAACGTTCACAATCGTGTTGCCGTTAGTTGACTTTAAGAAACCCTAAACATGACCGTGAAAATCAAATTTTATAGTGGATTTATCAAGAATTTTCAAGTCACATTGAGTTTATGTTTGATAGAATAATAAATTATAAGAGGCTTCGCTTCTTAGGTGCAACTCAAATTGATTGAAGCGCGTACCTCGAGGTGTTGGGAATGCGGGTTTTGTTAAATTCCGTAAAAGTTGCTTGGGAATTCAGATTTGTAACTATTGTCGAGTACTGTTTGAATGATTGAAAATTTATGAATTTGTATTATGTACCTACGTTTTACATCTGAATTTTTCAAACTTGTCCTATTTTCATGTACTTTACTAGTTGGTGATCAGTTTATTTTTGTGATTTGGAAATTTAGTTTAATTGTTATTCGTAAGGTAGAAGTGGTTGATGAAGTGGTTGAAGTCATCAGGCGGTCATTTGAACATGGTTATAACTTGGCTATTTACAGTACAGTTTTGATTTTTTTTCTTCTTTTTACTTGACGAAATTTGGTTTTTTGGTAGAGCTTGTAATACGTCGCTGCCCGAAGTCGCTTACTGTGAAGAAGCAACCATGAATATTCACGTTAATAATAGTAGTATTCTCTATTGGACTTTTAGTGGATTCATTACAGTCGGATAAATTCAATAGAACAATCCATTGGTGGTCGGTTGTATGGCTGGATTGAATTTTCTAAATCCAACGGTAGATGATGAGAGTAGTTCTCATAATAATCTGATGGCTGTTTCTATCCGAATCAAATTGTGACGTGGCCATGTTGCAGAATGGAGGACGGCTCCTTCTTAACTATAATTTCACGAAGCGGCCTCCTATTTCTGCTCACGTTTCACTAAAGAGACGGCTCTGAGAGATGAGATGGTTTCACCCGCTAAACCAGCAGCTTCGTTGTAAAGTGCTGAGCTTCACTCGAGTCTCCCACACTTCACCTCTTCATTTTCTCCGTCTACGTTATTAATTTTTCTCCGTCAAAAGAAATCACTGACCTTCTCAACGTCTGAGGCGAAAACCCGAACATGGGAGAGTTGAAATGATGATCATAGCTTTATTTTCCCCTTAAACTTCCAAATACCCATATTAATCTTCAGGATGAGTTACGCGTATCTCTGGTTTAGTTTCCAAACCCGCTACCACGTAGTGTCTTGAAATGATCACATTTCCACCTTACACCCGTTTCATTTGAATTTTTATTACTCAAAATTTGAGAAAAAACGCTGCAAATTATTACAAAAAGGTTGATCATTTTTTGTATACCTACATCACTCGCCTGCAAACAATACAGCTTTCCCATTGCTGTACCTACCGAAGACAGTTTTGCTTCACAATCAAGTTTATATTGAAATTCTAAAGGTTCATTATTGAAAATAATAAACCAAAATTAAACGCTTCGCACTCAATTCGAAGAAACATAAATACCTAGTTGTGGGTGCCTTCATTAGGAAATTTGATTACTGATTGCTAAGGACGCCAAACTGAATACAACTCGAAGACGAACAGCGATCGCATTTTGGTAAACTAAAATTTGTACGGAGATTAGGCCTCTTTTGCGATTCACACGCGACTCTGATTTATCGTTAGTCCAACTCTTAAGTTCTCGTAGGGAGTGAACGGTTGGTCCTACAGGGCTCTGCTCTGGGTGGTCTCGTTCGATTCTAAAAATTCAATACTATTTTAAATTGATGAAAAAATAATACCTTAATATCAAAAGTTTTTGAGATAGGGTATATTGAAATGTTTAGCCCTTATTTTCCAACCCTTAGAAGTGACTGACATCAACCAAAAGCTTCGGGGCACAGCTACACCGCAAATTAAGCCCATATACCAAATTTCATCATAATCGATCCATGATAACTAAAGAAAGTGATTATTGGAAATAATAAACCAAAATTGGCAAAAACAACCACAATTCTGGTGGCTTCCTTAATATGACTGTGGAGAGTTTCCAAATATTCCGTTTTGTTAACAAATGAAGAACAAATTTTCATGTTTCAATTTGAAACAAAAACCAACCTTTCTGGTTCACCCATATGATATGATGAGTTTGTAGGGTGAGTGGATTGTAGAAATGTTGGAAGATGAGTAGAAATCATCACAGTCACTCTTTATGCCCATGTAAGTAGAGTTAATGAATATTTAATAATAGTTGATTTACTATTAGATGAACTCCGACTTGAGGTGAATATTACCATAGCCTGAACCCTGTTGCTGGGGAAAACTAAAATGTAAACATTCGATTTAATAAAAACATGTTTTCATTCATTCATTCATTCAGGAGAGAATGCAATTATTTAGTCAATGACTGAGAGGAGGAGAGTTTGTTGGGTGAGTGGATTGTAGGAATGTTGGAAGATGAGTGGAAATCATCACAGTCACTCTTTCTGTTCTCTAAAGCCGTTCAAACCTATTTATTGTAACCCATATTGAAAGTTGAATTCACCCGTGTCGATTCAAATGGATTGTTCTGCGTCTATAAAGGTGAAAAAACTTGTTATTCCAAGTTAATGAGGGTGATGTATAAACACAGCATTAGGAGCCTTGAAAAGAAGGGGAGTCTCATTATATTTAATAAAACGGGAGATTCATCAGGATTTATTCAAGAATTTTTCAAGGAGGGGAAAAGATGAAATGAATAACATGATGAACTTTTCTCTCTGAAGAAAAAAAAAAGTTGCTAACAAAGTGACGACACCCCTCTTGGGAGATTGACAGTACAAGTGCATTTCACACCGGACCCCTCAGCACTTTAAACTGTTCCTCATGGCCGATCTTGAATAGGCCCTGCAGGGGAACCAACTGTGGATTAGACGAGTATCCGGTGTCACGGCTCTGAATAGGGCAGTAATATTGAGCGGTAGTCGGGTAGGTAGCCATTTTGTGGGAGCAATTGATGACTTCCTACCAATGATAGGGCACCGTCAATTACCGAGTAACCCTTTTAAAACGTCAATGCGCCTCGTTTAATGATTATGTACAAGCCGATAGACTCCAAACGGCCCTTGCTAACCACTCAAGTGACTGTAATGAATATCCAGCCCTATTCCAATGCACTGACCCTCGGTCATTCTTTATTCTATTGTTGGTTCATGTCATTTTTCGATTAATCCTATCATATCTAAATCAGATAAATATTATTTTACTATAAAGAGCATTAAATGAATAATACATTTTTCGAAAATCTATTCCAAACTGGGTGGCAAAGAATACCACTTAAGTGACCAGGTACCAAGGGTAGTACAATATTCCATATAGGGTAAAACATACAGTAACGGACCAGTTAAGGACTTTCAAGATTTCAATCTCATCTTGCTTGTTATTTTCAACTTTTTTAGAGTTCTGAATATTCTAATATATTCCCCAGGATCTTCTCTAAACAATCAATTATGATTTTTTCATTTCCAACATGTTACATTTTCATATCATGTACATATCCATGTGGAAGGTCGAAAAATAAAGTAGTGGAACACCCCATTCTATTATGAGACATTTCAATTCGGTTATGGGACACCTCGAAATAAAGCCCCTTTGTGTTGGAAAATAATGTTTTAGCACCGTTTTTGATTTATAAATAAAAAGAAGAACAACTAGATACCTATCCATTACAAAATATAAATTATCTTTCGGATAGCAGAAAAAATATTTTATTATAAAATTAAACTATTCTTGAAGTTTGAATAAAAAATTGAACTAAAATCTCAATATAAAGTCTTCACAAAATTTGATTACATAAACTATAATTCTCCAGCTTCCCAGCTTCTGATTGCACTCTTTTCATTGAAGAAGATCATGCTTCCAAAAGATCTGCCACAGACATCATAACTTGGGTCAATATCAGACGAACGGAATGATAATCGTCTTAGTGACTCCCTTCTTTATAGCAGTTTTTTCTAACGCTTCTCTAGCGCTTCAATAGAGCTTCTTCGGAGTATTGAGGGGACTTCGGCATAAGTTGGACTACAGAATTAAATGAATTCTGAAATTTAAATAAATGGGAGTACCTATCCCATCACTGTAGGAGTCCCATTACTATACGGTTTACCCTATTAGAGTTCATTAATTATGGTGTTCACCTATAAAACCAGGGCATGGATTAGGACCATGAGGGTCCTCTCTTACACGATTATCAGTCTGGGAAAATGATTTTCATGTGGGACCAGCTACACCCTAATCCGCATAATCCTTGAAACATTCATCGAAATCGGATGGAAAGTGTGGAAGTTTTGCCCGTTACAAGGATTTCATGACAAACGGACAGACAGATATGGAACCAAAATTGTTCAGGAAGGTCTGAAACGTAAAACTCGAGTGGGCATTATGATTTTGGAGAACATTTTTACTTTACTTCCATTTTCATCTGTCCCGTTGTCTGTAATCCACTTCCCGGTTTCCGACTAAGCTGAAATTTTGCATGGATGGATATCGGATGACAATGCAATAATTCCACTTTCTAAGGACCATCTTCCAACTCATGAAGGGCAGCCTCTATTTCATAATCCTCCACATCACATTTTTAGTGGCAGATAACTAGCAGTTATTACATAACTGATTTAAATAATATTTTACCCTACTACAACGAACTGCGTCTTAGTAAATCTCGAATCAAAAATACTAAACAGTTAAAAAGTTGAAAGAAGAGAAAATACTTTTTTAAAAACAAGCTTTTATTATTTGTTAATAAAATGAACTAAAAAGTTGAAAATAAATTATTTCTAATAAGAAATATAACACTTGTTTTTTTAAACATTTTTTTTTCGTTAAATTTATTTTTCGACCTTGAAGAGTGAATACAAAGCTTCCGCTACCTTGGTAGACTCGGAAGCAAAATCTGTTCCAGGCAGGTGAGGGAATCCGCTATTCCGAGACCGGGTTACCTTCTCCTACTCAGCTGACGATTGGTATTCATAACTATCTCGATTTCGGAACATGATCACACATTGTCATGCAGATGCGTAACTTCGGAAGGGCTTTTGACAGTTCAATCCCACCGCAAACTGAAACGAGCGGGAATTCTCGGGTAGGAAACGAATTTCGAGGGTCGGAACGAGGTAACGCCATCATCGTAATGCGATCCCGAAGACGGCAGGCGGAGCCCCAACAATGAAACAACTAATCCAAACTTCCCCGTAATAACATATCGCCGGATTGAATCCTTCCTCCATCTTGGAACTCTGTTGCATTAGCGGATGCTAATTTTGCCTGTGCGGCCTCGTTCAGATAACTCTGTTTCCGTGCAGTTTTGGGGCTTAGTTGAACCGGATCATCCTCTCATCCCCTTGTCAGTCGGTGGTGTTGGATGCCTCGTTCATCATCGTCGTGATGACGAGGGGTCTTCCGAAAATGTTCCGGTCGACCTCGAGCCTTCGTTGTTCACAACCAGGTACTCTGCTGTCCAAAGCAGAATCACCAAACGAGCTTTGAACAATTTCGGTTAATTATTTTCAATTATGAACCTTTGAAATCGACCAAGAAAAATGTATGTTTAACCCCTCCCCCCTTAAATTTGTTGGTTTACGTTTCAAGGTATACGAAGAACCTAAAAATCGAATAAAAATTTGGCCGTCCGTGGCACTTTCCTCAGTTACCATGGACCGATTTTGATGAAATTTTGGTACATGGGCTCCTTTTGGGGTCTAGTTGTGCCCCGAAGATTTTGGTTGATGTAGGTAACTTCTAAGGATTTTTCTTTTGCTTCCTCACTACCGAAGGTAGGGAAGCTTTGTATTCGGTGATTCAACCTTGTCCCTCACCCCAATGTCCGAGGTCGGATCTCGGACCCTGATACCAAGCAGCCAGATGGACATGACTGCTGAGTGCTGAAAGTGCTGATACAATACTGTGATGTAAATATTTATGTACAATACCATCGATTATAGCGGTGAAGTATTTTTTCCAAATATAAATTGTTAATGAAAGAAGTGAAAAAAAAAAAATGTCCTCCAAAATCAAAATTTCCACTTGCTTTTTGCGTTTTAGAGCTTCCCGAACAATTTTGGTTCCGTGTCTGTCTGTCTGTCGGTCTGTCTGTGGTCAATCCTTGTCCCGGGCAAAACTATACTAACCTGTGGTCCGATTTTGATGAAATTTTCAGGGATTGTGCGGGTTAGGTCCTAGACGGTCCCCTATCAATTTCAGCACCTTCGGACCAATAGGAGCGAGTGCGCATGCGCAAACGTGAATTTCCTGGAACCTCGGTTTCTAATGAACCGATTTTGCTCAAACTTTGAGGTTAGTTAGGGACTAACTTCTAAGAGACACCCTATAAGTTCCAATCAAATTGGTCAAGCAATAGCCGCAGCGCATGCGCGAACTTTAAATTTATTGTTACAACCAAAACTCCGCAACTATTCAACCAATTTCGATGAAATTTTCAGGGATTGTGTGGGTTAGGTCCTAGACGGTGGACCGCTAAATAAAATTCTACGTTGAAAACGTATAAAAACGTTTGAAAAATTGTACGTTGAAAAATTGTACGTCCATGTTACAATGAGTGAGGAAGCTATACTGCCCACCCAACTTGGCAGACGTTTTTTTACATCGCGGCTTCTGTAGTAGTTTATAATTCTAATTAATTACTAATCGCGGCTCCTCAGATTCGGAAGATGAAATATTTTCCGGTATTGTTTTCCAGTCCAAAAAGAAAGAGTGTCCTGCCATCGGCAACCTACCCCACGACCTTTGTTCACCTTGAAAGTCGGCAAGAAAAACGATAAATTGTCTAATGCCTTCTGTTACCAAAAGCTTTGTTCTTGGAGACTTTCCAAGATCTCGGTTGATTTCACGCTTCTACTCCCTTGAAGGCGAAGGTAAAACACTTTTCATTCTTGTAAGTCAAAGGAACGTCCTACTTTCAACCTGAAACCTTTATCATAAGGCTCGGTTCGTGTATCAGTTTATTCTTAATTTTTTTAAAGCTAAATAGTTGGACTGATCTCGGGTCTTTTCCCAAAGCGATCGATGAGTTCAGAATTTAATTCCAGGTTATGTTTGAATTAATTGACAAAAAATGCATGTGTGCATATACGAATGTACACCCATGCGAGATACATATTTATGGCACCCAAAAACAGCAACGTTAGGGTCATGTACGAAAAGGGCCACGTAGTTACTCGAGTTGCGCATCTCAGCAGGTCTACTCCGTGATGTCACTCGGTCCATACGACGTTGAGTTCCTTCTTATGGACCAATCCTTATTGAAGAGCATAAGGCCGGCCGCACACTGCTGGAAACAAAACGTTTGCAAGCGATACAAAATGGTTGCGACGAAACCAATCCTGACTGTTTGCCCTCATTCTCTCCGCACGTTTGGGCACACACGACGAAACATTCTTGGAAGAGGCGAGTTCCACAAACACTCTCGGGTCGGATTAGCACTCACTCTTCCTACCTGCCTACTCCTTCCCATTATCCATTTAATTTTGTTCAAAATGTTCGGCAACCTGATGCCCGGCCAGGTATGCGGACCCCCCCCCCCCCTACCTACGCTACTTCTACGTATTCCTCGACTTTTCTACCTGCCTCAAACAAAATGTTTCGTTTGAAGATGATTGTTTGCTGCAGTGTGCGGCCGGCCTAACTATCCCATGTAACTATGAATTCCATGAATATTTTGCCATGGTTCCATAGTTGTAATTCCACGAAATAGTCCCATGCTTTCGTCCATATAAACTACAATTTCCATGTATCCACTTTACCATCTATGCTTGTTATAATTTATCCGTTGAAACTCCTTGAATTTCTTTACAATGATTAAGTTTTCCCGTCTGTTCCTAATGATCCCCAAAAGTTGGACGGAAAGATTTGTTTTGAATAAACAAAGAAAGTAATAATCCCAACGGTTTATTCCAGAGTACAATGTTTATCGATGCAGATTTGTTGGATGATTGTTCAACAGATTATTCTTAGCATTCCTTTTCATTTGATTAACTATTGAATACTTTTTACTAACGCAGTTTTTCTACTTTTCAGGTACGTCATCCACATTCTGAGTTTCAGCCATTAGGTACTCTCATCCGAAAGTGAGGTAACCGTTAACCTTCCTATGATGTATACATGATATTTACCTTCGGCCATAGATTTACATTAAAAGTCTATTGA
Source organism: Apolygus lucorum (assembly GCA_009739505.2). NCBI lineage: Eukaryota > Metazoa > Arthropoda > Insecta > Hemiptera > Miridae > Apolygus > Apolygus lucorum. The sequence goes on from CM019177.2 coordinate 3,325,990, forward strand.
CCTCAATAGGGGTTTTTTGGTTTTTTGCTATTTCTATTTTTTTACGTCCAGGAATGGCAGGCGGACGAAAATCCAACATGAAATGGTTGTTTACTCTACTTTTGCTTCTGAGTCTACCAAGGTAGCGGAAGCTTTGTTTTCACTTTTCTAGGACGAAAAAAAAAGTTCTCCAAAATAAAAATTGCCACGCGCGTTTTACGTTTTAGACCTTCCTGAACAATTTTGGTTCCGTATCTGTCTGTCTGTCTGTCTTGAAATCCTTGCCACAACCATAACTTCCACAATTCTCATCCGATTATGATGAAATTTTCAGGGATTGTGCAGGTTAGCGTTTTGATGGTCCCCTATGAAAATCATATCCCCCGGACTGATAGTAGCCACTGCGCATGCGCAACTGTATATTTCCTTGTTACAGCCTCAACTTTTACATTTTCCAACAATATTCAGAGATTGTGCGGGTTGACGTGTTGATAGTCCCTTATGAGGGTAGTGCCAGGTATTTAGAGATTGATGTTTTGAGGTCAAGTAGTATGCTTCGGATCATCTCTATACAATCGGGTTATGGATACGATGAAGCTATGAGCCACAGCCACTTGGCAGACTTTTTTAACAACTTTTTCCCCCTTTACAAAGTCGGTAGAAAATAACCTAAAATAACTTATCTACTTTGCCGTTACGAATGTATTGGTGGAGTTATCATTTTGCCTTGAGTTTGTATCTCGCCTAAGTAGCACAACTAAAACCACTTTATCGCTTTAGCACTCCTAGAGCTTTGGATTAGTCGTTTCTGCCCATTTCGTTCGTAGTTTTCTACTATTGCATTCAAAGAACTAAAATTCTAATAATTTGTCAGTGTCGAACCTAACGAATGATTTCCCTTCCAATCTTCATGAAATCTCGAGAATGAAGTGATTCTTTACTAAATCCTTACTCATTTCATGTGACAACATACCTAATATTTCTATTTCGTTTCTTAGATCCAATGTGACATTCGTCCAATTATTAGGCACTGAATATAAACAATGTTGCAGACTGAGAGTGGTAACATTCTATTAGCTTTTAGTTACAAGATGTCTAAAATGTTAATAATTCTTCGGATAAAATCAAATTTAAAAAATATTAAAAAATTTGAGTACCTTGGACTTTATCGCCCCCTGTGAAGGGTAGGATCAAGGCCTGATGTTTTCTAGTTAGACATGGGGGTGCGCCTGAGTCCTTTTTCAAATTTTTATTTGAAAGTGGACCTCATCCTGAGAATTTTGACACAATCCGTTCTCTTTTTAGATGAGTAGATTTTTTTTTATGATTTTTCAAAGTTGCGAATGTTTATGACGTCACGCGCTCCTTCCACCTGGCCGGAACCCCCCCAGCCCATTGTGACGTCATAAACGATCGAAACTTTGAAAAATCATTGAAAAAGGTCTTCTCACGTTAGAAGGTCGCGGTTAGTGTTAAAATTCTCAGAATGAAGTCTAGTTTAGATTAAATGTGGGTAAAGGGTTGATTATTTGAAATAAAAGCAATAATTCGGCAAAACTCTCAGAGGGGTGTAATTAGGCTTCGCCTTTACAATGTAGACTGACGCTCTCCCGGTACCGGCTTCCTAGCTAGCGCCTAAACTAGCGCCCTCTAGACGGGCGTCCTGCTTACTAATAGGGGCTACGACGGAATAGGGTTTTTCCCGACACGGCCATTCTGACGAAGTCTGACGACCACGGCAGACAAGAGAAGGAAAAAAAAAGTAACATTGGTCACCTAATAAGCCGGTTTCCCTAAATGCAATTAAAATATAATTCAATGGGAAAAACAGGCCAATTGCTAAGTGTGGTTTGCACAAGTTATTATAATGATAGGTGAACAAGGGCTCACACTTTAGCAAGTGCCCTGGAAAAAAAACCCATTACTTCGTAACATCGTTAGAAAATAAAATCCGGGAGGCGGTATTTACTTCAAGATACTTCAAATTACATTGTGTTTTGTAGAATACTTTTTTTTTTTTAAATCATGATTTCTATCGGGTAATTAGTTGAAGCAGTGCAGTGCAGGAGACGTCTGGATATTGCTTTAATCGTCGTAGGAAATAGATGGAACTGGAGCAGGAGACTTCCAGATTTTACTCTGGAACAGAAATTTCGTCTCGGCACGAGAATGAATGCCATACATGCTTGTGTACATTCATGTACATGATAGTGATGATGTGAGACAACTGGAGTTCCACTCGGCCTTTCTGACATTATCTTCTGACGTGTAACATATAGAGGCGCAAGAACAATTGAACCTGTCAGAAATATGATATTACCACTTTTGCATTCGTCAGGTATTTATTACTCTTGATTTGATATTAGCTTTATTATTATTATTGTATTTTATTATTATTTATAAGTTATTGACTGTCTGTCCGGAGTTTTTGGAACAGATGGTTGTATTAGCATCATTTTTATTATTTATTTTTTGATTAATTAATTAATTTTGGATTCCTTTTTTTTGGTTATGTTCTTTGGTTATTAGCTGTTGACCGCCTGTCCGGAGTTCCTGAACAGGGGTTTTTCATGTTGTAACGTTGATTTGGGGCTTGACAGGGAACTGGTAGATCCTGCTGAATGCTCAGTCTTACGAAAATCTTACCAGCACCTTGCCAACCCTGATGTTTGAGTGAGCAGATCGGAAATTCCCTCAACCTTAGTTTTTTTTTTATTTTTATAATTATTATTATTTTTTTTAATTCTTATTTTATTTATTTTAATGTGCCCATGTGAGACGCCCAATTCCTGCCAGCGCAATGTTGGCTTGTGGAAGACGGGCAATAATAGTATTATTGCCGGCGCCCTCACACAAGTAGGGCCTCATGCTCACAAGAGGTCGCACTACTAGGTTTGGCCAGAACTCAATAGAACAACCCTTAGCACTTTTTTTTTTGAGCGCAAATTCGGGTTAATGAAACTCAAGTTACAGCTTGGAACCGATGGAACTCAGGGGCTGGCTTGGACTCAAGTTACAGCTTGGAACCGATGGAACTCAGGGGCTGGCTTGGACTCAAGTTACAGCTTGGAACCGATGGAACTCAGGGGCTGGTTTGGACTCAAGTTACAGCTTGGAACCGATGGAACTCAGGGGCTGACTTGGACTCAAGTTACAGCTTGGAACCGATGGAACTCAGGGGCTGGCTTGGACTCAAGTTACAGCTTGGAACCGATGGAACTCAGGGGCTGGTTTGGACTCAAGTTACAGCTTGGAACCGATGGAACTCAGGGGCTGGCTTGGACTCAAGTTACAGCTTGGAACCTATGGAACTCAGGGGCTGGCTTGGACTCAAGTTACAGCTTGGAACCCATGGAACTCAGGGGCTGGTTTGGACTCAAGTTACAGCTTGGAACCGATGGAACTCAGGGGCTGGCTTGGACTTAAGTTACAGCTTGGAACCGATGGAACTCAGGGGCTGGTTTGGACTCAAGTTACAGCTTGGAACCGATGGAACTCAGGGGCTGGCTTGGACTCATGGCTTTGGCTTTGTAGTAGAATTAGAAGTTAACAGGACTCAGGTGATCAGCTTGGAACCATTTGGTACTCAGGGGCTGGCCTGGAACTGTAACTTGCTTGGACCAGGTTGGGGGCTCGAACGAGCCGCCATACCTCTATGGTCATATGTTTTATTTTGATCATCCTCGTCATCAGAGGGATTACATTTTTTTTTTTGTAAGTATGCGCAAATTTGGGTTAATGAGACTCAAGTTACAGCTTGGAACCGATGGAACTCAGGGGCTGGCTTGGACTCATAACTTTGGCTTTGTAATAGAATTGGAAGTTAAGTAACAGGACTCAGGTGATCAGCTTGGAACCATTTGGAACTCAGGGGCTGGCCTGGAACTGTAACTTTTTTTTTTCAGTTATTTTCGAATTCTGCATGAGGATATTTACAGATTTTATTTGTTACTAGATTTTGCAATAAGTAACGATCGTTTGGCTTCAATGATTTTATAAATTCCTTTAAATTTGGGACAGAGTTTTGTGGACAATCTCGGTTCAATTATTCTTACGAGTAAATCTCCTAATTTTAAGGGATTTAATGTGGCTTTAGTGCTTTGAAATTTGTCAAGTTCGTATTGTGCTTTCTTCTCAATGTTCTGGGAGGCGGTGTTACGAATTTCCATTAGGTTTGAACGTGCCAAATCTATGAGGCTTTCCTCTGGGTAAATCATGTTAGGAAGTTGGGGGATTTTACCTGTGAGTAACTCTATTGGGGAGAATCCTGTAACTCTATTACCTGTGCTATTGATGATCAATTTTGGTGGCTAGCACATTGTTTTTTTTCAACGTTCGCGCAATTTAGCCAATTTGAAATTACTGACATGATACAGTCTACTTAGCTGTTGGGAGCACCGGTCGTAATGTAATGAACTTTGATTCTATTTTCTTCACAATATTTCTTAAATTCAGTTCTGGTGAACTTATTACTCTTTGAGAACAGCCACATGGGAAATCAAGCTAGATGTAATCTTTGATGGTGCCCCTAGCTTAAAGACTGAACAGAAGTTAGCAAAATATATTTTGTGTAAGCGCTAATGATTACTACCCAATAACCCATAGGTTGGTTAGTTTTCCTGTAAAATCTATGTGAATTGAGTGGAATAGAATATTATTAGTTTTCAGAATACAACAGCTAGCTATAGCTAGTTTGCACAGTTTTCAATGGATTTGTGTATAAATTTGGCCATGTTGGGAAACCAGTACATCTCAGTTAGTTTATTATCATTTATAGTTAAATTACGTTCGGGGATGAAATCGAATTATTGGATCGAATTTTGGGTTCTTTCGGGGTTTTTTTTTCAATAACGAATTTTTGGAATTTTTAATTCTGGACTGCTAATGCATTTTGGGGAATTGTAGTCCTCAAAAGAATCCTCAAAAATGTATTTTGTTGGATTTGTCTATTCGAATTTAATATTATTTTGTCGCGGCTTTTTGGGGTAGACCCCTCTTAAAACATTCTTTAAACTGAATTAGCATTTTTCGGAGATGATCTAAATCTTCCGGGTTCGGTTAGTTCAATTAATTTTTCAACGTAAGGACGAAAACAATTTCTTTTTTTTTCGCGAGCAGAACCTTGGGACGATTCAAGTTTAGCCTGTCAATCACTCGTTCCAAACATGGGACAAGGGGTATTTCGGTATGACGTTTGGCAACGTTGTTTTAAAAGGAAGGGAAATTCGGTGGAGTCCCGAAGGGTCCGGTCGCTCAGCTTCTCTTACCTGAGTTTTGTGTCCATACGCCCTTTATTCTCATGTTTTCTCTCTCTCTCTCTCCCTCGCGCCTAACTTCGTAGTAGGTAATCCCGAGTCACCTATTGAGGTGAACAGGCGTTGAGGTGATTGGCCCGTTTGTAACAGATCGCGTCCTAACATAAGGTCGACCGAAATACATTCAGTTGGTCGAACATGTCGAAATACATTCAGCTGAAATACATTCCTTTTTAAAATTACCTTATTTTCGTAATATTTTTCTGAAAAGAATGGTCGTAATTTATGGTATAATAAACTAAATTCAGAACCAATATTAAATACAAAAAATAATTGCTTGCCTTAGTGAGAGATTTGACCTGTAGAGTCAGATGCAGATGGCGTTGTATCTAGGTGCTCCTGCTCCTTGATTTCCTCGTCCATTGTCTCCTCTTCTTTCTTCGCAGTTCACTTTGTGGGGAATAGGTACGTTGATTAACTAATAAATCAGATCCCGCTTCTGATGTGGGTAAAGGGTTGATTATTTGAAATAAAAGCAATAATTCGGCAAAACTCTCAGAGGGGTGTAATTAGGCTTCGCCTTTACAATGTAGACTGACGCTCTCCCGGTACCGGCTTCCTAGCTAGCGCCTAAACTAGCGCCCTCTAGACGGGCGTCCTGCTTACTAATAGGGGCTACGACGGAATAGGGTTTTTCCCGACATAAAAATAACAATAAACACTTTTTCCGACCCATGCACACACCCCATTGTCCACCTAACAGCCAAGTGCCAACATTTTACCTGTACCTACTTATAAAATAATGTTTTTCTTATGCTTTGTTGTTTTTCGTATTCTGAAAATACTTCATTCTTCTTTTTAGAAACCTAGAACTTTTCTTCATAAATGCTGAAACACATCCAATTTTGAACGAAATACTGTTTCTAGTTTTATAAAGTATACAGTGAGAAATCTACTTCACCATCGGCCGGGATTTGGCCTATCTGAGAACTGGATATAATCTAACAGAAATTTGATTCGTTTAATTCATAATTTATTTAGCAGATTAATAAAATTGAAAGAAACGCTCTGCAAAAAAAAAAAAACCTGAAAGACCCATTAAGCATAGCATGTCTCACAGCAACCTAGTTCAGGCTGATAACCTTTCTACCCGAATTATAATTTCCAGCGTGGTAGTTTGTTTATTCTCCGTCATTGAAAATAATGATAGAGGCGAAATGAATTACAGACCTGACAAGGCATTATCAACTCACCTTCCACCTGTCGTAATTTCCTCGGTCGTTGTCACTTCAGATCCCAAGAATTGAGTTGTAATAATGTGTAATTATGCGCCTGCGAAGTTACAATCCCTTGCTAATCAGCCTTTCGGTATTTATACGTAGGCTCGCAGTTTTCAAATTGAGTTGAACCCGCGGATTCGAAACAGAAAGATCTCTTGTTGATAAATCCACCAACTACTTTAATAATTGATGTATTTTTAGTTAACCGTTAATTAGAAATTAATGTTTTTCGACTATTGATTTTAAGGATAATTTTAAAGAAGGAATCAATTATTATTTGGCAAACAATTATTGCTTATTCCATCTAAAACTTCAGGGGTTTTGATTTTCGAAGTTTGCTGACTCGAAATTATCTTTCTCAATAATATAAAATTTATCCTAGGAAACAAACGACACACTTATCATTTTGGAGACTCTTTTGAACATCTAAAAAAAGTTATCCAATTTCCCTACCTGTGTGAATAATTCATTAAAAAAAAAAAAAAAAAAAAAAATGGTAGGTAAAACAACGCTGCAAATTATTGCCCAAGGATTTATTATTTTTTGTATGGATCACCTTCTGTATAGATCCCTGACTACCAACCGTAGGTACCTACTACCTACTAGGGCATTTTTGAAAATTTCAACCATTCATTTCCATTTGGTTGGGAGTGAGGGATCTATACAGAAGGGTGATCTATACAAAAAAAAATTTTTTTTCATGGATTATTATTATTACAAAAAATATTATTATTTAATAATGAATCCTTGGGCAATAATTTGCAGCGTTTTTTTACCTACAATTTTTATGTTTTAAGTTATGGCCGTTATAAGGAAATTCACGTTTGCGAATGCGCATCGGCTACTATCAGTCCGAAGGTGATGATTTTCATAGGGGACCATCTAAATACTAATCTGTAACATCCCTGGAAATTTCATTGAAATCGGATGGAAAATGTAGAAGTTATGGCCGTTACAAGGAATTCACGTTTGCGCATGCGCAGTCGCTTCTATCAGTCCGGGGATGATGATTTTCATAGGGGACCGTCTACACACCAACCCGCACAGTCCCTGAGAATTTCATAAGAATCGGACAATAACTTCGTATAGTTATGCGCGTTACAAGGAATTCATGGCAGAAACACAGACAGACAGACACGGAACTGCCTAAAACGTGTCTAAAACGCAAAACGCGAGTGAAAATTTTGATTTTGGAGAACTTTTTTTTTCGTCGTTGAAGAGTGAAAACCAAGCTTCCGCTACCTTAGTAGACTCGGAAGCAAAATGTTAAAAAATTTGTGGGGTTAAAAATTTGTTTCTTGTTCGATTCCAATGGCTTATTATTGAAAATCATAAACCAAAATTCGAAGAATTTCGTATAAAAGAAAAAATAAATTTTTTTTGCAGACTGCGGAAATTATTGGCGTGATTCTGCATTGAATGGTCACCAATGATTTCAAAATTGGTGGTCCTCAGGCAGTCCACTATAGGTTTCATTGTTCTGTACGAATCTGTTCCTAGTTGCCCCAAGAGGATTATGTAAAAATTTCATTGTAATTATCTGATGATTGGAGCCATCGGATAAACACCTCAATTTCCTTGCACCGGGCATAAACATACGAATGATAAGTAGTATAATTTTATTACATTTGGATGTTTGACGATGATTCATGAATGCTCATGAATTTATGGCAATGTCTTCCGCATGAACATCAACCGATTAAAAATTGACAATAATGAGCGGGAATTTTAATTTGTATTGATGTTTATAAATTCAAGAAAACCTTCAATTTGATTATCATGTGCTGAGTTATTTGTACTGAGACAAATTAAATCATTTTCTCATTCACTGATTCTATCTTGTAGATTATTCTTTGTGAGGAGTTATACGTCCCACTCAACTTGTAATATGGTTTTTGAACGGTTTCACCATTACCAATTTATAATAATTTCTTCTTTATATTTTATCACTAAAAACGCAGAATCATTAGCCAGGCAAAGTAGGGCTTAAGTTCATTGACTTGCGGAAAACCCCAGAAAGGGGTGGTGGGGAAACACTGTACTTAAGCCGACTACCCTCTAAGGTAACCACCATTCATCCTCCCACTGCTCTCGGTGTTACCTGGCTATTGTTTCTAAAAGCACTTATTTTGTTTTCTCCGCCCTTGGCCTGTAAGTCAGACACGTCTCAACGAAAATTCTCTCTCTCCCCCCCCCCCCCTGAAAAGGAAACACCAGTGCGTCAGATTCGTCTCAAGGAAAAAGCATAATTTATTCAAAATTCGCAATCCCATAAATCGGTCCTACTATTAGGAAACTGTTGAAACGTTTACGAGCCAAAGAAACTCGTAGTTTTCATATTCCGTTTTAGGATCTCGTGGCCAACATTTCACTCGTTCTGGGATGTCAATCTTCACCTGGAACGTCGAAATAGGCGATCCCCTCGGGATGAAAAGTCGTTAGGTAACTACTCCCCAGAAACTTGCAAAGATCGAGGTAAGGAGAACCCCCTGGAGACTTCATCAAACAGTCCAAACACAAACTCTCCCCGAATCAATCGTAGTTTCCCGAAGCGAGGAGAGAGGGGATTCGGCGAATTCACAGCTTGCAAACTGGAACCGACCTGGTGGGTATAAATTGGCGAGAAAACCTTTCTCGGGACTTTCAGATATCTGGAGAAGCGAGATCGACCCCCGAGGGTGATCCGATATCGAGTTCTTTATTAACGGTTTGGTCCGGAACAGTTCGCAGTAGCAGCTCCCGTTCTTCACGAAGCACGTTCCGGTATCGCGAAGCATGGATCGCGTCCGCGAATTATCTCGCGGGATTGTGAATTTCCGGAGGGATCCGGTTGTGAGAAATCGTGATCGGAAACGCTTGGGAATACGGTTGTTCGATAAGGTTGATCGTCGATTCACGACACTTCCATCAAACCGACCACGCTGAGGATCTTGGAGAAAATATTTGGACGTTTCTCGATGATCCAGCAAACACGCTCTAGATTTTGTGGCGAAATCCACAGACGTATGGGCGATACGGTACAGGGTTGGAATCAGTCCGTAGTTCATTTATGACTAGTCATATTGTTTTGGAAATGACTTGAAAGATTAGAGAGAACGAGGAATCGCGCCTTCGGATCGGTGTTCTCACTATCACTGAAGCAGCCTGGAAATCGTACATCACCTCGCCACCTGACAACCATCACATTAGTAGGTAGGCATAGTGCTAGGAAAAGGGCAAATTTTGATAATTTCAATTAACTTTCACACCATCCCGTCTTTATAGATCCACCGCTTCCGGTTGAACGTTAATGTGGGAAGGGGGGGGGTGTCGTCGGTAACAGGTGTACCAGCAGCAGCAGCATGGAGTTGTGTCCGACGTGTGTCTGCTTGTTCATCATTTCTCCTGTTCGGCATTGGAAAACTGTGAATACTGTACTTATGCTTGGCTTGGTGGAATTGAATCGAGGTGTATTTCACTTCAGAACATTCTCAATACCCACTGATTTGAATTAACAAGAGAGAAGTTTGATTTTCGATGATTTCCAAGTCAATTTGATTCCCCCGTAGTTGTACAACAGTGAGATGATGTGTAACCATCTCTCAAGCAATTATTGATAGGAGTACATTCCGGTCACCGTCAGTGGTATTCAAGAGGCAGAGTTCCAAATTTCATTTCTATCGTATAAACAGTTGAAGGCTTGACTTTCATTACTCTCAATACAATAGGGTATTTCAGTCATTTTTTTTTTTTTTTTTTTTTCAAAAGAGTATGGCTCAGGAATAACGGTAATCGGGTCTGTTCGTCGAGAAAATGTTTTTAAAACTCGGCCCTACGGGCCTCGCCAAGGGGCTGTGCCCCCTGGACCCCCCTTTTTGTTTTTATTTAGAGCCTGCTGCTACAAGTATAGAAACGTAGAATACGCTTTAGCCTCGATTGGACGCTGAACTGCTGAACGTTCAACGGTGATTATCAAACGTGTATTAGCGTTTAAGTAACGTACACAACGATGTTATTGATATGGCGGGCGAATATGGAATCAATGCACGATCCACCACGATAATCCGCATTCTTGTATGTGACAATCAATACAAACGTGCGCAAATCAATAGAAAAACGACGGTTTATTTTATTGAAAAATGAAACACTTCACTTCAAACGGGTTTGTCGCAATAAACATCTGGTGATATGTTTATTGGTTGTCATGTTAATGTCACACATTTCGTTCCCATCCCGCGTTCCGTTTTCGGCTAGTAAGTCCATGGCTAAAGCGTATTCTACGCTAAAATCAGAGAAGTTAAGGGGGCGCGGGACTTACTAGTTTCCCTTATCTTCACGTTTTCTCTGTGAGTGTTCATTTTCTCCTCTCACAAAAAATTTCTAAATTCATTAAATATTGAATACTTCATACATACGGGCCAAAATGTCAAAAAAATTGAAATTTGAAAAAAATAGAAAATTTAAATTCTACTTAAATTTTTTTTTTGATGAAAACTCTTCGTACGGAACTTTTTAGAAGACTAAAATCTCTGAAAATTCAAAGAGGACAATTCTAACTTGTAAAATAACGGAGATTACGTGAAGACAAAGTTCCGTTATTTTGGAAGAAGCGCTCAAAAAAGGGGCCCTGGTCACGTGCGCTACCAGTGGGCGGGAGCTGAACTATGATCCATCTCTGACCCTCCGAAAAAGGGGAGCCAAAGAGGAGGTTTATAATTCTACCCCTTCAATCTCGAGGCCCCACAGAGTACTGGTGTAGTACAGCGTTGCCACTGGCGTGGATCTGGCAACGTCGTACGAAATTCTTACTGGGTCCTGTCCTCCAAAATCTCTTCTACCTTCTGCTTTCTCGAATCCATAAACATTGTGAGGATGATACTGTGTGAAGTACTTGATTAAAATTTCAACCTTCAAGTATCTATCTCAACACTTGTACCGTTACCATCTAAAAAAAATGTATTTTCATTCAAAATTTTTTATTTTAATTTTTTTGTACCTACATGTATCTTTTCATTATTTTAATATTATTAAATTAATAGGTAAATATACAAAATAATTTGAATTAAAAATGTATCTATATAATTTCAAATTAGTACTTTTCGGGATCAGGGCGATGTGGAAATTCATAATCAGGTAGGTACTATTACGTATTTTACCCCCAAAACTGACCATACCAACAATAGGTACCTACCTGTTAGTTATGCCTAAAATTTAACCTCAACCTTCATAGTTGTGTGAGAACTTTTCGGAAACAGGGCGATGTGGAAATTCTTATTCTGGTACTATTATATAATATTTTACCCCCACCCTGACCATACAGTACGATATGTAGGTATGCTGAAAATGTAACCTTAACCTACGGAGTTGAGTGCATAATTTTGGTTTATTAATTTCAATAGGAAATCGACCAAGAAAAAAAAAGTTTACCCCCCCCCCCCCCCATAAAAAAAAAAAATTGTTGGTTTACGTTTCAAGATGGAATTCGAAAATCGAATGAAAATTTTGCCGCCCGTATGTGGCATTTTCCTTAGTTGTTAGGTAGTTCCCATGTACCGATTTTGATGAAATTTGGTATATGGGCTCCATTTGGGGTCTAGTTCTTGCCCCGAAGCTTTTGGTTGACGTCAGTCACTTCTAAGGGTTGAAATCTTTAAAATGCCCTAGCTCAAAAAATGTGTATCCAAAGATATTGTTTTTTCATCAATTTAAAATAGTTTCGAATTTTTAGAATCGAATTAGACCACCCAGAGTACGACAAACTGTTCTCTCCCTATGAGATCTTATGGGTTGGACTTATGATAAATCAGAAACACAAGTGTGAATCGTAAAAGAGGCCTAAACTTCAATTTTACCTGACCATACGATGGTTGTTCATTTCTTCGAGTTGTCCACCGTTTTGAGTCCTTAGCAACCAGTAATCAAATTTCCTAATGAAGGGACCCACAACTCTTTATTTCTTGGAAATGAGTGTGAAGCATTTATTTCTTCCAAATCAACATGATTGTGAAGTAGGTAAGTAAAATAAGTGATAATGGCAAAGCCGAGTTCTTTGCAGATGAGTGATCTACATTGAAATAATAAATCTTTGTGTAATAATTTGCAGCGTGGATATTCAAATAAGGTAGAACTTACTTTTTACATTTTACCTTCAGTAGGTGTGCTGGCAGTAAAACTTCAACGTACCTACAGTTTTTGGAAAGAGGGCGAAGTAGTGATTCAAAATATTCAATTTAATTTTGTTCACCTCAACTCTAACCATTCCTACAGTATGTTAGGTAGACTGAAAATAAAACTTCAACCTAAATAGTTGGTGAATACTTTTTGGAAAGAGGGAGACGTAGAGATTCCACATCTGGTAGAAATCAATTACAAATGTACAAATGATCAAGTACAAATGATTTATTGACCATTAGGTAACCTCAAACTGCAAAAAAACAATAATCATATTTATTACCAACTATTTGAATACAAACAAAACTTCAGTTAAATTTTACATCTGGAGGTGAGGATGCTGGCTAGACAGAGCAGCTTTTCACTGTCTTATCAATGTGATGGACAAGTTGCTTTCAAACGGTCCTGGGTGCTGGTTCAATGAGATTTGTTCCAGAAAAGTCTCCAGCAAAATATACAATTCTGAGTAAAATCTCTCCTGGGAAAAAAAACAGAAAAATTTAGGTTTCTATTGATAATTTTACTATAAACATGTAAGAAGAGATACAAACAACAAACAATAATTAAGAATATGGGTCCACGGTTGGTTATAAACCAGAACAAAATACTTGAATAAAATTACGAGTAATCAGGATTTTTATCAGCGAGTTCAAAATACTAATGATAGAACAATGTTTCTGTATTTTTAGCCAAGTAGGCAGCTACAGGATTCAATCCAACACTAACGTCAACGAGGAATAACTCGTGTCCCTGATAATTGAAATTTAAATAAATTCGACCCCATCAGTCATGATGTTTGGAGGGAGTGTGATAGTTTCGAGAATATTTAGTACCTACAAACATTGTTTGGTATTATATGCATTCCGGAGGACTTCTCATTGGAATCGAATATTCAATTCCAACCAGAAAGCGTTAGATAAAAAAGGTTTTTATTAAAAACTTTGTTCTACACAAATCTGTTTCACCCTACGTACAATTTTACCTGGTATGGTATGTTAAGCCAGTATCATCTTTTTTAAAAGTATATTTCATAAATGCATGAAACTGGGCCAGAGATGGGCATGGATACAAAATCAAAACAAATACAAATGAAGAAAGAAAACAAATTTAAAAAAATCAATACAAATCATATCTTCGATTTTATGATTATGAATAGGAATACAATCGTATTCCCACTTAGAATACCATTTTCCCGAGTATTCGTATTTTGAATACAATTTTTGAATTTGTTACATGATTTTCCTAAAAATCGATTTTTTTAAAAACGATTTTCCCTGAAAACCATACTTTTTTAAAATGATTTTCTCCCGAACTCTGGACATATTTATGGCCTAACATTGTCAAAATAATCAATCAAAATTCGAAACGCTGACGAATTCTTATAGGATTTTTCACGACGAATCGAGTGAGACCCCTCCAAACTCGCTACGACCATTCGTATAGAAACTTCGACGAAATTTTCGATGAAAATCGTAGGTATTTTATTTTTTGCGAAAATATGTCCAGAGTTCGGGAGAACATCATAGGTAAATAAAAGTATGCTTTTCAGGAAAAATCGTTAAAAAATTCAATTTCCAGGGAAATTATAGAAAAATTCATAAAATCTTATTCAAAATACTAATACGCGGGAAATGTAAATACGATGGTATTCATAATCATAAAATCGCAGACATGATTTGTATTCTTAATCGTGTTCATGAATTAAAATTCGACCATCTCTGCACAGGCCACCAAAATAATCCTAACATTATGAAAGGTCCTAATTTGAATGGGATTCAGAAATCCATCATCTAGGTAGGTACGTTACCCGTAAAATAACTAATTTAGAGCCATTTATAAAATTTATAGTGATTTTGGTAAGGTTTTCTAGAAGAAATGGTTTGATTCTCAACTCCATGTACCTACCTATTCATAATCTTTCCACTATCATCACTACCGTAATAATTGATAGGTATTTCAATTTCCACTACAAACTGACAATCTTTGTTGGGGGAGCACGACAATTTTGTGGGACTATCCCGCAAAATGGTCATGCCCATTCAAAAAAAAAAAATATATATCTTGCAAAAAGCATGACGAATTAGGTAAATCTTTCTACTTATTAACCAACGATTGTTTTATGTAATCTTATAATTACGGATTTCATAAGTACCTACGGCTATGTAAGGTAGCTCAAAATTGTAAAGGTGTAACAGAAGAAAGATTCAGATAGAAGGTTCTGTTCGAATATCATTGACGACTACTCAATTAGTAGGTGCCTAGCTTCGAAAAACACTTTAGCACTAGAAAGAAGTAGATATCACTTACTCACCAACAAACGTTTTACTTTCCAAGGGCGTTTTGTTCTCCTGTAACTGCTTCCGTCCATGTGTATACATTCGAACTCCTGTCCTTCCTTCGTGGAGCAATGCTGAACAAATCAACTATTCAAACTCGGAACAACACGGAGAGAGAACATAAACGGATGGTAGTCCAGGCACTTGATATTAACTTCACCAAAACGTCTTTTTGCGAAATCAAAATCTGGATTTGATAAGGCTTCCGTTATCAAGTTGGACAAGACGCGGGAGGGGGAGGTTACAGACACAAAAGAAAGCAGGAAAGAAAACTCCGAGAGAACGACAGTAAACAAGCGATGCTAGCGCTCTTGCGGATAGTTTCTTCCTGATAGCCTTTTCTTCCCACGAGCGTCAGCGCTATCTCTTGGTTGGCGCTGATCTGAGCTTTGAGTCCCGCGCCCCCTTAAGGGGGCGCGGGACTCAGTGGTTTCCCTTATCTTCACGTTTTCTCTGTGAGTGTTCATTTTTTCCTCTCAAAAAAAATTTCTAAATTCATTAAATAATTAATACTTCATACATACGGGCCCAAATGTCAAAAAAATTGAAATTTGAAAAAAATAGAAAATTTATTTTTTAAATAAAATTTGTTTTTGATAAAAACTCTTCGTAGGGAACTTTTTGGGAGACTAAAACCTCTGAAAATTCAAATAGGACAATTCTAACTTGTAAAATCACGGAGATTACGTGAAGATAAAGTTCCGTGATTTTGAAAGAAGTGCGTTAAAAGAGGCCCTGGTTTCATGCGCTACCTGCAGGCGAGAGGAGAAACTACAGTGCACCTCCGACCCTCCGAGAAACGGGTGACCAAGGAGGTGATTGTTTTTCTACCCCTTCAATCTCAATATCGTGACAAACATTCATGGACTCCTGGACCTGTATCCCTAGGACCGGGCCTCCACCCCTTTCACCACCCATCGCCATGCAAACATTAGCGTGGATCTGGCAACGTCGTACCGTACCTACCACCTTCTCACTGAGCCCTTGTGCTTGTCCTCTGAATCGCGTCTCCCGTGAGGGTGCGGCACATAGCTTTCTCGAATTCATAAAAACATTGTAAGGATGATACTGTGCGTAGTACTTGATTAAAGTTTCAACCTTCAAATATCTATCTCAACAATTCAACCATAACCATCAAAAAGACTGATTTTTTTCATTAATTTTTTTTACTTTTATGTAAAATTTATGGTTTATGTAGGTACTTTTCTATTATTTTGATATTATTAAATTAAAAGGTAAGTATGTGTACAAAAAAATTAAATTAAAAATGTACCTATACAATGGCAAATAATTAGTAATTTTTGGGATCAGGGGGGAATGTAGAAATTCATAAACTGGTACTATCATTTATTTAACCCCCCACAATGACCATACCTTCAGTTGATATGCCTAAAACTTAACCTCGACCTACATCTAGGTGTGTACTTTTCGGAATCAGGGCGATGGGGAAATTCATATTCTGGTACTATTGCATAACTTACCTTACGGTACGTCAGTAGGTATGCTGAAAACCATATAATTTCAGCAGACCTACACTTTTTGGAAAGAGGGCGAAGTAGTGATTCAAAATATGTAATTTAATTTTGTTTACCTTCACTCTGTTAAGTAGGCTGAAAATAAGACTTCAACCTAAATAGTTGGTAAATCCTTTTTAGGACGCCCCACAGTAAGACTTGGGCGTACTTATGCGATTGATCTGGGGTAAAGTTGGACAACACTCAACAGAAAAATAACCACACACTAATCCGTTTTAGAACATTCTGAATCCAAATCCGCGAGAAAAAAAACAATAAGTGTACCTATGTGACAAAATCGTGTGTACCTACTCTGCCCAGCCCATAGTTCTCAACTGATTTTCGTGGTTCTTTTTTTGTTCGACGCGGAAAAATATCTAGTAGAAAGAAGAATCTAGAGTAGGTATCAAATTTAGCACCGGGGATAATATTGACAAAATATCCGATTTTTCAAAATTTCGGTTCCTTTATAGCTTACTAATTGTACCCAAGCTTTGAAATTGAGGAAAAACTCTCATTATTCCGGATTTTCATGAATTATTCTCTGTATCACCATGGAACTAATAGTGGTGCCACCATGGAGCCAGGACACCATATACAGCTTATTTCGTGTTTTTCACCTTGAATAGGTATGTGAACTTCGACGGACTGCCCAGCAGAACTAATGCATGGAACTTTGATTTTTTACTCAATCAATTTTTACTCTCCCATACCATACAAAGTGTTAGGTGAACATAAAATGAGTAATTTTGGGAATTTTGAAAATTAAATAGTACGCCATTATTTATTGCTACAGTAAACCACTGATTATCGGACTGTTAAATCCACGGTAACTACCTACCATAGTAAAGTGCATAGGAAGTATTATAGAAACATTATCGATTTGTAGTATAAATGATTTATTGACCATTAGGTAACCTCAAACTGCAAAAACAATAAATCTTGTTCATTACCAACCATTTGAATTTTTAAAAAATTAATTTAATTTTACATCTGAAGGTGAGGATGCTTGCTAGACAGAGCAGCTTTTCATTGTCTTATCAATATGATGGACAAGTTGCTTTCAAACGGTCCTGAGTGCTGGTTCAATGACTTGACTTGCTCCAGAAAAGTCTCCAGTCAAATACAATTCTGAGTAAAATCACTCCTGAAAAAAACAAAAACAAAACAAATTTAGGTTTCTATTGATAATTTCACTATAAACATGTAGGAAGAGATACAAACAACAAACATTAATTAGGAATGTGGGTCCATACACCCTTCTCTCGGAGATCTCAAAAATGGATCCGCGATCCGTCATGTGGACGTCTACCTGAGCAACAAGTTTAGTCCTTAGATTTCAACTATTCTTCTTGAGATCAATGCAAGCGACCCATACTTGGTTATTAACCAGAACAAAACACTTAAATAAAATTATGAATAATCAGGATTTTTATCAGCGAGTTCGAAATACTAAGGATAAAACGATGTTCCTATATTATTAGCCAAGTAGGCAGCTGCAGGATTCAATCCAACACTAACGTCAAAGAAGAATACTCATGTCCCTGATAATTAAAATTTAAAGAAATTCAACTCCATCAGTCATGACTTTTGGAGGGAGTGTGATAGTTTCGAGAATATTTAGTACCTACAGACATTGTTTGCTACACAAATCTGTTTCACCCTACGTACAATTTCATCTGGTATGGTATGTTTAGCCAGTAGGTATAATCTTTTTTAATAGGTTGAACATCATACTTTTTTAAAATGATTTTCTCTCGAACTCTGGACGTATTTATGGCCTAACATTGTCAAAATAGGTACCTAATCAATCAAAATTCGAAACGCTGACAAATTCTTATAGGATTTTTCACGCAGAATCGAATGAGACCACCCCCCAGTCGCTACAACCAACCGTATAGAAACTACGACGTGTAATTTCCGCTGAAAATCAGTAAAAACAATTATGATTTTCACTGGAATTTTGTTCGTATTTATTCCATAAAATTGTCAAAATAATCAGTTAAAATTCGAAACGCTCATAAATTCTTATAGGATTTTTCACGACGAATCGAATGAGACCCCTCCCAAGTCCCTACAACCATTCATATAGAAATTTCGACGAAATTTTCGATGAAAATCGTACGTTTTTTTGCACAAAATATCCCCAGAGTTCGGGAGAAAATCACTTTAAAAATTATGATCTTCAGGGAAAATCGTTTAAAACAATCGATTTTTAGGGAAATCATAGAAAAAATCATAAAATCGTATTCAAAATACGAATACGAGGGAAATCCTATTCAAAATGTGAATACGATTATATTCGTATTCATGAATAAGAATTCGCCCATCTCTGCCCAGGGCCACCAAATTAATCCTAGCATTATGAAAGGTCCTAATTTGAAGAGGATTCAAAAATCCATAATCTAAGTTACCCGTTAAATGACTAATTTAGAGCCATTTATACAATTTATAGTAATTTCGGTAAGGTTTTCTAGACGAAATGGTTTGATTCTCAACTCTATGTACCTATTCTTTCCGCTATCCTCACTACCTAATTGATATGTAAATTTCCACAAAAAACTACCTATGCGTAATGTTTGTTGGGGGAGCATGACAATTTTGTGGGACTATCCCGCGAAATGGTCATGCCCCTTCAAAAAAAAATTATCTTGCAAAAAGCAGGACGAATTAGGTAATTCTTTCTACTTACTAACCTACCTACCATTGTTTTATGCAATCTTATAATTACGTATTTCATAAGTACGGCTATGAAAGCTCATAAATGTGAAGCTGTACGAAAATAAAGTTTCAGTTTCAAGTTCAACAACTAGAAGTTTTCGATGGAATATTATTGATGACTACTCAAATAATAGGTACCTAGCTGCGAAAAGACACCTAAGTACTAGGAAGAAGTAGATAACATAATTATACTTACTTGCAAACGTTTTACTTTTCAAGGGCGTTTTGTTCTCCTGTAACTACTTCCGTCCATGTGTAGGATTCATTCGAACTCCTGTCCTTCCTTGGTGGATCATTGCTCAACAAATCAACTATTCAAACTCGGAACAACATGGAGAGAGATCATAAACGGGATGGTAGTCCAGGTAGGTAGGCACTTCACAAAAACGCCTTCGCGAAATCAAAACCTGGATTTGATAACAACTTCGGTTATCCGACACGGGAGGGGGAGGTTACAGACACAACAATAACGAGTTAGAACGAGAAAAACGTCCAGAGGACCGAGCGATGCTAGCGCTTTTGCGGATAACAAGTGCGAATAATTAACTAGCCTCTGCAATCACGAAAGTCAGCGCTATCTCTTGGTTGGCGCTGATCTGAGCTTCGAGTCCCGCGCCCCCTTAAGGAAAGTTGAAGATTTGAATGGTGTGACGTAGCTAGCCAACCGTCTTTGAAAAAAGTATCCATGCACAGAAACCCTTGGAGGACCTCTTGGATACTACAAAATATTACTCACACACGCGCGCGGCGTAGTCCTTGCCTAGTGTGTGTGCATTTATAGCGGCCCACCTTTTTAGGACGTCCCACAGTAATAGTCCGGGCAACGAAGACCAAAAAAGGGCCTGAGGTAGAAAAAAATAGAACCCAAACCAAACTTGGCACAGATGTAGGGGGGGGTATCCTTATTAACATACTAAAAGTCCTGGAGGGTGGGGCACGAGCTCGAGGGGGGGGGGGTCTCTAAAGGTCCCATTTTGGGGTTTTTCGTAAATATCTCGAAAACGGTGCGTTTCTCGATAAAACATGTCCTATAGTAAATTAAAGCTGATAAAATTCTCTACAACTTTGATTCTATACGTTTTATCAAAATTCCGAACCGTTACCGAGATATATGCATCCAAAAAAGGAGGAATTTTGAAAATTTTGTTTTTAGCTCACGTTTTCTGGATAACTTTGTTGAATTTCGTCCAAACGGTTGGTCTGAGAAGAAAAGTCTCTTAGAGAAAGTTGTAGAGCATTAAATTTCCTTGAAGAATATGTGGTTTATTGCCAATTTATCATTTACCAATCAAAAATTACGCCAATTTCAAAATTTTGCCAATTTGTGTCATTTTACTCAAATGTTGCCATTTCCTTTTTATGTGCCCTCGAACTTCAATCGTCCTTTTTTTTTGTCATCTGCCGTCATTTAATGCTATATATACGTCCACACGAATTAACAACCCAGAATTAAATACCAACAGAGGGGGGGGGGAGAGAGAGAGAGGAGGAGGTTGATATGAGAAGGTGTTGTGAAAAAGTGTTATTTCATCCTAATGACGATTTGAACTTCTTTCACCCTGGACGAGTCATTGAACGAAGTGGTATTTGTTGGGTGGTAAACGTGAGCTCAGACGGAGAAGAAGATAACGGTCGGGGCCCTTTATGACCTTGAGGGTGAGCGAACCAGGTGCAGGAATGTCCCCCTTCCCTCCGAGTTCTTCATTCCGTCCCTTCTTTCAAATCCGGGGCCCCCTTCAGTCGACGCCGTCCTTCCACGTGAAGTGCTTCTTACGTTTTCATATCAGTGTTTTATGTGATTAAACTATGGCTGAGAAGTGTTTAGTTTGTGACGAAGAGGTTGTTAGTGATTTGTGTAAAGTAGGTGAGAAAGGGATACTTGGATTGGTGAAGGCTAGTGTTTTGAGGAAAGATGGGAAAGATGAAGAGTTAAATAAAAAGAAAATTGGCGTTGTGCATGGTGCTTGCAGGAAAGACTATACCAGGAGTGACTCAATAAAAAAGTATGTGACAAAAAATCCGTCCTCCCCAGTACCCTCAACATCTGGTGCTCCACCTACATTGCGTTCAACACAACCAGCTTTTGATTTTAGAAGCAAATGTTTGTTTTGCACTGAAATTTGCGATACAGAAAAAGAAAAAAAGAAACCTGCTAGTGCCCGCCGAGTCATTTACAATGTTCGCACGACCATGTTTCACACTTCCATCATTGACCATGGACAGGCTAGAGGAGACAATTGGGGAGCCGATGTTGCAAGGCGAGTGGGAACTGTTGGGGACCTGCATGCAGCCGATGCAGTATACCATAAGGACTGTTACAGACAGTTCATGTTAAAGTCTACCTCATCAGACAAAGGGAGAGGACGCCCTCGTGATGAAGCAATTTGTGAAGCAATGGAGGAAATTTATGGTTACATAGAGGGCAATGACAACTGTCAATTCTCCATTGACGAGTTGTTGGAGCAGGTCACAGGGGAACCCCCACTTATGAAAACAGTCATTAGCAGGTTGAAGGAGAAGTATGGAGACCGCATTGTAATTAGTACACTCCAAGGAAAGAAAACAGTGATCTGCTTACGAAGTGCTGGTTATAAAATCTTGAATGACGCTTGGTATGCTGGTAGGTGTGCAGATGAACACTCAGAACGTGACAGAATTGTCAAGACAGCAGCAGAAATTATACTACAAGACGTTGAGACAATGGCCTATGACATCAGCGAGTATCCCCCCCCAGAGAATTTTTGCAGTGGGGCCGAAGATATGATTCCTCAATCTCTCCGTGTGTTCATGGACTGTATTGTAAAAAAAAAAAGATCGAGTGAATCAGTTACTACAAAATTGAGTGTTATTGCTCATGCCCTGATTGCTGTTATTCGCCCTCGTTCCTTCGTATCACCCATTCTGAACAGCATCGCTCTCTTCATATATCGAAAGTTTGGCTCAAAAAACTTGGTGAAACTTCTTTCTAAGTTGGGACTTAGTGCATCATACCACAGTGCTCAGCAGCTGGAGCTCTCGACCATGTATCAACCAACGCCCCCTCTCCCAAATGTTTTCTGTCAATACATTTTTGACAATGCAGACTACAACGTTGCTACTATCGATGGCTGGAATACTTTCCATAGCATGGGAGGCATAAAGTGCATGACACCAGGTAGCGCTCTTCCTCCATCATCAAATGTAGAAAGGGTGAAATCAGCTCCGACACAGGAAGAGCTTGGTCAGCTTGGAGTTCTTGAGCTTCAGCCATTTCAGCCTGCTGCTATCAATGCACTACAAAATGTGACTGTTGAGAACTTGAACACGTTGAATCCCATCCCATCTGACATGCTATCTCCAAGCATTGCAGATTTACTGTGGATGAGTGGCAAGTGGCTGCAGGATGCGAATCCTACAATAGAATCGCCAAACATTCCAGAATGGAAGGGATTCATGCAGTCAATTTGCAAACAGAACACAACAGAAAGAAGTTCTGTCACATTTCTTCCATTCATAAATTCCCCACCTAGTGACTACAGCACTGTGTACACTGCATTACAGTTTGCTCACCAGAACACTCAAGAGGCTGGGGCCAAAGTTTCTTTTGTAACTTTTGACCAGCCTTTATACCTTAAAGCCCGAGAGATACAGTTTGGCACAATTGTTGTCAGGCTTGGTGGATTCCACACACTCATGTCCTTTATGGGCTGCATCGGGCACACCATGGCAGGATCTGGATTGAAAGAGGTGTTGTGCCAAGTGTTTGCTACAAATTCAGTTGACAAAATGTTGACTGGCCACGCCTATAGCCGTGGTGTTCGAGCACACATTCTTGTTCAGGTGGTGTTAGCTCAGATCGTCCTTGAAGGAGCCAACATATCAACAGCTGAGAAGAGGGACATAGCCACAATTTTGAGCAACATGGATGAAATTGGTCCGGAGGAACTTGAACAGCCGTCCTTGGTATCAACTTTGAGTAAGCTGGAGAGCCGCCTGGAATCCCTTAAAAGCAATGGCCCCACTGCAGCATTATGGGTTCAATACTTCCAGATGGTAACCCTCATGAAAAAATTCATTGATTCTGAGCGTAGAGGTGATTGGTTCGGACACCTGGCCTGTGTCCAGCAGATGATACCATTCTTCCATGCCAGTGGACATTTTCACTATGCCAAATGTGCGCACATCTACGTTCAAGACATGTTGAAATTGAAGAATGATCAACCAGAGGCGTTCCAACAGTTTGCAGAGGAAGGATACTTTACTATCAACCGGACTGGCAAACCCTGGGCTGGAGTATGGTCTGACATGGTCATAGAGCAGACCCTCATGCGTTCCATGAAGAGCTCCGGTGGCCTGACACGAGGGAGAGGAATCACAGATTCCGTCCTAGCCAAGTGGATTGGTGGCTTGCCTGGAAGTTCTGCCATCTGTGCATCGTTGGAGGAGTTTGCTGGGGTAATGTTTTCCACCGGAGAACAGCATGTTGATTTGCGGGCATCACGGCAGCAGAGAGATGCCCAAGACCGTGCCAAAATTAATGAATGGTTCATCGACCATCCTCCGTTCCCTGAAATCAAGTTGCTTGTTTCTCTCTCAACCGGTCTTGTTGGCAATGAAAAAATCAATTGCCACCAAGCCCTGAACATTGGCACTTCAACCATGGAAAGCTTTCTTGGTTCAACCTTCGGGGAAATGAAACAATCCCGAAAAAATACCATCATGTCCCTAGCCAGCATGAGCTGCACTATCAAGATTGGGGGGGAAAAAGCTACAATAAACCCTTTAACAATTTTTCAACGTACTCTAATTTCGAAGAAGAGCGATGAAGATGTTGAAAAGTTATTGGGTTACGAACTCTCTCCTTTCCCTCTATCCCTCTTTAATGAGGGTGGCATGAGGAAAGGAACCAAGTCCACCCTGTATGCTGCTTTACCAGAAGAGGAAGATGCAGATCTAAATGTAACAGAAACCACAAATGTTGTGGACGGTGGTTTCCTGCTCCATCGGGTGAAGTGGAGACCTCGTTCTACAATTCTTTCCATCTGCGAGCAAACGATTTCGTACCTCATCAAACATTATGGTAACAGCTGTACCGTGGTGTTTGATGGATATGGAGACATTAATAGCACTAAGAGAGCCGAGCAGAAACGGAGAGGCCTCCTGAAAACGTCAGCCAATATCAATTTTCAAGATACAACGACCATCACCATCCAGCAGGAGCACTTCCTTGCTAATGACAGTAATAAGTCAAGACTTATTGAATTCTTGAAAAGGAGGATGTCAGCATCCAGTATCCAAACTATGGTTGCCTCAGGGGATGCTGACACAATGATTGTCAACTGTGGTATCAACAGAGCAGCTGAAAACGTGAGGGTCACCGTGATTGGGGAAGATGTAGACCTGGTGGTGCTACTAGTAGCCTTGACGCCCCCCAATCACGGCCCACTATTCTTCTTGAAGCCAGGCCGAGGGAATGTCCCCTCAAAGGTATATTGCATTCAAAGGCTGCAGAAGCTCCCTTTTGCTAAAAATATACTCCTACTTCATAGTTTCTCAGGATGTGATACAACCTCTGCAATTTATGGGAAAAGTAAAATTACAGCAGTTAAAACCTTCACTGGCAACCCCAGAGTCATAGGTGAAGCTGCTCCCTATTTCTACAACCCCTCCTCTACACCACAAGAGATTGAGAGAGCTGGCGAGGTCCTGTTCCTCACTATGTACAAGGGTCCTCCCCAACTTAATAATATCAACCAATTACGACACCACGCCTTCCTGAAAGCCTCTGTCAGGCCAAACCCCGATTTAACGTCCCTCCCACCAACCCAAGGATCAGCACTCCAGCACTCCCTACGTGTTTATCTACAGGTAAATCATTCATTGCATCTTATATACCAATAACTCACTTCCTTACTGTATTAATTGCTTTGCTAACAAATATTTTGGTATTTCTTTGCAGGTCCAACAGTGGCTTGGTAATAGTTTACAACCAACCAACTTCGGATGGGCAATGGAGGAGGATGGACTCCGTCCAGTAACTACCATCGCCCCAGTAGCACCCGAAGAAGTTTTAACTTCTATGTTCTGTCGGTGCACAACCGGATGTGGAACTCGATGCGGTTGTAGGAAAACAGGAATTGCCTGCTCGGTTGCCTGTGGGGGGTGCCATGGTACCTGCACCAACGCCGCCCCCACTGAAGCAATATCGCTGAGTGACGAAGAAGACGACTTTTGATTTACTCTGACTGTACCTACTTATCATATAATCTTGTAAATACCTTTCTTTAATACTTAGTTAATAAAATTTTTTTTCGTTTTTTTCTACATATTCTTTTTATATCAACCCCCCCCCCCCCTCTGTTGGTATTTAATTCTGGGTTGTTAATTCGTGTGGACGTATATAGCATTAAATGACGGCAGATGACAAAAAAAAAGGACGATTGAAGTTCGAGGGCACATAAAAAGGAAATGGCAACATTTGAGTAAAATGACACAAATTGGCAAAATTTTGAAATTGGCGTAATTTTTGATTGGTAAATGATAAATTGGCAATAAACCACATATTCTTCAAGGAAATTTAATGCTCTACAACTTTCTCTAAGAGACTTTTCTTCTCAGACCAACCGTTTGGACGAAATTCAACAAAGTTATCCAGAAAACGTGAGCTAAAAACAAAATTTTCAAAATTCCTCCTTTTTTGGATGCATATATCTCGGTAACGGTTCGGAATTTTGATAAAACGTATAGAATCAAAGTTGTAGAGAATTTTATCAGCTTTAATTTACTATAGGACATGTTTTATCGAGAAACGCACCGTTTTCGAGATATTTACGAAAAACCCCAAAATGGGACCTTTAGAGACCCCCCCCCCCTCGAGCTCGTGCCCCACCCTCCAGGACTTTTAGTATGTTAATAAGGATACCCCCCCCTACATCTGTGCCAAGTTTGGTTTGGGTTCTATTTTTTTCTACCTCAAACCCTTCGTTGCCCGGACTATAAGACTTGGGCGTCCTTATGCGATCGATCTGGGGAAAGGGGGGGTCAGTGCTTGAAAAACGTGCGTTTGCGGGCGTAATCTTGTAAACACTGCCCAGGCCTCAATTTCTAACCGATTTGCGTGTTTCTTTTTTGTTTGACTCAAATAACTTCCGAGTTGTACTTGATTTTACCAGAGTACCAAAATTCGCAAGGGGATGGGGTGAGTGGGGGGATAATATTCACAAAATATCCGTTTTTTCAATATTTCGGTTCCTTTACTGCTTACTAATTGTACCCAAGCTTTGAAATTGAGGAAAAATTCTCATTATACCTCCGGATTTTCATGAATTATTCTCTGTACCGCCATGGAACTAATAGTGGTGCCACCATGGTGCCACGACACCATAAACCGCATATTTCGTGGTTTTTTTTTTGTGTTTCACCTTGAATACGGATTTGAACTTCGACGGACTGCCTACTAAAACTAACAGATGAAAGTTCAAAGTTACGACGTATTTCCGCTTTGGTGCCGGACTGGCACCATTGGTGGCACTTATCCAATGGGACGTCCCCTGGAATGCATGCATTACTAAACAATATGTTTCAAACGTGTGATCTCTTTAATTAATTTTTCTACCACATGTTATAGTATCATTGGACTTAAAGTTGTAGTATATAGGTTTTCAAGGGTGCTGAATCCAAATTTGAGGTAAAAAACCTGAATTTCCGACCCACCGAAATACCCTATTCAACTCGGAGACAAAATTTGCATATTTTTCTTCAATTCATCTGTAATATACATAATAGTACTACGTTGATTTCCATTGTCCAACATTCCTTTTGCATCGATTTGCTCTCCTGCCTTCATGTTGACGAGAATGTCAGTGGAAGTCTGCATGGGAACTCTCTTTGTAGTCGCCATCATTGCTGGTAGGTTTGCCACTTCTTAACCACGCTCTTCCATCATTGGCGGAAGCTATTGTATTTTTACTTTCTCATTATACTTATCTTTCCTTTCACCTTTCTTTCAGTTAAGGGGGTGCTATTTTATTACCTGAATTTTTTATTACCTGCATTTATTTCCTAGGCCTTAATGGGGTGAAAACTCCCGGGTGTGCTGTCTATTCTGTTAGTGAAATAGTAAGACGAGTAAAATCTAGTTTAGTCAGAGTTAAAAGTAATTAAGAAAGAAATTCATTTAAAGTCAGTTATTAGGGGTCTCAACATTTAGGTACCATTTTAGGCATTTCATTCATTACTCCAGAACTCCGATCTATCTATAGATATATATATATCTATCTATCTAACATTTAGGTACCTGCATAGGAATCGGTTCTGGAGCCTTGAAATGCTCTAAAGAGTGAATCGTGGCTGGAAAAAGTAAAAATGGATTGTTTCTGCTCCCATAGTGGATAGAAGATTGAGTCAACTGGTTTAGCAGTCACACTGCCTCAAATGAACGGTATTGGAAACAGGTAAACTCATTTCCACCTCAGAGCGAAAAAGAAGCGAGAGCTATTGCATAAAAACTCAAATCTAATGGACAGACGGTATCCATCAAGGGTTGATTCAATTAAGGAACTTGTTGTCGAGCCAATCACGAAAAAAAAGTTTCGAGAGGGGGAGAAGAGTCTGGTTACCCGCTGCATCGCGGTGTTGTGAATGTTTTCCCTCAAGGGGGACCCCTGATTGGAATTCGATTCATGGAACGCGAGTAGTGTTTCTGAAACTCGGAAAATATCGCTCCGATTCGGTTCAACGGCGGGGATGTCATTGGAAAAATTACGGAAACAATTTTGTCGACAAGTGAAGTTTTGCAAGTCAAACGCAACGTATGAACGACGTGGAGATGAATTCTGCAGCTGGATGTATTCAACTGCTTCACATAAATTGAAGTTTGTGGAGAGCAGGGAGACTAATTGGAGAGCATATGAGAAAACAGTCGAACCTCGTTAAGGTTCAACGTTTGAAACTTCGGGTTACCTAAAGAAGAGTACCGAAAAATCTCGAATTTCTTTTGATCTCTGTTGTTTTTAAATTTTCTACCTTAAAAACCAATCATTTGATTATGGATAAATGTTGAGATTCGAGAAACGTACTTTGAGCTACACAAATTTGATTCGCCAAAATACCCTTAGTTTAAGTTTGTTTACTTCAAATTACTAACCGGTTCAACAGATGATGATTATGTTGTTGTTTTGTTATCCAGGCCACGAACCACCCTTCAAATAAACTCACACTCTCATAGTATTTAAACCAACAAATTCATCTCAACAAATAATTATAAAAACTTAATTTTTTCATTCCACAACAACTAAGGCAGCCATTTAAACTTCCATACATTATATTATAGGAATGCTGATGACCTTGGAAAATAACGTGAGGTCACAGGAAAATCAAGAAAAGAAGCACCAATCGACAACTGAACTAAGTAGAGATGATTACATGTTATACTGATGTTTAAGACAGACGATATTCAGGGTTTTAAGTTCTTTCAATCTCATAATATGTGGTTGTATGATTCATTGTTATTCGAGATCCATCATGGGATGGCAAATCGAACGAAATATATCGATGTAATGATCGATATATTTATATTTATTGTCAATGAGATATCGATACCTCCGATGTATCGAGGAACATAATATATCGGAAAATCTTCCTGGAAAAACGAGTTGAAGTAGTTAGTTGAATAAAAATAGTTTAAAACAATAAAAATATAATTTGGAAGATATCTATCGATGTAGGTACTTGACATATTGGAAGATCTACTTGGAAAAATTTGTTGAAGTAAGTAGGAACCTACGTGAATTGGAACCTTCCTAACATCATTTCGGAAGAAAAATATCGATATACTCGACGTATCGGAGATCCACTTGGAAAAACCGCGTTGAAGTAAGACTATTACTTATTAGGTTAAAGAATACGTAATACATATTTATTCTACTTAAAAAATTTAGTATGATAGTATGAATTATCGAAATTATCATAGTAGTTAAAAAAACTGAAAAAAAGTGCGAAAATGTCATGGTTTTTAGCGCACGTCAGTAGAACTGGGTTTTCAGGGTTGCAAATTTGGGGATAAGCTGCACTCAGAGGTCCTAACTACGTAATATACAAAATCGTTGATACCCTCACCATTGCAATGTTAGATTTATTAATTGATTGGGATATGCCTCCTACTGTAGGCAACGTCCTTCAAAACTGATAATAATTGTTGTGAAAACTTTCTTCACTTCGTACAGTAGGTAGGTTTCAATCTAGACGCGCTCCCATTACTTTTGGTTCTAGTCAAATACCTAATGGGTTTTTTTTTTAATTTTTAATCGACCTCATTGTAAGAATTTTGTCACCAGCCATTCTCTTTTTGGATCAGTAGATTTTTTTTCTATGATTTTTCAAAGTTTAGAATGTTTATGACGTCACGCGTCTCTCGTCACTGTGACGTCATAAACATTCGAAACTTTGAACAATTATAGAAAAAGGTCTTCTCACGCTAGAACGTCACGGTTGATGTCAAAATTCTCAGAATGAAGTCCACTTTAGTTTAAAAATAACAATAAACAGTTTTTCCGACTCATGCGCACACCCTATTGAGCCGTGAGCGCCCCTTTTAAAGGTGTGAACCATCCATGTACACAATCATGTTTGAGCTGAAGTTTTAAAATTATTATTATTGAAGTTTGTAAGATTGAGGTGGCCCTCCTCATCCATTAATTTTAATATTTGATACGTGTTGGAAACAAGTCGCGATATTGACCGATAATATAGGTTCTCTATATCTATATGTCAAACGTAATATATCGATATATCGTTGCCATTCTTAGATCCATCATTCACCTAAGCGATTGTCTGGAGTGATGGTCTACCCTCACCAGCGACTCTACAGTCGACACTCTTCTCTTCCTCCGCCTACTCTGCCTAAAAAGACTACTCTCAAACCCGCTCGATTCCAAACTAGGTCAATTTTTCGATCCCGAAATCTCGACGGGCTCACAATATTCAATTTATGACCCTCGAGGGGTGTCGAAGGGTTTTGCAGTTTCTGAAAGCTTAAAAGCCCGCCCCGGAGTTAAGCCGCTTGGTCGTCGGATAAAGGCAACAAATCGAGGGCCATTAATCTTCATCAAGGCGCGACGCGAGGGCTCGAGAACGACACAAAGCGCGTCACGTTTGACACGACCCGAAACTTGTGAATTACTGATGCGAGCATTTGTCATTTACGCTTTGAAACCACAATATTTTCGACGGTAATGATCGAAAGGACAACACAAATCACTGGAAAGCAATACAAAGTACAATTTATAGCTGGTTTTCTAACTTATCACTAGTGAGCCCATACCCACTCACAAGGTACAATATATTTCATGTTAAATAAAATACAGCTTTACAAATCATATATCAACGATTTCACCCAGTCAGTTATGAATTTCGTAGGTTTGTTGACGCAAAAATGCGATTGTGCTGCGTTCGATTGTTTGCTCCGCGATAATTTTGACGCACTTGCACATTTTTTTGTTGTGTTAGTGAATATCTACGACACTCGAAACTAACATGCCATCTTCGTCAGTTCGTAATGGCTTAAAGGCACCATCAATCGGGAGTGATGAGCGAATATAATTAATCGATACAGCGACAGCATATTCTACTCTTTATCAATGGAATTTCCGGCATTCTCAGGCAAGCTACCGATTCAACACTTTGCCACAAGGCGTATCGTTTCTAATGCAGCAGTCGAATATGAAAAAGGCTGATTTTCACGTTCGATAGTTGGGACGATATTATTCCCCATACCTCAGTTGTGCGTGGTTGGTGTAGTTTTCTTCATACCATATCAATTGAGCATCAATTTTCGAGCGACGGACTTTGCCTACTTCTTCCAACTACTTACACTACATTCAGAACTCTGCAATGACTCACTCGGACAACTAAAAGGGTTTCCCCAGTTCCCCTCCTGTGATACCGCCCAATTTTCATCGTTCCATTTCATGTAATGAATAAAAAAGAACATCCAAGGTACGGCCCTTCCTGTTTCCAGTGACATTATCTTAGGGGGCTGCGCGAAGGACCCCCCTTTTCGCTGTACCCTGAAACTCCGGGGAGGTGTGTAATGGCCTAGAAATAAATCGATATTTCACTGGCATTTCTTTTATCTCTCGGCCATTCCTCACTCCCTCGCTTCTTCATAGCTCACCCAGCTCCCTCGTTTTCGACCTGTTTGGGGCTCGGTTTTCTATTCCCACTCCCTGGGACCTGGGCCAACTTTTCGAAGACGAACTACGTGGTACGGCGGTGGATACGATATTCATATATCAGGGTGTCCTGAGCTGCAATATATGAACAGGCTTCAGTTCTTGTAATTCCCTCTGCCATTGTACTACTTCACCACTGAGCGTCCCTCAAATCCAACAAAACCTCATTTTTTCTACATATTCATAAAAATGCTACAAAAGCCCCATCATGAATCACCATCTACACTATAATGTACACTCAATAATATTCAAAAATATTTGTATTACCTTCTTGACGCCTAAGAATTGAAATGGAAAAATCCATTAAGTTGGGATTTTTTTTTTGGATTTCGGTTCATAGGTCTTCAAATAATTTGAAATTGTGCTTCTGTGCAATTTCCCCCTGAATAATTTTTGGGATTAAAACAAACTGAGAGAATTTCAAATTAGAAGCGCATTTTTCCCATTCTGCAGTACCGAAGGAACTTTTCAACATTGAGCCATGACTTGAGCAGTTCAAGAATTCAAATATATTCGTAAAGGTATTCATGTATCAAAGGTATAAGTAGGTGCCTATCTAAAGTTGTACAAAACCCTGTTCTCTCCAAGTGTTCTGCTCCACAGTTTTCGACTAATGACACAAAAATTTGGATTTTGACTCTATTGAAGTTTCAATCCAATGAATCAAAGAACCGGTAGAAGTTTCCATTGTAATGGCATTTCCTTGATTTTTTACCTTTCAACTTCGGACCATATTTCCAACAGTAGTTTTATGAATCCTATTATCTAATTTCCTACTAACTGCAGGTTACAACAAGCGTAACACAGCTATACTACAGTCGTAGGACATGTGTCTTAACAAGATACATCTGAACAATACCAATGGTTTTTGCCCTTTTGAAAAATTGGATTCGTCAGAGCAGAAGAGGAATACCAATGAACAGGTAGATTCAATATCAGAACGACGCTTAAAGAGGTGCCTGTAAATAAAGTTTTGAGTAGAAACTAAATGTGATTTTTAAAACAATTTTCGAATTTTGTATCAATTTATTAACAGCGTAGCTTCCTAGTTTGAAGTAGATCATGATATTGACTGGATAACTAGTCTACACCCCTCATTGATGTACAATTCTGCAGAAGTACAGGGCTTGAGTAGTTTGCTGGTCAGCTGCATCGTGGATAAAGTTCTACCTCATTGTGAATGGCAATCTTCCTACTCGTTCACCTACTGATATGCTCTCGCCAAAGGTTCAGAAGTAGTAAACTTCACAGGACAGCTCGGTGGCTTCGGGTTTCTTCTGCTTTTTGATCAACTTTTCCACCGTTTCAGAGGCGAAATAGCCCTCATTTGATGACCTCCATGATGAAAAGAGTTGAAGAGGCGGCCCTTTGCGGGACTTTGGCCGGACCTGAAGGGCCGAAACGGCTAAGGGCAGAGCTTCCGGAGGCGGGCCCTACAACCCAGCAGTAATTAAGTAGGAAATTGAGCTTGAAAGCGGTGCCAGGATTAGACCGCAAGGCCTCGTCTTTGTTATTTATCACTTAGAACGCTCAAATAACTTTCACCTTCACTTTTAGCTCGGGAAAATTATTTTCATTTCATTCGACCTCTTAGCTTTCCTTTTGGCAAGCTGAGGGTTTCTTTGAATTCATCCCGTGAACCTCTTCAGTTACTACTGAAGGAAAAGGTTCAAAGATGTGAAAAGTAAACCTATTTTTCTTTGCCTTATGAAGTTCCAAGGTTCGTAGATTTCTCAGATTCTGTAGAGTAGGGAGGACTTTGCTCCTCATGTTTGTTACTCTTGAAAAGTGAACTATCAATCAGTAGTGCGATCTTTTTGCAATGAAAAGTTGTAGTTGTTAGTAACAATTTCGTTCTATCCAACTGAGTAGATCCGTTTTTATTATATTCTCAGTTTAATACTTTGGCTTGTATGGTACCTAGGTATGGTACCTACTGTGGATACGCACTTAAGTAGGATAATTCTTTAACTAATTTCCATAATGCTATTGAGGAATATTATTTTCTTCAGCAGCATCGCGGAGCTCTTTTAATGTGGAGACAGAGTTAGATAAGCAGCTTGAGGATATTATTTACCTCATAAAGTGGGACTTATAGAATTTGTTGGTTCTTCAGCACTAATTATAGGTACTAACTAAATGTTTGGGTGTGAAACATGAATTTCTCAATCAAGTTGCAGTGGTTTCCTACATCAAGGAACAACAGTACGATTGGGAGTTCTTTTCAAATTATGTGGATTCTTCAGGATACGTTGCTATTATCCTGGAAATCCCCTCCTTATTGGATTGCTAATTCATCAGCAGGTATCCTGGAACCAACTCCAACTCTACTTCAAATCAAAGCGTATTCTTATTTTATCGAGCGAAATCGATTTCTTTGGAACATCATTTACACTTCCAATGTTCTTGAAAGGTTGTTCTCTTAGGGCTAGGGAAATTGAATTTACCTATACAGGACAATTCAGGAACTATCACACGTAATTCTAAGATCTATTACTTCTCTTCAAAATTGACGGATGATTGCCCTGGATCCTATACAATATTCACTCGATTTGGGAAATTCTAGATTATTGGTCAATAAGAAATTGTAGTGGAGACGCATTCACGCCTACAGATGCGCACACGGTGCCGCTACTCCACAGAAATGAATGACTGTTTGGAGGACTAACCGGCAGAATAATGTCATGTTTTCTTGAGGTTTTGTTCGAAACATAAGTACTGCTTTGTACAGACAGTCACGTAACCAAAATTGAGAAAGCTCGACAATTTCGATTTTGGGAAGACTAAAATTCTTTCTTTACCTTCGTAGAGAAGAATCCAAGAAGAAGATTACTAAAAATCAAGTAAATTCAACGTGCTCTCAGTAGAGACAAATCTTAAGTTTCCACGTGGCAGATGAGAAGCTGGTGGGCTGGTGTGGCTTGGAGTGGTAGACTTGGGTGGGTCAAATTGCCCAACAGCAGATTTGCGAGGTAATAATATACAAAATAATCCCAGAAACTTTAGGTAGTTGAGTCCCACGCCTGTTTTCTCCATCAATATTGTACCCGTGAATATGTTGAATCCTCTCATTCAGGCAGCTTTTGGAAGCTTCTCCCTGAAAAGTTGTTTTATCATTAACCAGTATATCTGGCGGATAAGAAAACAATGTTCAACTCAGACTAAGAGATTGTGATGAAATAAGAGGGGGGGGGGGGGGTGCTGTGGACGTTGTTGTTGTTGAATAGGTGACAAGATGAAGGGTTGTGGCAGCGTGTGGAGATCCCTATAAATTTGCAAGTGATCTCAGTTTTCTCGGGTGAGAGAAGCGACATGAAGTTTGTGAGAACAACTCGTTACCTGATGGGTTGACAGAATCGCAGGTTTTCACGAGTAGAGGGGAACAGGAGGTGGATCGGGCTGTCAAAGTTTCAAGCTGTGGTAGGAGAGAGGCTTTAGTGTCACCATGTGGTCGGTCAACCCACCTGTAACTTCTCTGCATTATTCTACTCTGTCCCATTTGCAAAAAAGATGATCTATCGGTTACCCCTTTCTCGAGGCTTCCCAATGTTTCTAATCTCTCGAAATCAGACCTTCTCGCAGGCTCCGTCTTGAGTCCTCCATTCTTTGCCCTTCTATCCTCACATCCTAATTATCAGCACTAGTTTCCTAATTATCCAAGACCATTGTCGCTGACCGATCCATAAATAATCCTCCTTTTAATGTCATAATGTTACGCAAAGCTCTATTTTGGACCTCCTTGATGAGAGGATGTCAACTGCTTTACCAACGGTTTCAAGGTACGAAAAAACGTAACGGTTTGATATTTTTCTAGATTAGCAAACATAATTACGATTATAAATGCATTTCTATTTCTGTTGATATTTTTACTTCTGATGGAGTGAAATTTTTGGCAATTGAGTTCACTCGGAAGAGAAATAAGAAATGAACCAACGGCCACACGCCGTACAATCATGTCTTGGGATGGGAATTTCATTCTCTTCGAAGAGCATTGTTGTTGAATGAAGAGCTTTCTATGTTGTCCTATGCGTGTAATTGTTCATGTTTACGGTGATTTTTAAATTATTCTTCCTCACGTATCTCTATCATTACAGTAGTTAACGACACCGACTTATCTCTGCGCTGTCTCACGCACAGTCCATATCACGAATTCCGCTTCATCTCTTTGTTTAATCGACTCTCCCTTCCGAGGAGGCGTATCACTTAATCTAAAGCTGCCAACGTAATCACTGGTGTCACGAACAGACAGGCGCTAGATGCTCCGATGACGACCACTGGGGGTCTTTCTTTGCCTGAACCGCATACGAAAGAGAAGTTCAAATACACTTTTCCACATTGAATTCAACATTTTCCGATTTAAATCCAAAATTTTCCAGCATTAAACTTTTTCCAAACATTTTTCAAATTCTGCTAACTGGGTGTGGCACGTAGTTTTTTTTTCGGGAGTGGGAAAACTTTTAAGAGTGGAGGGAAAGTTTCACCCCCAATGTGTTGGACTCACATGACTTGGGTCTACCAACTAAAACCCCTTTCCCTCTGCTCAGGACTCACCCCGGAACCAATTGTACTGTATTATTTCAGGGTGAGCCCTTTTTTTGTGCCTAAAAGCTGCTCCTACTTCTGCTTTCCAGTCCAATATCCGATCTCTCGATCATTTCTATTCCTCTTATTCTTCCTCCCATCTTCCATTCAGCTTTTTTGCTTTGATGACTGCTGTGACAAATACTGCCATTGCGTCCCAGTTCGACTTGTTCCCAATCACCTCATGTATGATTGTTTGTGGACGCTATGTTCCAATGACCTCTCCTGAGCTCATCCTCATATCCTCATATATTGATTGTGGGCATGTGAAGAAGGTATGGCAGACATCATCCTCCTCTATCCCGCAATTTTTTTTTTTCCAAACTCCCCTCAAAGAAAAGAAATGTCTTTTTCGACGGAGGGGGCACGCCATGAATGAAAAAGAAATAAATAAATCAAATAGAATGGGGAGGACGCCCAGGACTCACCCGACGCCGGCCCTAGGGATGAGGGAAGATGAGGAAGGTGGGGGTGGGAGATAGGGATTGAGGGAAGTGCCTCTACAAAACGACCACCAGTTCAAATACGAGCCGAGCAGGACACGGGTGGTGATACCACGGAGTACGCCTACCGAGATGCCCAACTCGCGCAACTCCGTGGCACTTTTCCCGCACCACACCCCGCGCCATGATAAGGTTGCAGCCATCACCCTGATGTTGTTGGGTGCCACTCCTTTTAGCTCCGACACCGCTTGCCGTAAATCATCTCTGTCATACTTTCTTATCTTAGCCCGCCAAGTCTGCTCCATGTCCAAGCTGCCATTGACAACTTGGACATCCAGGATAATGCAAGACTGGTCGGGCTTGACGGCAACGATGTCGGGCTTCTTACCCTGGTCACTTGGCATGTGATACAATCTCTCCCTTTCAACATCCCAGCCGCTAGATGACAAAGCACCTGCTATCTGCTTGGCGACCGCATCATGACGTAGAATGCGGCCCCCATCAGTCCGAGGACACTGCTGCAATACATGATAAAGATGTTCATTTCCACTCCAACAGGCACGGCAAAGGGGTAGAGTTGTCCCGCGACTACCTCTCGAACACCGTACCGCAGTTGGCAGAGTTGCCATGCGGACGGCGTGGAAGTGTCGGTAGTCACGGGCCCCAATGCCCTCCGAAGCCCAATCTACCCATTGGGAAGAGACTAGGCTTTCGGAGCACTGTCGGAGTTCTTTACCATCTACTGACTCATGCAGGGCAGCAGCAAACTCGGCAGACTCAGCAGACTGCACTCTGGGTCAGTGGCTTTCCTAATCTCTACTAAGAAAGAGCGGAGTGAGGTAATAATTCACCTCCCCTATGTGACAAATAGCTTCCTCGTATCCATAACTCGACTGTAGAGATGATCCGATGCGTTCAAGATGCATAGTGGTTAATCTCAAAACATCAATTTCTAAGTGCCTTGCACTACTCTCACAGGGGACTCAACACGTCAACCCGCACAATCTATGAATATTGTAGGAAAATTTAGAAGTTATTGCTGTCCCGAGGATTTCACGTTTACGCATGCGCACAAAATTTTCAATTCGGGGGCCATGATTTCCATATGGGACCATCTCCTGAAAATTTCATCTAAATCAGATGAGAAATGTAGAAGTTACGGCTGTAACAAGGAATTCACGTTTGCGCATGCTCAGCGGCTACTGTCAGTCGGGGAGTAACGATTTTCATAGGGGACTATCTACATGCCAATCTGCACAATCTCTGAGAATTTCACTGAAATCAGATGTGAAATGTAGAAGTTATGGCTGTGGCAAGGAGTTCATGACAGACACTGAACCAAAATTGTTCAGGAAGGTCTGAAACGTAAAACGCGAGTGGAAGTTTTGATTTTGGAGAACATGTTTTTCTTTATCGATTATTTGCCACCAACTATTCTTTAGGTTGTTCCTCAGATCACATACCGTCTGAAATATATAGACTGCTCAAATAAAATTCAACAATTTCCAATTGGACTCGACATTCTCGAAATCGAACTCAGCATTTTTCAAATTGAACTTTTTCCACATTGGTTTCTCAACATTACCAGTGGTTCTGAAACAAGCCCCTTATGGGTAGGTTGGCTACTGATATTAAAACCTTGGGAGTTCAACGTGCCGGAAGGTTACGGACTACGTGACATTGCATTCGCGGTCGAACAGCGCCAGTCATTACGGTCATATTGTGTTTGGACAACACCTAACGAGTTGACGTGAATGGGAACGAGAAAACACATCGTAGTCTAAAGGTTGACGCGTTTTCTTCACCTCTATTCAGACTAACTTCTTTCATTACAACCCGAAGAACAGAAGTA
The DNA here is from genome assembly GCA_009739505.2 of Apolygus lucorum. Lineage (NCBI taxonomy): Eukaryota > Metazoa > Arthropoda > Insecta > Hemiptera > Miridae > Apolygus > Apolygus lucorum. The sequence goes on from CM019177.2 coordinate 3,364,310, forward strand.
CTGATAACCGAGAGCTAAACAAATCCACCGAGCTCCCATTAGTCATAACGAAAAGGTGGCTTTTAAACGAAAAGACTCACCATCGCGGCTTTCGTTTTGAATAGGTGGGGACACGGATGACGTCTCTGATCGTTGTGTATTCAACAGTTGACTGATTACTACCACAAGAAATGACCTATTTTTCCGTCATCATCATGGAGTCAGGTTTTATCCAACTCTCGTTGCATTTACGTAATTTGGTATTTATTTTGTCACCGTTACCTACGTGTTGATTTTGGGTTCATTTTGGTTTATTATTTTCAAAAATGAACTTTTGGAATCGACCAAGAAAAATTGTTGTTAACTCCCCCCCCCCCCCCTCAAAATTGGTTGGTTTACGTTTCAAGGTTCGTAGAATCCAAAAATCGAATAAAAATTTGGCCGTCCGTCCGCCGTACGCGGCACTTTCCCCACTTAGCATTGACCAATTTTGATGAAATTTGGAATGTAGGCTCCATTTGGGGTCTAGTTGTGCCCCGAATATTTTGGTTGATGTAGGTCACACTAAAGGTGATTGGAGCAACTGGAGAGGGATATGGCATGGCAAGTCAACCAAGGATATGATTAGGGCTGGTTACCCACTGTTTATCCTAGAGTGGATGACCACCCGAGTCCTAACAGGAGGATCATTCATCCGGTCTAAATTCAGGGTTACGGCCACACGTCGGCGTGCCGCGGCTAGAGCAAATGGACCCCGTGGGACTTGGAGCTGAACTCGAACCCCATGGGGAGGAGAAGCGTCGACTGATGGCATAGCCGGAAGAGGCTCAATCCTCCCTCCATCATTCGTGGGATAAGGTGAATCAACCTTGTCCCTCACCCCAATTTCCGAGGTCGGATCTCGGACCCTGATACCAAGCAGCCAGATGGACATGACTGCTGAGTGCTGAAAGTGCTGATACAATACTATGATGTAAATATTTATGTTAACTCAAAACATTTTGATATAAAGGTATTGTTTTTCCATAAATTTAAGATTGTATAGAATTTTTTGAGACCACGCGGAGCTCCGTACGACAAACCGTTCGCTCCCTCCGAGAATTCAAGGGTTGGAGTTACGATAAGTCAGAAACAGGAGTTTGAATCGCACAAGAGGCCTAATACCCGTTCAAATGTTCGCTGACCGAAATACGATCGAAGTTTTTCTTCAAGTTGGTTGGTGGTAACAATGACAAAGCCCTGTTCTTTGCAGACGAGTGATCTATATAGAAAAATAATGAACCTTTGTGTAATAATTTGCAGAGTTTTTTTTTTTTTTTTTCAAAGTCAAGAATATTTTTGAGATGACCCAGAAGACCCTGAGGAAAGGAAGAAGGACATTTTGACGGTGCTACAGTCCTGTAGAAAATATTGGGACATGGTGCTCCCGCTCTAGCAATCTCCCTTCCAAGTACTGACCTCAGCCTTACTTTTCTCAACACCTCACATTCCTACCAGGTTATCACAGAAAAAACCTTTCCACCATCTCTCTTCACAATCGAGAATGGAGGAATCCTGGTGGACACGGTTATACACATTCGCACGCGCGCGCTTCCTACTCGTCCTTGGTCTGAAATAATCTTCCTAGATTACAATGTAGTTACTGCTTACCGTTCGTGAGGCCTTGAAAACTAGCAATTTTCCGCTGTTTGGCTCCATAACCATACTTAGAGCGTCCATTACACGATTTTACTATTCACCGTTACCTATCTGGTTACTGTTGACTGAAATCGCGACAACTTCTGGAATCCGGTTAGGTTGGTTATACATGCATGTACATTCATATATACGAGCACACTTCAAAACCTGCATACAGTTCACAACGACCTGTCGATCAGTTGTAATTTAGACGAAGGACGAAATAAAATTTTTCCAAGCAAGAAAAAAACGCTGCAAATTATTTCACAAAGGTTTATCATTTTCCTGTATAGATCATTCGTCTGCGAAGATCACAGCTTTTCCATTGTCACTATTTATTTATTTATTGTTTTTTACCTAACAACCATAGGTACCTACTACCTACCTACTAGGGCATTTTTGAAAATTTCAATTCATTTATTTCCATTTGGATTCCTAAATGAAGGGTGATAAAGCTGTGATCTTTGCATTCATACGCAGTACGGTGTGTTAATGGGGTAGAAACGGCTGTATATTATAAATTCATGTATAAGTTTAGTGCTTTCCAACGAATGGTGAACGATTTTTCTTCGAACTCCAACGACGAAGATAGCAATTTACTTACACGAAGTTCCGTAGCAACGAATTGTTTGCAAGTAAAAATCATTAAAAACTAACTGTAACGCTTTTTCGTTTATGTGCCAAAGTAAAAAAATGTCAAAAAGTATACTGGAAAGAAACTTTGAAAAAATTGAAGAGAACTGGAGTTGGTTATTCTTATTATTATATCCGAACCCTACGATTTGCAGATCATTATCGTTTTCTACATCTTAATTATTTAAAAAAAATTGTTGCTTCAATTTTTTTATCTTTTTTGAAAATAATGAACCGAACAAAATTAAATTGCTACAGGCAGGCAGGTAGGTACAACTTTTCGTTTCAGAAATCTACATAATAGAATAGCCTTCTATAATATAGATAATAGAATAATTCTATTATATTATAATAGAATCCTACTAATCCAAAATGTAATCAGGAGTTCCTTCTGACTAATCAGTGATTTCTCAACCATATGGCAGCGATATGTGAATAAAAAGTTGAATTGTTGTCAATAAGTAGTGTTTTTGAAACATAATTTTTTCATCGACTGATAGTATAGTAATAGTACTATTACTAGAGAATAGTTTGGAACTTGCCTGAATAGTAGGGCAGTCAGTGGATTTGGGGAAGTTGATACTCTGACATCTAGCTTCTAATTCCTTTTTGCATTACTATATCAGATTTTACTATCCTATTTAGGATTCATCTGGAAATTCTGGATTATACAATCAATATAAATACTAATACTACTGATTATCTTGTCACATAGAATACACTCAGACTTCCAAAATGATTTTGGCAAAATCTAGGAGTACAGGAATCATTGAAGAATGAGTAAAAACGTCTATTCGTCCCCTTGGAGTAATAAACAAGAGCTTTTGACCAGTTTGTTTTTGCTGATCAGTAAAATCTGGATCATAAAATGCTAATATAGTTTTCAATTTGGAAGAAAACATGACATCCACCAACCAGACCTGAAAAACAGGCTTAAAATAAAAAATTTTTGTTTAAATACCTTATTATTCAATATTGAATCAGAGCTATAATTAATGTTCTCTTTTGTTTGAAGTATTTGTTGGTGATGTTACTTAGTCGGTTACCACACCCTATAATGTTTACTTACATCAGTTTCGAATGAGTCGTGGCTGTTCTCAAAGGAATTGCCATTTGTACAAAAACGGATCCAACTCTGTCAACTTTCTTAGATAAGAACAAAGCGCAGGGTTCGGAAGTTACTAAGGGCCCGCCCGCTTCTTCTCCTTTATTTCTCCCACTTCTTCCCCCTGTTCTTCTCCTTTCAAACTCGTGAGCCGTTTGAGGGATAATTACGCCATTTAGAGTCTGAGGAAATTCTTTTTGTACTGAGAGCAGCGTTGTTTCGATAACTGCAATAAGCAAATCTTCAAAGAGCCATTTCATCATGATTCAAACGAAGGGTACGATATTGTTATCATGATGTACAATGAACCCCTTATATCCATCAAGAAAAAAAAGCAGTGTTCTTCCATAATATTACTACAAAGTGAACTCTCGATTTGACTCTCCATGAACTAAGCTGGTAGCTAGTTTTGAAAAGTACATTTACAATTTACTGCAATACCTTTTAATTTGTAAAATTCAAAATATAGGTAAGTACCGAATTCGATCGTAATTTTCACCTGTTGTCTTATAGCGTGATTAGTCGGAGGGAGGAAATTTGAACCAAGCGAGGGGTGTGAATTAATTAGTCGACTACAACGAAAACCTCCAGGAAGCAGATTTGAATGGGAGGAGGAGGTTGATATCTTCAAGTACACTCCCAACATCTCATACCTGAAGCGTGAGGCCGAACAATACGATGAAATGAGCGGGGAGATTGAGAACAATTCGTGGCTTCGGGACGTCGAGAGGTAACTTGCATGCGTACATATTTCATGTACCTGCGTATGAAGATGTATAAAGCCGGGGGGTACCAACGGGAAGCTGTCTCCGTTCATTCATACTCGAGAAAGTGTTGGTGCGCGTTTTCATACAGAGGAGGAATTCACCGTGAAGAGGTCGTCCGTGTCTGAATTGAAAGGCTTTTCCACTGATTTCTGATTGTTGCCGATGGTGCAGAGGCCATGAATATCGTGGATACCATTTTTCCCTTATTCTAGGCGTGTTACATCCAAATGAATAAATGGAGAAAATTAATTTGAGACTGCTAAATAAACTTCTTTTTATAGGATTTGATTGATTGAAATATGAATTTTGGTTTATTATTTTCAATAATAAGCCTTTGGAATCGAGCAAGAAAAAAAAAATTTTAACCCCCCCTCAAAATTTGATGTTTTACGTTTCAAGGTACGTAGAATCCGAAAATCGAATAAAAAAATTTCCGTCCGTCCGCCGTACGCCGTACGCCGTCCGCCGTCCGCCGTACGCGGCACTTTTCTTAGCAACACTGGACCGATTTGGTTCAAATTTGGTATATGGGCTCCATTTGGGGTCTAGTTGTGCCGCGAAGCTTTTGGTTGATGTAGGTCACTTCTAAGGGGTGAAAATTAAGGGTTGAAAATTTCAAGAGTGCCCTAGCTCGAAAACTCTCGAAATAAAGGTATCGTTTTTTCACCAATTTTAAATAGTACAGAATTTTTAAAAATTTTTGAGACCACCCGGAGCTCTGTAGGACAAACCGTTCGGTCCCTACGAGTATTTGAAGGTTTTCCTTCGATAAAACAGAATCATGAGTGTGAATCGCAAAAGAGGTCTAATCGCCGTTCAAATTTTATCTGACTAAAATGCGATCGCTGTTCATTTCTTCGATTTGTATACAGTTTTGCCTTCTGCGTAACCAGTAATCAAATTTCCATATCAAGCTTTCTATTTTTCGTATCGAGTGTGAAGCGTTTAGTTCTTTCTAATAAACTTGATTGTGAAGGTGTGAAGCCATTATAGTGTGGTAGGTAGTATCTACCAATAGGTAGGTGTGGTAGGTAAAAAAAAAATTGGTAGGTAAAACAATGTTTGTAGGTAAAAAACGCTGCAAATCATTGCTCACTGATCAGCTGAGTGAGCTCCGAAGCCATTTTCAATGCTATTGAATGGAAGTGCTCTTCCAGGCGTCTCCAGCATTCGAGGAGATCTTCTTCACTCCTCACATCACTGATCAGCTGAGTGAGCTCCAAAGCCATTTTCAATCCTATTGAATGGAGGTGCTCTTCCAGGCGTCTCCAGCATTCGAGGAGATCTTCTTCACTCCTCACATCACTGATCAGCTGAGTGAGCTCGAAAGCCATTTTCAATCCTATTGAATGGAAGTGCTCTTCCAGTCGTCTCCAGCATTCGAGGAGATCTTCTTCACTCTTCTGATCACTGATCAGCTGAGTGAGCTCCGAAGCCATTTTCAATCCTATTGAACGCAGGAGCTGAAATTTGAGAGGGAAGGTCAAGGGAGAATACAGATGGTGGTAGGTGCTATTGATGGAGAAGATGGATCAATGGATGGATTGATGGATGGATTGGATGGATTGGGATGGTGGATCTATACAGAAGGATGATCTATACAGAAAATAATAAACCTTTGAGCAATGATTTGCAGCGTTTTCAATATTTTCAAAACATGAATTCATATTTATTTCAATGAATAATTTTAATGAATAGCATATTTCAATAACCTATTCATTGTCTAAATCCGTATTATAAATGAAGATTTTGTACAATTGTTTTTAGGACTGATGATGGGGTTCTGGAAGAGAAGTTTATTTGGCAGAGGGGTCTCGAATTAATTTTCTCCGTTTATTTATTTGGATGTAACACGCCTAGAATAAGGCAAAAATGGTATCCTTGATATACATGGCCTCTGCTTTTCCACTTTTTTGGAAGGCTGTCACGAAGCTGATCTCCAATCTCCCAAGTTTTTACAAATCTATTATTGATTTATTCTAGGTGTAATTGTGTATTCATCTTGTATGTATAGGTAAGTAGTTCAATTATTTAAAAAAATAATAAAAATTCGATCATAACATTTCATTTGACCAAAAACCGTCCTTGTTTAACAGAGACACATTTTAGCAGGAAAATAATTGAATTTCAATCTTGAAATCTCAATCTCATTTGGCAATTTTCTTAAAAAATAAAGAAAATCTTGGATTATAAAAAAAATGTTGCCATGGTTTGACTTAATGCAATTTAACTCTTCGATTTATTTAAATAATCATGTGTTGTTATCAATATAATATTATACATGAATGGTGTAAATAATAGTTTCTTATCTTGGCAATGTTATGTATATCTTATCTACCCAATGTTTCTACCGTATTCATGGGACTTGTGTAATAATTTTCGCTCTTTCGGGTGTGTTATCGCTTTTCGGCATCACAGTCACTGATTTGTCGACCAGGGCTCTTTCGTCCTCCATTTCTATCAAGCTCGCTCTTTCTACTGGTTCTGTGTAATGCTATCACCCAAGCTAGGTGGTAAGCTGACCTGCGCGACTGGATCAGGATATTGTGGGTTCCAAACCTTGCTTGTACCTGTAGGACCCTATAATTTATTTAAAATTCTCGAAATTGGTGCCACTATTAAGGAATAAATTCCTCTAGATATATTCATTTTTTTTTTTTTTTATTCTTAATCTTTTTTTTGGCAACCAATATCAATGAATAAAGGAATCAAAATGTGGGGAACGGAAAACTTAAAATTTATAAATCCACCAGTTAGCCTGAAATATATTGCTGATTTCACACTAATGACCCAAGGAATCTGTGCCTCCAGCGCGCCATATTTCTTAATTAAAATCTCTGTTAGAGTGCAGGTCTCTCATCAGTTTGGATTTGAGTTCATCCTGAACATTGCAGTGTTGAAACTCCTTTGATGAATTCACCTTCATTGTGAGTGTTCGAGCGTACCGCAAATCTTGGTTTCCATCGGATTATGAACTTCCCTCTGATCTGATTAAATCGAAATCTCGTCTGGGAGAAAATGTTACGTTACAAAATGTTTCTCTATCCGTTCAACTTTCAGAACCGTGGATATCTGGACCTCGGAATCCGAACCCATCTCGTTAATTTATTCTTCTCAGAACGCGCAGGGAAGTGATTAGAGAGGATTGAATTTTCCCGAAACCACTAACGGGTTTCCCGTAAAACGATCTCCAGAGAGACCCCTCGCATCCTTTTCTCTCAGCATCCTCTGAACTGAATTGTAACTGCGGGAAATAGTCCGAGGAAATACGAGGATAGTTTCCATAGAAATTCTCTCTAGACTGCTGCGCCATCTCGCACTTTTTTTCCACCCACGTTCACCACAAATTTAGTCGGAGACTTTAATTCCTCGTTAATTAGTATTCTCATGGCTGGCTATCGCTCGGTTACACAGTAACTGCTGGATGTGATCGGGATCGCTAAGAAGTACCTCTTCTTCTTCGAGGACTCTTTGAACCCATTTTAGGTTGCTCATACATTTTGTAGAAGGAATTTATTTTTCATTCTCAAATCTTCCAAGAGTTTCATTGGTAGGTGGGTAGTTGGAGATTGAAGATTTGATGTACAAGGTGTGCATCGCACAACCACGCACAATCAAGATCAACTTTGCTTTTTGACCAATTGGAACCCCGATTTTTATTGCAGATTTGGATTCTACGTCAAATTTTATGAACATTTTACTTCCACATTTTTTTTTTTAATTCGGTTCACCGATTTTCCGAGGAATTTTTTCCGAGCAGTGTTTCCTTCATGAATTATTTCTTCTTTGTGCAGCTTGGCACAATTTTATGAATTTTACAATTTTTTTAGTTTTTGTTGGGATTGATTATCACTCTTCATAAGAAAATCGGTTATTTCCTCCTCAAAAAGTGACTTTTTTTGCAGGAAATGCGGTATAATGAAACCAAAGCGAGAAAGGGATATCACCACAAGATTCAGCGTAGAAAAACAGTGCTTAGCGAGGTGCCACACTTAAGGTCTACCTTCAGCACAATCTCTGGGTTGCGCATCTTTGAGTGCTCGCTGAGCGGGTTGCGCTCGTTCAGAAAAAAAAAGTTGTCGAAGTAAAACGTTAATAACATTTGACGTAGAATCCGAATATGCAATAAAAAAATCCCTCTTAAAAAACAAAGTTGATCTTTGTTGCGCGATTGCAGCAACATTTTGCCATTTTTGAATTTTACGCAAAAAATTATGAAGATAGCGTTGTTCCGATTTTTTTCGTCCACAGTTAGAGAAAATAAGGGGGGGGGGGGGGGGCGTGGTTACTGGGACACCCTGTATATTCATCACAATCGTGGCTATTTAATTAATTTTCTCAGTACCGGTGGGATGATCATCACTCTATTGATGATCCGATCTGCGAATGGTCAGATTACTGTTGCCCTTGGCTGTATGTAGTGCTTACCAAGGGTTCAATTTCTTCCTTATTGAAGAAATTGAAAAAATATATTATATTTTTCCAAACTGAGGGACGAATTTGTTCCAATTATGTTCGTCTATACTTACCGAGATGGATCTATAATTGTATTCGCAAAGCTCTGATAGGCATAATGTAAAAGTTTTTATTCAAGGGATCAATATTTTCGACCTGATGAACGAATTTAAAAAGCTTTCCTATCTTCAGTCAAGAAGGAGCAAAATGAGAGTACAATGATACCTATATAAAGTTGGTGTTGAAATCATAAAATTTCGTTATAAAAGACGAAAAAAAACCTGAAAAAACCCCTATGTCCACTTGTCATCAGTTCAAGTCCGAGGTAATTATTGTTCTTTCAGCTCCAAAAACGAGACATTTCTTCAAAGAGTGGACAAACGGCTGTCCTGCACGACATCGTGACGCATCTCCGAGGGACAAAGCCGGATTGTCCCTTTCGAATCGGGACATCTGGCCACCTTACCGTCTTTTATTCAGAACAGACTCGCTTACCTCTCGCAGTCCTCCACAGGGATCCTCCGCCTAATTGAGAAAGCTCTTCTCCAGAGATGATTTACGACAGGCATCATACCTCCGCCGTTTTAATTCACTTAACGCTCTTCTTTCCGAGTCGTAAAAAGTCGTAACCTCCCCACCATCGTACCCTCGAAATATGGAGTTACGACTCGTTGGAGAGGATGAAGAAAAATTTCGACCTCGCCATCCGGCTTAATTTGACCGTAAACCCTCATAAAACCGACTTTGAACTTTCGTCGTTTAGATAAACAAGTTTGTTTAGTTTCCTTCAACCGCTTCCGTGTCGTTTGATTCGAAAACCCCCTTTGCCTGGTTCATGACGGTCAGTGGAGCTCCAAACGTCCACCAGCAAATCAACCAGGCAGGTATACTACACAAACATCCCCGAATAAATATTGCAGTTCCAGACGTCACAGAACTCACGTATTCAATAGCGTGTCAAATAAATGCGTACCGATGTTTTGCCTCAAACATCAAGCGACTAAATTTGTCCACCAGCCTTGATAAAAACAATAAAGACACTTTTCTCAACTATTTATTTACTTGAGAGACTAACGCAACTACTAACGGAAAATATTTTGATTGTATCATTTAGTTTGTGAATAACTTGCAAAGGTACTGAAATTAATAACTGGCGATAATAATTGTGATCGAAATGTAGAACATTCAATGTCGACTTTTCTTTTACTCTTTGGGCTCGTTTGAAGTGCAAATTTTCCATTTCTTGGCTCGACTATTGGGTGAGAGGACACCTACTATTTGACTCTTATTCCATTTTTGATAGTGAGGGCTTGCTAAGGGACCTCACCCTTCTCGATTATACAAAAATGCATTTTCTTGGTCTTACTAAACCTAATTATAATAAAAATAAATAAAGTTAGAAAATATGAACCTCCACCCATTTCCTTCGTTCATAAGTACTTTTATAGTTGAACAACTTTTAGCATCTTTCTTGTCCAAATTTCGGCAAATTCTTTCCTTTTATTGATTTATCCCACTAATTATTTATTAACATTCACAATATAATCCCTCCAAATTAGTAATTGAATTTGACATTTTAAAATGTCGATATCTGATTTCCCTGGAGAATCGAAAACTATACAGTCAGTCTCACCATCATCAGAATCATCTCAACCTTAATTTCCATCATCATTAAATACATCCTTAAATTTCCTTTCTAAATACTCTTTCACCTCAATTCCTACACCCAAAACATCCCTAAATTTTAAAATCTTGTTTTCCTACCTAAATTTCTTTTCTCAGAATTTTTCCCGAAATTATCTCATAATTGGTTCCTCAAACCTTACCTAGTTTCTCCATCAAAATATTATCCTCGTATTCCCAAAACCTCAATTCCCATCCATTAGATGTCTACTTCAACCACCAAACCACCACCACCTTAATTTTCCAAAACCTCCTTTTCCAACCTTAATTTCCATTTCTTAGTTGTCTCTCCGTAATATCCTTCCTTTCCTTCCGAAATTATCTCATCCTTAGTTATCAAACCTTCATTTCTCCACCAAAATCATCCTTAAATTTCCTGAACCTTAATTCTTATACTTCTCTCCATTTGGAAGTATTGAGAAGCTTATCAAATTTAGTCCAATATAATTTTAAAACGTTGTCCAGGAAAAATTATAATTACATAAACCCTTTGAGCTCGTGTCCTTTGACTCAGAACCGACCAATCCCTGACAAATGATGACTTCGATTATTGAACGGTGGTACACACTGTTTGAGTTTTGAACTCAATAGTTTTGACTGAACTGGCCTTTATGACAGTGAACTTGCAGCTCACAGGTACGATTCCAATGAGTACTCCGAGTCTGTCATTAGAAGCTCTGACTTCCTCTCCGCTTCAACCTGGCAATTTAGATCTTATCGCGGCTGACGGGGAAATACGATTATTTCCTCAGCTTGGTTCGTCCGCTGTCGACATTTTTTTCAAACGTTATTCAAAGAACTATAACGATCTTTTAATTGTAGCTTTCTTCATTGAGAGAGATGAACTATAGACTGATGATAGGAGTTTCATTTCAGGTAGGTAAAACCAACCTGGAGGTGATTAACAAAATCATATGAGAGGCACGAAAAACCTTTGTTTACCACATAGTTACTCAAATGTACGTCATCTAGTGGGTGTGAATGTGGCGCATAGCTTCCATCCAAATCGAAATGATATTAAAAATGGGGGATGGACGACCCACACCCAGTAGTGATACTGAGGCTCGAGTCACACCCAACTTTCGAACACCCCCATACCGTTTCCTACCCGCCAATCTCAACCCCATTTCATACCCAGCGAAGGCCCAAGTAGTATTATTATTTCCATGTAATATATTTTATGCCAATAAATCGTCAATTTGTGAAGCGTTAAAAAAGATTTTGTCCAGAAACTTAAATTACGTGGAAAACTACTTGTCCGGATGTGGCCTTAATTTAAATGAAATTACTCCTAAAATTTATATAAGGTCACCACTGGTCTTTCGTACGATCCATTTGTCCACCTCTTGTTGCTTGTTTCTAACTGGTCGAGGTGTATTTTGCTCTTCAAGAGAGTTCAGTTTTGGGTGGATTCCCGCCTGCACTGAGAGAAGTTCATCAAAAAAGTGAACAAGTCGCGATGGGGTGAGTAGAAATCCTTATTGTAGGAGGCGTGGAAGCTTTCACAAGCGTTGGTCGTTCGGGTGAAAGATTACATTTTGCTCGCACAAACTGTTGGAGGGAACGCTGCTTCGTCCGATAGATAATTATCGTGAAGATACTCGGCCAAACGTAAGGTATTCTCTCCATTCGGTCTGTCGAGGATCCAGGCACTAGAAACGTCGGATACTTGGTGGGGTTCACAGAAGGGAAAGCCACATGCCCTATGGAGCCATTTCCCTATTTTCGAGTTTTCGTCCTTGTATTCATTGGTAAGGCTCAACGTTTGTAATTTCCTGTACCTGTAACAAAACTTTATAACAAGATCGATCTTAATCTTGTAAACAACGATCTTCATGTTTACACCTGAAATGTCCTCATCCTTGCAAACAAACGGTATGAAATGTCCTCACCTCCACAAACAATCCTCCCAAGAGGCTCTCGGAGGGTATGAGTTGCCCTTAAAAATGTCAGTTCCCAATACCTACTCTCTACATAAGTAGTGAGAAATTGTGGGTTTGAGGCATTCACAATAAATTGGGCTATCTCAATGGATTTTGAGAATTCAGCGTTTGCGCGTGTATTAGTTTCAAGATGGAACTATGTCCAAAGTTACGTAGGAAGTTCAGATTTCACAGGACTTAGTTGTCAGTACCCAAAAGTGAAAACAAGAAGAAAACTTTCAAGAATTTCTTTCAAGAATTCCGGATCTGGAATTCTGGTGTGACGGGGAATAACTAACTACCTTCCATACCCCAAGAAATTTGAGAAATGTGGCTTCTCTTGACGAGTCTAATATTATTGATACAAAATTATTATTGGTAGGTTAATATTCTGCCTCTCGGAGCATAGTTTGCTATTGTATAACTTCGTATAATCAGGCTACCAGTGGAGCCATGTTTCCCGTCGTATCTTAAAGATAATTCTTCTGATTTTTTTTAACGGAGTTGAAATCAAGTTTGAACATTATTACTGGAGACAGTATGTATTTCTAGCTAAGAATGGAGGTATATACTCTTAGTTCTAATTCGGCATACAATTGTATTCTCACCATGTACTATTACTAGGTAGTAAGAAATGCTCTATCCAATGTTAATCCCTCAATATCGAAGATAGTGTATGAATTCTAGCCTGTTTAAATGACTGTACTACATTCTAGCTCAATTAATGGAATACTGGATATTGTTATTCTTAGGAATGAAAGCTCGATTACAATAAATTAAACTAAACAACTGTTAGAGTAATCTGACTGCATTCTCTGTTGTGAACTGTTGGTAGATACGTCAACTATCTCAATATTCAACTCATTATAGGACAAAAAGTTTTGTATTTTTTAAAAGAAGACCCTATAAAGATCTACAATTACAGATCGTCGACTGATGTTCAGCTTTATGGACTGCCTAAATCAAAGTTCTCGTTTTAATTTTGGTTAAATATTAGTAAGTAAATGAAGCAAAACCTAATTTTTCGACGTTTTTAAAGAAACATTGATTTTAGTATTGACGTTTGATGTTTTCTCATTGAGGCTGCCAGCCTGTAGAGCTCGCTCCATTTAGATCAGCACCTGACGGTACGATGTAGGTACATGACGTCACTAACCAGTCATTTTCAAGGGGGAGACCCCAGGCTATTTCAAATCCACTCGAGGGAATCGCATTCAGAGTACAAAAATGTTTGACGGGGGAGGGTTAGCAACAATCAAACTTTCCCCATCCGGGATGTCGGCCGTGTTTTTTTTTTTTCGAAGCCCGAGGGAAGGACAATTTGTCAGAGGAGGGATCAGGCTTTTCCCGTATAGCCTTGGTTCGCGACCGTTTGTTGTTGAACTTTATCCCTCAAGCCGGAGGGGTCAAGTGTAGGTAAGAACCTGCGAGAAGGTAGTATGAATACGTGGATTTTTATTCACGATAGAGGTCCGAAAAAGAAATACGCAGGCACCGACCCGACTCCTCTGGGAATCCACGGAAATATCTCTCCCTGAGGCTTTTCTATCATGTTTTTAGGCAAACGAAGATCTCCAATGTACAATAAATGGGGAGAGCCCCATTCGTGCAGCAAGAGTGAATGAGCGAGTTTTCAACGTCATTTTTCAATCATACTGTATGCACAGAGTACTACGTTAAAGGAATTTTAGTACTCAGTACGTACCACGCATTTGAGTACCCACTGGTAGGTAAATTATTGAATTTTTATTATTTTATTGCTGGCGAGAGTACTTGTCGAAGATCTCCAAAAGACCAATTGTAAGCCATTTTTGGACAATTCTCTATTTTCCGAGTTGAACCCTCCATAGAAAAGTATGCGCTAATACCGAACATACCATACATTAGTCTGACTAAGCTCTTAATTACCACAAAATACGTGCAAAAACAATTTTTTCACCTTATTTTATTTAAATTTCGACTCCTTGGAAATCCTGACATACGAACCTGACCAGAACTGGCTTCCTCGAAATCACTTCCAGCTGGCTAAAGAATAAACAGCCGAAAATACCTGAATTTGAGTTTAAAAAGTCATGCAGTAGTGAAATGGTAAATTCGTGGCAAAGAGCGTACGACTCTACATCTGTAAGCAACAATTCCACCACAGAGTTGCCCAAAGTCCGAATGATCGCATGGTCTAAGAGCTGGAAATTATCCCGGGAAAAACTGGTAGGTAACTGTCACACTATCCAAATTGGCTCCACTCAGCTCAGTTTTTTGGACTCAGTGAATATCGAGTTTTAAAACTAAGTAATTAAAAAAATACAACAGTCGTACAATACATTATTTAATGAGAAATACGTGAATTATTTGTTGAATTTTAAGTACCTACCTGGCAACAAGGGTTGTTTGTTTATGTAACGTATTACCATAAATTTATAATGAAGAAAATGTCAAGTGGGTGTGGCACATAGCTTCCACGTTTCCATAACCCGATTGTATAGATGATCCGATGCATAGTAGTTAATCTCGAAACATCAATCTCTAAGTACCTTCCACTACCCTCATAGGGGACCATCCACACGTCAACCCGCACAATCCCTGAAAATTTCATCGAAAAAGGACGAGAATTGTAAAAGTTATGGCTGTGGCAAGGATTTCATGACAGACAGACACACAGACAGACAGACACGGTACCAAAATTGTTCAAAAAGATCTGTAACGTATAACGCGAGTGAAAATTTCGATATTGGAGAACTTTTTTTCAACCTTGAAATGTGAAAACAAAGCTTCCGCTACCTTGGTAGACTCGGAAGCAAAAAGTTAGCTTCATCGCTCTCACACCTGATTTGACTTTCTCGCAGACACTTCCAGTGATCTCTGGAATGTTCTGTTCTAAATTTCAGAACGTGAGGATGGAGACTAGAAATAATAATACTCGTAAAAACTTCAAAAAAAAATTGTTGACCAAATTTTAAAAAAATTTGAATTTTTAGAGATGGATAATTAAGTCTTTTTTAAATTTATAAATACGAAAATTTTGACATGGACCCATACACACAAAAACATTTTGGAATGTTCCAAAATGGATTTTCTTCAAAACATTTCTCACAACATTCAATATAAATGACTTTGCAATAGCAAAATCATTGTGGATTCTGCGGCGGTTCGCTGTTAAATTTTTTGTAACTTTGGGAGGAAAAATTAATGCCGTTCCTCGTGTTCTAAGGTTCCTAGTGCTTGCGTTTAGTGCAACATCTTCAGGGTTCATGTTTAAATTTCCTTTTCATTCTTGCCTCTTCGGCAAACGGGAAATGTAGTGGAATCCGCTTTTATTATCTATGGCCCAAATGGAAATAAACGAGCCTATATTTGAAACTAATGCAAAAACTTATACAATCTTATAATGCACTGCAGTGGTGTCCACTATTGTTATCTATAACCCAAATGCAAATGAATGTAAAACAAGAACCCTGAAGATATTGCTTTAAACGAAAGCGCTCGGAGCCTAAGAATATGCAACAGCAACATCTTCTTCCATAATTATCTAAATTTATAAATAATTATCTAACATTTTACTCAACACGTGTGAGTTCTTTCTGAGCAATTCAGAATCTCTGCTGAAGTAAAAGGATCTGTTTCTTGGTAGGTAATAATTCGTTAGTGTTGCCTGAGGAACTGAGGATGTGATCCAAACCGCCTTTTCTAGAGGTGAGATACTCCTGATTTAGTTTTCATGTTGACTATGCAGAATCTCTCGAAGGTGACTCCAACAACTCAAATGTCTTGCGATTGTCCTTGTGAAGCAGTTAATGACCCAGGAAACGGTAGCGATCTTGAGAGGTAGTTTTACATGGTTCTGGCTGTCCGAAGTATTGTTTTGTGGATTGGTTCACAGTGGACTTTCGAACATTTTAAGGAGATTGGAAGGTACAACCAGTATGAAAGTAGGAAATTCATGTTCTAATTCTCATCCTACCATCCAAGATCCTACGGATTAGCGAAGAGAATGGTTGGAACGTTATATCAACGATAATATATGGATAAAAAGTAGCTAGTTGGTACCTATGAGCACGGCAGAACCAGGTTCTATTCTCATATAGAATAACAGCATAGAACAGTAGCGCCGGCGCCTGCAGAAGTTTTTTTGGGTCGCGAACTAGAATTATTCTATTAAATCCAGATTGGCTGGGAGATTTGATGAAGAACTGTTGAAGCAAAACCTCGAACATGATAAAAGTCCACTAGAGAAATTTCGAGAGGGGGAGACGGCGTACAAAAACCACCAGAAAGAAGACTAGAAAATTTTGCAGATGCCATCGTGAAGCTGGACTGTTATCCTTCGAGTGATTCTGGAGAGAGAGTTGGTGGGAGTTGTTGCATCATTATATTTATATTTATTATTTTTGAGAAGTCATGCAATCATGAGGAGCATAGTTTCTCCAAGATACATTCATTCTCACGCTAAGTCTTGTACTTACTGGCTGTTGTCGAAATACATCAGATAGTTCATAAAAGTAACCACCACCATGATGAAAGTAACCATATCGGAGAAGAAATATATTTCGATGAAAACGAATAGAGGACGCCGAATGATAAAATAACGGCGAATAAATATTGAATTCTATCTATTCGATCGTAGAATGAGAAACGTCATTCCGCAGCATCACGTTTCATATCTTCCACAGATCGAAGCGTCACAGGAGGACGGCGGGTTTTATCGATTGTGCCGCGGACTGGAGGAGTCCATAAAGTCTTTACTGTTGGCCATAAAAATAAGAGCCAACGAAATCGGAGGGGGATTTATGAGCAATAGCAAGGGAGGCCAGGAGGTACACGCGAGGGGTACCAAAGGGGTACGCGCCACCTCAGGAAGGAAAACCGTCAAAGTTTATATTCTTCTCAAGCAATATCTCTTCCCGCCCGCCAATTTCCTCTCATCCTCAATAAGCGGGAAGGTTTTTTAATAAACCATTAACGACCCAACTTATCCGCCAGTCACAGCTCCATATTAAAGTGGTAAAAGAGCCGTTATTGGTCGTAAAAGCGTACTTTTCAGGTGGAAAAAAAGCGTTGTTAGTCACTCAATAAGCAGCACTAGAGTGGTTTGTTGGTAGCATTTAAAGTGTTTCCACATCAAAAGAATATAAAATTGGATGACCAAACTTCTCGTTTTCTGTGGAAGAGTCCCACATTTTGGCCGTGAATCTAGCAGTCGTGACCTCCTCAATCTAAAGGCCAACCCTCAAGTTCTCATAGGGAGCCAACGGTTGGTCCTACAGAGCTCCGGGTGGTCTCATTCGATTTTAAAAATTCAATACTATCTTAAATTGATGAAGAAACAATACCTTTATATCAATATTGTTTGAGTAAGGGCGTTTTCAAAATTTCCCCTTAATTTTCACCCTTTGAAAGTGACTGACATCAACCAAAAGCTTCGGTGCACAACTAGACCCTAAATGGAGCCCGTATACCAAATTTCTTCAAAACCGGCCCTTGGAAACATGTCCGGCTCGTATGTATAATTATGAATTTAAGAGTATGCAATCATGAGTACAAAAAACATTGATTACCCGAAGCGGCTGTTGGTGTTTAATTCATATATTACTGAATTAAGCAAGTAGCAATGGGTGGCTCAGCCAGGAGAGGAGGTTGGGTCTCAAGCTAGTGAACAGGTAGTATTACTAACTTCCAAGACTTGTTCACCAAAGAACTGGGGAGACCCTTCTCTCAGATGCTGCAGTCTTCAATAATGAGCCGAACTTTCTTCTTTACTCTTACGAACCCTCCAATATCTCGTACCATGTTACCCTAAAGTATCACCTGCTTCAAGACTCTTTTTTATTGCCAACGTAATGAATGAGTCTTACGCTTCTAGTGTGTGCCGACCTTTCCTGACTGTAAACCTGGATCGTGATTGGGAAGTACGAGTACTAACGAACCTCACTCTGTTAGGTTCACTCACCACCAACTAAGAGAGACAATCTCTGTGTTGGGGGCTGAACTACAACACTCATTTCCCTTACCTTCTGCGAGGCTCCAGCAGAAATTAATTCCAAAACCGTGGATAAACAGATGAAATATGGGATAAATGTATGAAACCAATAAAAATTTATTGTGGAATTTTAAAATCTAAAATCTGAGCTTGTTTTTCCTTTTGCCAACTAAAACGACGAATAATTACAAATAAATGTCCTCATAGGCCATTCAGGACGGAGGTATATAAATATGGGAATAATGGTTAGGATCTCCCCCTTTGGTTAAAGGCTAGCCAATACTTCCATTTTCTCTTTTTTCTCCACCTGATTAAATTCAAAGTCAGTATCATGATATTATTAAAAATTTGCCATTTTATTGAATTCGTACTTTTTGATCGAAGTCAGAAATAGACTCTAGGGAAGACTACCAATTTTCAAATCATTAGAATAACTATCTCACTTCTGTCACCACCTTGATAAACTATGCCATCATGATTGCACACTTGGCTATACAAACTGCTACTAAAACTTGTATTCAAATATTCCATTAATAACCGAGTATAACCAATGTAAACAAGAATCTCAATAATGTACTAAATTAGTAAAACAGGTAAAGTTATTCATGGAATTAATCACGTGTTTTTTTGCTTGTTACAGGTATGAGATTGTTGATGTTAATGACTGAGCAAAGTAAATCGGTACGTACATTTGCCTTTTGGAAAAAGTGATGCCTCGACCGGGTTCAAAGAAGAACAGGGTGAAATCCCAAACGCCAAGAAGGACACGCTATGAGATTTTCATGCGGAACCTGTACCACAATTCTCTCTGAATTTGACGACTGAGAAACTCAAGTTTAGAAAAAAATCGATGAGCTGATGAACATGCGCACTCTCTACCGTCAATCTGAACGCTGTGTAACTCAAAACGGCCTCTAATTATGCTAACAAGCACATTTCTCAAATATTTATCAAAATCAGCCGAACTTTGTTATGAAGGCACCCAAAACTCACGGATATTGATGACGATTGATGTTAATATTACTGCAAAAATTTTACTAGGCACGAATTTATTTATTCATTTTTTATTTTATTTTATTTTTTTTATGCACGAATGCATTAACTAATGAAGAAACCTTGTTATAATATAAATCGTTGAAATAATAATTTGCCGCGTTTTCTGTTTATAAAAATAAACGTTTGTTGCCAGAAAGAAAAACTGTATTAGATGTTTACAAGCCAAAAATGTTTAAGAAATTTGTTTACATATTGCGCAAAATATGTAAACCCCAAGTTTAGTATATGAATTTCGATTATTTTCAACGCTGATTCACGTAATGCCATCTTTTTTTCATTTGGTCCGTTTTTTTTAGCGAAGTATTGCCCGAAAATTTGTTATTTTGTATTTAAAAAAATCATGTTCTATTTTCTCTTTTTCGACTGTCAACTTCAGCCTTTTTCTACTTTCAGAATTAAAAATGAAATTTCACTTCAATACTGAAGACGTTTTCAGTCTCCTATTTTACGTTTTTCAAAAAAACCTCGTAAATTAATTCCAGTAAACATCATCTGAAAAAAAAGGCGCCAAAATGAACAAAAACTGACATTAATGTACTCGGACAACTTGAAACACGAAATACAACTTCGTCACCTGAACAGTAATGATTTCTTCTTCTTATGTGCGAGGGAGAAGAATGATTGATTTCCTACGGTTTTCACAATACAGCAGTTTCTACTTGAAAGCGGTACTCGTCTTCATAGTAGCAGGAGTCGAATCTTCTAACTGAATAAATACTACAAAATATAAAACTTTTCAATTGTCGTGCATTTGTTGTTCGTGAAGGAAAATTGTATCCCAACGGTTTTCGAGACGGAAATGAGTCCACTCGATCGATCCCTCGGCACCAGATGTTCACCCCAACATCTCTGAATTTAATGCCGATTGATCAATTATAAAAATTCGAGGAGGTAATTGGGCGGTCCCAGAGCCCCTAGAGACCCTCCTGTTTCTATTCCGAGGCTTAACTCCACGGACAGACCCAAAGCAAATACTTGTTACGGGTGGAATACTCATGACCAGAAAACGTTTGCTCTTCCCTCCCTCGGGCTCATCCGAAAGGCAAACAGTCCCTTTTGGATTGGACAATGCGGAAAAGGGCTCAATTAACCGTTTCCTTAGCTCAAGGGCCTTCCTATTCCGATCGCCTAATGAATCGCCGGTCAAAGTTGCGCGTTTAGAATTCCAGGAGGACGAAGTATTAGAGGCAGTTGAGACAAACTAAGAGGTAAAGTGGTTAGCTTCTTGAATTCAATAGTACTTACATAATGCGAAAATGCTACTGTACCTACCATTGCAATACAAAATACAGAAGTAGGAGGAACCAAATATTGCCGATTCAAAGCAAAAATTCTCAGATCGATTTCAGCAGTATGGTTTTAAAGGCGAGAGGAGTCTAGAATAAACAGTAAGGAGCTGTACAAATCAATTTCTTGGCCATCACCTGCATCTATACTCGTAGAGGGTGCAGAAAAATCCTGGATATTCTTCTTCGTCATGGACAATCTCCTGCAGAAATGTTACTCCATGGTCCATCTCAGCAGATTTTGTTTTAGAAGCGGGAGCGAGTCCTAACTATTTTCTTAGTAAATTATATTTACAATGGCTTGGGATCAAGAGGAGTGGAGGGTGCTCTTCTTTCTTCAGCAGCGATGTCGCATTTTTGACGACTTTTTCTAGCTGCTGGATAGAATATTTTGCTGCAATCCTGACTTGGCGAAAATGTGACCCTGCATCAGCCTTCACGAATTAACTGTCAGAGGAAGCCAGCATTTCACTGTTCCGAAATCCTTTGTATTTTTAAATAATTTGTCATAAGAGATCGGTAGTCCTTCCCAGTCGTGGACTACCATCAGTGCTGGTTACTTAGTACTACATGTTTCACAGGTTCGCCTACTGGGAGTCGGTACATGGCACATGTAGACCCCCGCTCCTGTCGTGAGTGTGTTCCTGGTGCGTTCAATATTTCATTCAGATGCAGAGTTTACTGCTCTCTTATATTCGCTGGAGATCTGAAATTCGGTACACTGCTTCTTTGGGACCACTGGAAGTGATCACAAGAACAAAGTACTTTGCTTTCGTGACTGTATGTTTGTAGCCGATTCTTGTCCAAGGTGCAACTGGGTACTAAATCATGATCATATTTTCATTCATATTTTGTTGAAGTTTTCAGGGTTGATGAGGGTCAGCCTCAAGACGATCCTCTATGAATGTCGTCAAAATCTGACAAACCAGTAGCGTATGAAACACAAATTTCTCTCGATTTAATTGCCCAATTTTTCTCATATTTTGAGTGGAGTTGGGAGTTGGGCCCAAGAAGAATGTGGATTTCAGTACGATTCAGTCAGTCAGAGCCACGATACACGTAGAGAAGTGAAAAATTGTCTATTCGAACCTGAGCGACTTTATAATCGTGTTAATGTTTGTCCACTCAAAAAACCATCAACAAGAATGAGAAAAACGAGTTTCGCATTGGAAAATTTCACTGCTCTACAATGCAACCTCAAATTTTTAGAGTCTGCAAATCCGTTTTCTTAACACGTTAAAAAAATATCTTAATTGTAGCGAAGTTTTTTGGAAAAAAAGTATTGTGAACCAATCAAAATTGTACCTTTGGGGGTTCAGTTTTTTTCGTTTTTGGTTTATTATTTTCAATAATAAGCCTTTGGAATCGAGCAAGAAAAAAAAAATTTTAACCCCCCCTCAAAATTTGATGTTTTACGTTTCAAGGTACGTAGAATACGAAAATCGAATAAAAAAATTTCCGTCCGTCCGCCGTACGCCGTACGCCGTACGCCGTACGCCGTACGCGGCACTTTTCTTAGTTACCATGGACCAATTTCGATGAAATTTGGTATATGGGCTCCATTTGGGGTCTAGTTGTGCGCCGAAGCTTTTGGTTGATGTAGGTCACTTCTAAGGGGTGAAAATTAAGGGTTGAAATTTTCAAGAGTGCCCTAGCTCGAAAACTCTCGAAATAAAGGTATCGTTTTTTCACTAATTTTAAATAGTACTGAATTTTTAAAAATTTTTGAGACCACCCGGAGCTCTGTAGGGCAAACCGTTCGGTCCCTACGAGTACTTGAAGCTTTTCCTTCGATAAAACAGAATCATGAGTGTGAATCGCAAAAGAGGTCTAATCTCCGTTGAAATTTTTTCTGATTAAAATGCGATCGCTGTTCATTTCTTCGATTTGTATACAGTTTTGCCTTCTGCGTAACCAACCAGTAATCAAATTTCCATAATCAAAAGTCAATGGAGAATACTGAAGGCGCCTGAGTGGTCACTGATCAGCTGAGTGAGCTCCAAGGCCATTTCCTCTCCTGTTCAACGCAGGAACCTGAAATTTGAGAGGGCGGGTCAATTGAGAATGCTGAAGGAGCCTGAGTGGTCACTGATCAGCTGAGTGAGCTCCAAGGCCATTTCCTCTCCTGTTGAACGCAGGAACCTGAAATTTGAGAGGGCGGGTCAATTGAGAATGCTGAAGGCGCCTGAGTGGTCACTGATCAGCTGAGTTAGCTCCAAGGCCATTTCCTCTCCTGTTGAACGCAGGAACCTGAAATTTGAGAGGGCGGGTCAATGGAGAATGCTGAAGGCGCATGAGTGGTCACTGATCAGCTGAGTGAGCTCCAAAGCCATATCCTCTCCTGTTGAACGCAGGAACCTGAAATTTGAGAGGGCGGGTCAATGGAGAATGCTGAAGGCGCATGAGTGGTCACTGATCAGCTGAGTGAGCTCCAAGGCCATTTTCTCTCCTGTTGAACGCAGGAAGCTGAAATTTTAGAGGGCGGGTCAATGGAGAATGCTGGAGGTGCCTGAGTGGTCACTGATCAGCTGAGTGAGCTCCAAGGCCATTTCCTCTCCTGTTGAACGCAGGAAGCTGAAATTTGTGAGGGCGGGTCTATGGAGAATACAGATGGTGGTAGGTGCTATTGATGGAGAACCAGTGATCTATACAGAAGGGTGATCTATACAGAAAATAATAAACCTTTGAGCAATCAAAACGCTGCAAATCATTGCTCAAAGGTTTATTATTTTCTGTGTAGATCACCCTTCTGTATAGATCACTGTATAGATCTCCATCAATAGCACCTACCACCATCTGTATTCTCCCTTGACCTCCCCTCTCAAATGTCAGCTTCCTGCGTTCAATAGGATTGATAATGGCTTCGGAGCTCACTCAGCTGATCAGTGATCTGAAGAGTGAAGAAGATCTCCTCGAATGCTGAAGACGCCTGGAAGAGAACTTCCATTCAATAGGAGTAAAAATGGCTTTGGAGCTCACTCAGCTGATCAGTGATCTGAAGAGTAAAGAAGATCTCCTCGAATGCTGGAGACGCCTGGAAGAGCACTTCCATTCAATAGGATTGAAAATGGCTTCGGAGCTCACTCAGCTGATCAGTGATCTGAAGAGTGAAGAAGCCTTTGAGCAATGATTTGCAGCGTTTTTTACCCACCAACATTTTATTTACCTACTAACTTTTTTTTACCTACCAGCTAGGTACTACCTACCACACCATACTGGCTTCACACCTTCACAATCAAATTTATTAGAAAGAACTAAACGCTTCACACTCGATTGGAAAAATAGAAAGCTTCTTATGGAAATTTGATTACTGGTTACGCAGAAGGCAAAACTGTAAACAAATCGAAGAAATGAACAGCGATCGCATTTTAGTCCGATAAAATTTGAATGAAGATTAGACCTCTTTTGCGATTCACACTCATGATTCTGTTTTATCGAAGGAAAACCTTCAAGTAATCGTAGGGACCGAACGGTTTGTCCTACAGAGCTCCGGGTGGTCTCAAAAATTTTTAAAAATTCAATACTATTTAAAATTGGTGAAAAAACGATACCTTTATTTCGAGAGTTTTTGAGCTAGGGCACTCTTGAAAATTTCAACCCTTAATTTTCACCCCTTAGAAGTGACCTACATCAACCAAAAGCTTCGCGGCACAACTAGACCCCAAATGGAGCCCATATACCAAATTTGAACCAAATCGGTCCAGTGTTGCTAAGAAAAGTGCCGCGTACGGCGTACGGCGTACGGCGTACGGCGGACGGACGGAAATTTTTTTATTCGATTTTCGTATTCTACGTACCTTGAAACGTAAAACATCAAATTTTGAGGGGTTTTTTTTAAACCTTATCTTCCAATAGTATCAAGTGTAAGTAGATCTAGAAAATCTTATATGAATAACCTCCTTAATTTTGGATAAGTACATCAAGTTTTGGAAGTAGGAAACCCACGAAGACTGTTTACTTTGTTCTACAAACAATTCCTAGTTTATTTGGAACTTGGGCCACGAAACAGTAGTGTTTTGAACAATCTCACAAAAACTAAAGAACAATAAGTTAGCTTAAATGGGTATCAGATGTTTGTGTCTGGTTTGGAAGTGTTTCGACGTTTGTAAATCAATTTTCGGTGGGATGAGTCGGTTTTGGACTGAAAACCTTTCTTGCGGTGTACAGAAATCAATATAGACCATTCCCGCACATAATAATATTATGTGGTGAAATCCAAATCACCAACCATCGATCGCATTTCGGTCAGCTCTAATTTGAACGGTGATTAGGCCTCTTTTGCGATTCCCACTCGTGTTTTGATTTATATATACATATATAAATTTAAACCCTTAAATTTTCGTAGGGAGCGAACGGTTTGTCCTACCGAGCTCCGCGTGGTCTCAAAAAATTCTAAAAATTCTATAGAATCCTAAATTGAAGGAAAAACAATACCTTTATATCGAAATTTTTTGAGTTAGGGCGTTTTCAAAATTTCAAATTTGATTTTGGAACTCTTAGAAGTGACCTACATAAACCAAAAGCTTCGGGGCACAACTAGACCCCAAATGGAGCCTACATACCAAATTTCATCAAAATCGGTCAATGCTATGGCAAAAGTGCCGCGTACGGCGTACGGCGGACGGACGGCCAAATTTTTATTCGATTTTTGGATTCTACGTACCTTGAAACGTAAACCACCAAATTTTGAGGGGGTGTTAAAATTTTTTTTTCTTGGTCGATTCCAAAGGTTCATTATTGAAAAAATAAACCAAAAAATGCTTTTTTATCTTCGTATTTTATCATTGGCTGCAGAATTGTAGTATCATAAGGTTGGCACATTCGTCTTACTGGCGTCCACCTTGAGGGAGATCCTCAGCACACACTCGCTGGTTGAGTCTTCACAAACGCACACGTGGAAAAATAACACGTGGAAGGCACAATAGGCGAACCCTCCGAGTCGGCAAGGGGTGGTTTCCTACGACACCAATTCTCGGCACCTCCTCCTCGGACGTGAATCATCCCAGTTCTCAGCGTGTGGCCCAAAGCTCAGATTATGTCGGCCCTTTTCAGAGCTCGTGGTTTGTGTTTTCATGTGATTCCACAACCCACATCAGACCCATTCTTCACTCATTGAATAAAAATAATATCCTATTTCTTATCGTAAATTTTATCATGTATATTATACATTTATTTATTTGTTTTATGTTATAAATTTAAGTACCACCAATCCTAATTTTAGTAAGCGACCAAACAAACACACACCATTGGAAAGCGCTTATTGTATTGCAAATAAATTATTGATAAAACTATTCTTCATCGATTCTGTAAATTGTAAGATGAAACAATGAAATGCCGGTTACACTCTTACGATGTGAATTGATGATTCATAGGAACAGTTGCAGAATCGACGGGGACTTGAACAAAACAAAAGCGCTAAATACGAGGTAGTAGAAATTTTGATTTTGAAGAATCACTGTTTTGTAATTTTAAGTAACGATACTTTTAGTAAGAATTGGGGTTGTAATTTTCAAAACGCCCTACCTCGAAAACTTTTGATATAAAGGTATTATTTTTTTTTTATAAATTTTATATAGTATTGAATTTTTAGAATCGAATGAGACCACTCTGAGCTCTGTAGGACCAACCGTAAGCTCCCCAAGACGTCTTAAGGGTTGAACTTACGAAAAACCAGAAACACGAATGTGCATCGCAAAAGGGGCCTAATCTTCGTTTAAATTTTAGCTGAAAAAATGCGATCGCTGTTGGTTTATTATTTTCACTACTTATCTAATGAAAGTTTGGAATAGATCTATAAAACTTTTTTTTTAACCCCCCCAAAATTTTTTGGTTTACGTTTCAAGGTAGGTACGTGAAATATGAAAATCAAATACGACTTTTTCCATCCACGTACGCGGCACTTTCTTTACCACGGACCGATTTTGATGACATTTCATGTAAGATCTAGTTGTGCCGCGAAGCTTTTGGTTGATCTCAGTCACTTCTAAGGTGTGAAAATTAAGGGCTGACAATTTCAAAACACCCTAGCTCAAACAAATTGATATACAAGTATTGTTTTTTCGCCAATTTAAATTAGAATTAAATTTTTAGAATCGGATGAGACCACCCGGAGCCCTGTAGGACAAACCGTTCGCTCCTTATGAGAACTTAAGGGTTGGACTTACGATATTTCAAAAACACGAGTGTGAATCGCAAAAGAGGCCTAATCTCCGTTCAAATTTTAGCTGGCCAAAATGCGATCGTTTTCGTTACTTCGATCTATACTCAGTGTTGCGCCCTTAGCAACCAGTAATCAAATTTCCTAATAAACACAACTCCCAAACCCCAACTCATTTCCTATATCAACCTCGCTATTTCTTTGAATGGAGTGAGAAGCTTTTATTTCTTCCAAATAAACTTTTTTTCTTCGAGTTGTACTCAGTTTTGAATTTTCAGCAGGCGATAATCAAATTTCCTATTGAAGGTGCCCACAACTACATATTTATTCAAAATCACCTGGAATGTAAAGCGAAAATGTGGGTGGTGGGTAGTGGCAATGGCAGAGCTGTGTTCTTCGCAGGCGATACTGCAAAATGATAAACCTTTTTGTAAAAATTCTCAACGTTTTGTTATCAAGGTAATCTGTTATCAGAAGCCTCAGCCAGGGCGTTTAGAGTTTATTCCTCCTCTTATCTGTCTACGCATGAAAATCCGTGGTCCTTCTCGCAGGTTCCGGAGCAATACGTCTTCCCATTAGCTTTTCAGGCCGTAACAGCGTCGAAGCGTAGTCGCTGAACCCCGCAGCATATCAGGTCGGTTTTAGGCGGAAAAAGATACGGGATGCCACAAAGAGAACCCCCGCAGCTACGCCCTTCTGCCTATAAATATGAAAGACAACGGAATGTCAGACGCAGGCAGCTCCCCGAGGGCACGCCGAGGATAAGTCTTCAAGATAAGCCCCTAGTGATATAATTGAATGACGGCAGTTGCGGCGAGG
This sequence comes from Apolygus lucorum, assembly GCA_009739505.2. Taxonomy (NCBI): domain Eukaryota; kingdom Metazoa; phylum Arthropoda; class Insecta; order Hemiptera; family Miridae; genus Apolygus; species Apolygus lucorum. Next base: position 3,391,823 of record CM019177.2, read on the forward strand.
TTTACTCCGAGGCTCAACTGGCGACCCATTTCTCGGCGTTTTCAAATTGAAGCGATAGGTCCCAGCATGCTCTGTAACGCCCACGAATGATGATCTCCTATTTAGCCAGCGCGCTGGAAATGAAACGGTTTCCTCTTTCTCTCGTCGTTTTTCTCCGGATTCACCCGAAGATTTTTCAACCGTCCGCCGGATTAAACCTCTGGCGGATATTTATTTCAGTATACTCGGTGTCGTAACGGCTGATGTATTCAGACAAGTACCTGGCCAGGAAAAAGAGTGTTTTACTCTTAAAACGCTGCAAATTATTACACATCGGTTTATTATAGCATTTCCAAGCCAAATAAAACCTTTTCCAAGTCAAATGAAACCTTTTCCAAACCAAATGAAACCTATTGAGAAAATGAGTGAAATGATGAGGTACCTAGATAGGTAGATAGGTACTCTGCAAATTTCAGATCGATGCAATTGTACCTATCGTACAAAGAAGTTGCCAATATGAAAATTCAATGAATTTTAGACATAGGATTATGGAAGTAGATCTCACCTTAGTAGAATAGGAAACAAGTAAGTTTGAGAAATGTCTGACTGTTGAATGTGAGTGGGTACCTACGTGCCACGCCCACACGGAGAAACCGATAATTAAGGGGAGTCACCAATACTTACTTGACTGATTGAACCTCTAAGACTGAATTTCTGAAATGTCGTAATATATTATTCATCTACGATTGTTTACTTTACAGAAATACACTATGTTTGGAAAAAGTTTCAATTGATTTGGAAAAGGTTTCATTTGACTTGGAAAAGGTTTCATTTGGCTTGGAAATGCTATATCGTCCCTATGCCTGGTAAACCATGTAAGTCGAGTTTATCAAATTTTACAGGGGACACTAAAAACTGAATCATTAAGTTTTCATTCCATATACAATAAGTTTTTTCGTTCCATTCCATAAAATTGGTGGTAACTGTAGTATTTCAAAGAGCCTGAGACTAATTTAATCAAAATTTACTTCAGCGAACGAAAAAATGGACTTACATGCTTTTACCCAGCCTTTGACACCCGACTTACTTGGTTTTCAATTTGATTTTTATGAAAATATACCCAGCTTGGGTTATTTAATTATTAGGAATATTATTCAATTTTTTTCTCCAGGTTTCAAGGTTACAGAAAATACCCAAATCGGTGCAAAAGGAAAACATTTAAATGCAAATTGATAGGCGTTGACTAATACACAGTCCAACTTTAAGGCTCCTTGAGTCAAAACGACAGTCTTCAGTCTTAATATTACTTGAGTTGAGCAATAAATCATTCAATATACTACCAATTCCTCAATTACCATTTCTTAAATTACAACCATTACTCATAGGAAAACTTTACCTGTCACAACCGTAACTAAAAGGTATGCATTTAATGTGAAGTGTTAGGCAACTAGGTACTTTTCTTTCTGCTAGGTTAGGGATGAGCTGGGGATGGGTTATAAATGGACTAGGGGTGGATTGAGGATGGGTTAGAGATGGGATAGGGGTTAGGGATAGGTTGGAGATAAGCCAGGGACGGGTTAGGGGTGGGCTGGGTATAAGTTAGGGGTTGGGATAGGTCAGGGCTCGGTTGGGGATGAACTTGGGATGGGTTAGGGGTTGGAGATAGGTCAAGGCTGGGTTGGATTAGAAATGGACTAGGGATGGGTTAGGAATGGGATAAGGGTTAGGAATAGGTTGGAGATGGGCTAGCGATGGGATAGGTCAAGGCTAGGTTAGGGATGAGCTGGGGATGGGTTATAGATGGACTAGGGGTGGATTGAGGATGGGTTAGGGATTGGTCAGAGCTGGATTTCCTTAATTATTATCTCATTATTATCTCTTGTATCATTAATTTTATACGGTTTTTCTTGTTGTTCTTTCTAACATCAGCATTACAGCTAGGTCAAACAGCCAACAAAATCAATCAATTCATCCAAAATTATCCTCCTAAATAATGTAAAAATAATTTAGAAACAATGCGGAATAACACGTAGGTAGGTCGTGATATTAAGGTTGGCCACAGTATGGAAAATCACGTGTCTGCAGAACACAAGGAGTGGAATTTATTGCTGAAATTGAGACTTATAAAAAGTTTTCTATTTATGATCACTTTCTCCGAACTCTTTTTATGAATTCCGTAAACTTTTGCGAGAAAAAAAAGAAAAAAACTGACTATCTTTGGTGGAAACTTGCCACCAGCGTGAGCTGCTCACTTTTATGAGGGCATACACAGGACTTACATGGTTTTCCGGCGAAAAAATAGGTAACACTTACACGTTTTGTTAATGCTTTCTGGATAAAAAACTATTCTTCAGATTGGAAAACGGCTTCACTAAATGAATCAAGCGACCCTAATTTAGCCTACCTGAAAAGCTCAAAAACTTATTTTCTAAAAAATACCGACTTACATGGTTTACCAGGTATAGGGACGATATATTCCTTCCGAGTCTACCAAGGTAGCGGAAGCTTTGTTTTCACTTTTCTAGGTTGTGAAAAAACGTTTGTTCTCCAAAATCAAAATTTCCACTCGAGTTTTACGTTTCAGGCCTTCCCGAACAATTTTTGTTCCGTGTCTCTCATGAAATCCTTGTTATAGCCATAACACCTTCATTTCTCATCCGACTTTGATGACATTTTCAGCGATGGTGCGGGTTGGTGTGTTGACGGTCCCCTTGAAAATCATGGCCCCCGGACTGATAGTAGCCATTGCACGTTTCGAAGAGATGTGGTGCAACGTAGTTAAAGTTTATTGATTTTAGATTATCTACTATGCATCGGATCATACTCGTACAATCGGGTTATCAATACGTGGAAGCTATGTGCCACACACACTTGGTATATTTTCTGTATGGATTTCTAGTCTGCAAAGAACACGGGTCTTCCACTATCAGTACCTACCAATCATGTTTTCGTTCATGGTTCACTATCTTGAGAGAAAAAAACATTTAATGAACATTTTATGAAAAAAAGTAGAACAAGGACTCCAGTAGTTGTCGTAACGTAAGGGATTCGCCAAATGTTCAAATTGGGTTACCAAAAATTCACTATCTAGTTTATACAGGGTGTAGCACGAGTGGTACACGACCTTTCTCCCACGTGTTCTACAACTGATTTCCGCCATAAAGTGCCTATTGACATTTCTTGGTAACCCCACTCAAAATGTATTATTTTCACTTTGAAAATGTTTTTTGTATTTTTGATCTTTGCTTAATAAATCTTTAGTTCTTGAGTTTTGCTTTTCACACGTCATTTGTACATTTCAACTCCACCTAAAAAAATGTTGTTGAGCATCAAAAAGATTGCAAATTTAACACTCTTTCCAACGGATTTTTTAGAGTTGAGCTAACTCTTGAATGTAGGAGATATGGTAGATTTATTGAAGTTGATAGTATTGAATTTTAGAGACCACGTGGAGCTCTGTAGGACAAACCGTTCGCTCCCTACAGGAACTTAAGGGATGGACTTAAGATAAATCAGAAACACGAGGGTGAATCGCAGAAGAGGCCTAATCCCCGTTCAAATTTTATCTGACCAAAATGCGATCGCTGTAGGTACGTGGTGACGACAGGTAGTATCTATGGTTGGTAGGTGGTGACAATGGTAGAGCCGTTTTCTTTGCGGACGAGTGATCACCGTATACAGGGTGTAAACATTAAGGGCGCGCCATCGGCTAGGGATCGATTCGACATCTAATTTCCAACAAAAAATATCTCATAGCAATTTTTTTTATTAATGAAGTAAATTCAAATTTCATTATCTCATTAGAAAGAGCATTAAATTTCCTGTCACAATAATGCAAGTTAAATTTTTTGTAAAGAAGTTTAAATGTAAAAACATAAGCCCAAAGGCAGAAACCTATAAATTAGTGAACATTTTCAGTTTTTTCAATCGTTTGCCAGCCCTACTGAATGTACGGTTTTTCTTCCTGTGTTAGTCCTAAAAGTTGGTCCAAAAGCTCACCTTTCCAACGGTGTATTCAGATTTTCTTAAAATGCTTTTATTTTTTGAAAAATGTGTATTTCCGAGAGAAAAAGCGTAATATTTTTATCGAATTCTTGGGTTCAGCATGACGTAGTGAATGTTTCATCACTTGCGGGCGAATGAAGTTTGGGGCGATTTTCCAAGTGATTTTTCTCGCTGAATCAAATAGTGCCACTCACAAGGCTGTGTGAGTAAAAGATCACAAACAAAAGATCTCGGTGGGGTGATAACGACGTGTAAGTAAAAATAATGTAGATGCCCTAGTTCTCTTAATTCGGGTTCCTGTGGTGAAGTTTCAATAGTTATTATGGTTCGGATTGTTGGATAATGATTATCTGCAGACGAATGATCTATATACCATAATAATGAACATTTGTGTAATAATTTGCAGCGTTTTCCTTTTAGGAAAGGAGTTTGGCTTGGTTGAAGCCTTGACGCCGCCACCACCAATATGATCAGCATTATACTATTTTGTAAATATTAGCATTAACTGAGTGAATAACAGAGTCGTTTTTCCATCCACAAAATAACTCCATTCGTTCCAAATAAAACAGACCAGAGCTTCAACTGAAACTCTGTTTTGACGCGTAGGAGGGAAGGAGAGGATTAGGATATCAAAGGGAACCCTCGAAATCTACACTCCCGACTCCAACTCAAACACAAATCAATTGATATCCCTCCGTTCTCTTTGATCAGATAAATTTTAATTTTCAGAGGAAACAGAAAAGAGGCCAAATCGCTCTGCCGACGGATATTTTCGGTCGAGCGGATCAAGTCGTCTTCACGGATGAAACGTGTTTACCTCCGCGGTTATCTTCGTTTCGCATTGATGCGGTGCCGTCACTCTGCGGTTATTATCGCTTTTTTGTCAACTTCAAAGTCGATTTGGCTCAAATTGATGACGTCATGAATGGCTCATACAGATAATCCGCTTATTAAATCTCCGATGATCACAGGCTGGAGCAACGAATAGCGTCACACGATTGATGTGTCTCACACGCCAGGAGTGCACAAGTGGGTGTGGCACATAGCTTATTCATTATATATGAATCTAAATACAAAGTATACGACGTTTTTCATCGTTAAATTGATAATATGCTATTCTCCCGATAGTCCTTTCAAAAGTTCACAATAGGGTGTGCGCCTGGGTAGGAAAAACTGTTTATTGTTATTTTTAATCTAAGGTAGACCTCATTCTGAGAATTTTTGTACCAACCGCGACCTTCTAGCGTGTGTAAATCTTTTCCTATGAATTTTTAAAGTTTCGACAGTTGATGACGTCACAGTTGGCTGGGGGGTCCCGCCCAGGCGAGAGGGGCGCGTGACGTCATAAACGGTCGACACTTTGAAATATCATAGAAACAGATCTACTCACGCTAGAAGGTCGCGGTTGGTGCCAAAATTCTCAGGATGTAGTCTACTTTCGATTAAAAATCTTAAAAAAATCAAGACGCACCTCCCATTTCAACGTACATTTGGGTGTATAATTGGAGGACACCCAAACTGATTTATAATTATAATTTACCTTTGTAATATTCATAAGTTTTTAAAAAAGGATGTTCTTCAAGTATTATACGGGCACGTGAAAAGTATGAAACATGAAAAATGTAATATGGAGAGTATTCTTTGTCGGTAGTCCAAAAAATGTCTTTCATGTCCAAAAACCGGCCTCGCCTGGGGGTTGGTTTCTCTGGTGGATGATCTTAGGTCTGGGGCTTGCCGGGTGCCTCGGTTCGAGGTTTCTTTTTTTTATAAATTTTATTGAGACCATTTAGAAAATAAATATACCTCAGGGTTCACACGCAGCTAAAACACACAGGTCAAATAATAATGAGATCAAGAAGAAAAGCAAACGTTGCCAGGTATATGTGTCTATGGATTGCTTCACAATTCACATTTCAATTAAGTCTAAAATATAAACTTCGGTTCTAGGTGAGGGCTTTGTCTCGGACACGGGACGCCACCATGGTGGGCGGGTCTGGGTGGGATCGGGGTTGCCCCGGCCCTGCGCTTGTCAGTGGGCGGTGTGAGACTAGCTACCTCCTACCTTACTAACTATTTTGTACGTTATGCTTGGACGCTATCTTACCTTATAAAAAAAAATATTGTGAATATTTAATACATTATTATTATTATTAATATGGAAAGATACAACATTTTTCGGAATACCGAATTCCGGGGGGTGCTGGGAATTAAAGTTTCGATATTTATAATCCAAATCGGTTCATTGGCAGCCACTGCACCAAAGTGAATTCTCTCACTAGAATTTGGAGGATAGTTGATAGAATAATGTCATTATAGTGAGGCCACATTTTTTGACTTTCGGTGACAGGTACAGTTTCGACTTTTGGTAATGTTTAACAGTTGCGACATTTCTATCGTTCGAAGGAACCTCACGTATACCACCCAGTTATTAGACGTATAGAAGTTATTTGACGGTGACAGTGTTCATCAATTTATGGGATTTATGAACGTTACACCTTTTATACGTATTACTTGCTGTCTGGCAGGATATATCAAGGAAGGTCGTATTGAGGGGATGATTAGGCTATCGCTAATAACTTCATCAATCAAGTTTCTCCCACCAAGATCCCATTACGAGGATTTTTTTCTTCTCAGCCCTTTTTTCGTCGAAAGCTCGTTAACTCCAGTGATTGACCGCAGGTCAGGTGGCTCGCCGACCACGTTTGTGGGCTCGTGGACCCGTTTGTTGCCGGAATCGTTCCCATTCCTGGAGGTGGATATAACCGTGGATTTTCTTTAGATGACGTTTGTAAGCTGATGAGAGGGTGTTGACTAGGGACTGGGAACTTAGGCGAACCTGTCTGAACACGAATGAAATGGCAGTTGGTAAGACAACAATCCGAATAGCGAGAGTCATTACGGGGGATCAATAACTTGTGGTAACTAATAATAGTGTACTTTGAAAGAATTGATGAAATAGTATAACAAAATATTTCATTCCGCAACTGTTTGGGCACAGAATTTTAGTTCCTTGGAATCTGCGATCGCAGATTGAGAAAATCTACACTCTGGTCGTTTAGATGTCAATAAAATGTCGAAATGGCTCAAGCTACTAGGTTAAAGTAACAGTATCAGGACACCACAAGCGGAGATTCTCTGGTTTCTTCATACTGCGAGGCGTGATTTCATCAGACATTCATCGGGTGGTGGGCGGGGGAGGTCATAATTAGGTGCCACAATTTCTTGACTACGTACCAAGTCTTGGAAATCGAAGAAGTTTCTCGGATTTAACATTGTTATGTTTACTTGTCGTGAGTGAAGGACACGACCTTCTCGCTGCAGCTGCTGAGTTTTCTTTAGTGCCTTCTCAACGGAGAGACGGTCCCTAGCCCTAGACTTTATGCTCTGTCGCCCCGGCGTCTTTCGACCTACTGCTGGGTGGAGAGCATGGTCGTTGGCTCGCCTGTAGTCTCTGGCGTTGGTAAAGACAGACCGTTAATCAACAGGACATTTACCTAATGAACCTAGTTGATGAGAGGAGAGCTTCAGGGTAGATTGGCTGCAGAGATCAGTGGTGAGACCAAACCGGGGACTCTGCAGTTACTCTGGCTTGAAGTGAAGGAGGCGAGGTTGATGTAAAGAACAAGTCGATCGAGTGGAGTAGACTGCATGATGGAGCATGCCCGAATGAGTCTTTTATACTCTATGTATTTCATAGAGGGGATGGAGTGGAGGAAGGGTGACGTCATTCTGACGTGTTTCCCTTCATACCTCACCTGTCCCATGAGGGGTGACTCACTCAGGTAGCTTCGTACATCTTCGGTTTATCGGAGAACTAATTAATGTAGAATGTGGGTTATAACAAATTTGGTTATTCCTAAAAGAAATTTGGATGGCGCCACTATCAGACGCCCTCCAGGTCCAGAAACAGACTCTTCAATCTAACTCCAAAAAAAAAAAAACTCTTTTACCAGGGTTGTCCAGAAAATAAGTTCAGTTTATTTTCAAAAAATCAAGTTTTCATTGGAAACATTTGAAACTAATAGCTAGTGTAATTGAACGTATGTACCTATTATTTTCCCACAAAATCCCAGGCGACGTCGATACATTTGGTAAATCGCGGAATCAGCTTCGAAATCCCCTTACCCTCCTACCTCCTCGCAGAAGCTTCCCGCCACCTCCTTGCTCCAGTTGGCGGCAGGATCTTTCACTTCCTCGTCACTTGTGAAACGTTCGCCCGCCAACTTTGCCGGATTTGGCAAATTCTTACCACCCTACAGATCAAAACGGAACTTATTCCCTAGACAACCCTCGTAATGATTTGTTATTGACATTTTATGTCTTTACTATGGCACATAAATGAAAAATCGTCACGCACCGCGGGGAGCGTTATGAGGGGAGCGTTACGCGAAGGGGAAATATGAAGGGGAAAGGGGGCGCAAAGACATAAAATGTCTCTCGTGGTTGCGTACTTGTACGAAAGCTGTAGCCACCGATTCCTTCCGATTAAGTTCTTCTAAATACTTAACTTACGAATTTCTTAAACCGCGACTTTTTTCTCTTAGAGAAAAGACAAAAAAGTTAATCTTTTGTGTGGGCTTTGAGGGGCTTTGGATCCTCGACCACACAGATTCGTAATTATGCTCACAGCCATATCGTAAGTCACAGCTCGGAGACAGTTCCCCAGTTCGCCCTTGTCATCTCAACTTATGGTCGGCCCATCTCCGTTTGTAACTTTTGCTCCAGTTGACATTAAGTTGTTCTTATCCTTCTTCCTTGACGTTCTTTTTCAATGTTTGTAGCGAAAGCCATCCGTGTTTCCTTTGTCGAAGACATCGTTATTTAACTAGGCTCAGACTCCTTTCGTACAAAAATAGACGAAAAAAATCATCACATAAATTCCAGTGTTTTTCGCTGCAGTGGCTACTAGTATTCCTGAGGCCACGTCTTCTAAGGCTTGTTTCATGGCTTCCTCGGAATATTGTAATCTTGGTCGAGGAGGGACAATGATGATGGCAAATGTGTCAAGGAAAAAAAGAACTATTGTGAAGAAAGAATATCGTAGTGATTGGTTCCTATCACCTACAAGGAAGCTCCTATAGTTAGATACTTCATTATACATTACATCCCTAACCATAACGTTTGGGTTCATGAATATTCATGAATACAGTCCCGATTTTCTTTAAAAAATCATTAAATTAAACCAAAGCCGAGTATCAGACATTATTGAGTACCAGTATCAGACACCTCCTATCTGATTCTGAAAGTGGCCTTTTCTGGAATCCAGTATCGGACACTCGGAATTCGGTTATAATATTGTTATTCCTAACAAAATTTTACAATACTATTAATAAATAATAAAATAATTTCAAAATACTACAAGACACTAACATGAATAATAAAGCGAAAAGAGATAAATGGGGAGGGAACAATCGATCGAGCAATTATACCAGGATAATGTTGCTCACCCTTTAGCTACTGTCTGCTCGCCGTCGGGGAACTAATATGGAAATGTAATACGATAACTGTCACCGAACTGGCAAAAACCTTCTTTGATCTCCTACTTTCACTACAGTCCACTAGATAGTTCCGCCTGTACCAAATGACCCATGGAAAATTCATCAAAACCTTTTAGAACTCCTATTATGTGGATTGGAAGCTCAAAGTGTCTGATACTGGACCTGTGTCTGAAACTGGTGCCTTCACTATACATGTGACAGCCCGACATTCCGATAGATATTGAACACCAGGTAGGTGTTTTCCTCGTTCAATTTCACAATTCAATAATTCAGTTCTATTTCAATAATACGGGTTGATAATGAACCTATTGCCCCTGCTCATATTCCAAAGATGAAATATGAAGTGCCAATGTCTTCACGATTTGTTGGGAATAGATGGCTGAAATGTAAGGTACAGGTACATTTATAACACGAAAACTTCAAGATCGTAAGGTAGTTCGCCTCTCGATATCACACGAACGGAAGAATTATTTATCTCAATATTTCCGTGTTCTCGACAGCTATTTTTACCTAGAAAGTTGAAATACAAAGAGCTTTTTTCTAAGGGGGGGTTCCTGTGAAATATAAAACTGATTTTATCAGGGATCGGAAACTTTCCTAATTGTCGTCCTCTTGAAAAAGTAAAATGAAAATAAAACTTTTTCTCCTCAGAGATATTAATTATGTCTCACCCTCCAAGCTCTCTCATTTCCTTGACAGCATTTTTGTCTTCAAGCCAAACCTCTATTGTCTTCTCTGTTTCCAACATCAATGAAAATTGAGGGGAAAATATGGTGGTTTGTAATTTTAATGAGTACAGAAAATCTCTTCATTTAATATTAAATATTCCAAGAAATTTTCTTGGATTGAAAGCAAAATCCTGGGGACTTACTGAGATACCTTATATACAAATTACTTAGAGATACCAATCAGGTTAATTTTTAACACATTTGAAATCAACTTCAGCTAACTAAGCAGCTATTTCAAGGAAATCCCTTGATTATTTCAATCAGGGTGATGCAAACATATTTATTTCTCATTCCCACTTCAAACCTTCAAATTCCTCCATACAATCGTGCTATATTGTGTCATACCCTCTTGGCAAACTTTTAAAAATTAGGGTTCATGCTAATCAACGTGATTTGATCGTAAAAACTGGTGTTGGAGTCATAAATCAGTACCTTCGGTGGTTCTCAGGCGGTAGTTGTCTCGGATTGTCGATCTTACGCCTTTCATGAATTTTCTTGAGGCCCTTCAAGGGATTTTGACTCACCCTTCGGATCCCTGATCTCTCCCTGCACTCATCCCTCAGGGCGGCTGTTCCTCGTGATAAGGCTGCATCTGAGTGATAAGCCTCCAGGCTCTTTTTCTTCACAAATCCCTCCTCCTAACCAATCAAATCCCGCGACACTGAATTCCCCCACATGCCACACGTCTTTTTCATCGATGTACCTATTAGTTTTTCGCCCGAAGCATTATGAATCCTTGTTCATACCTACTTTCGTGTATTAAACATGGCTCGTCTGGACCATTTGCCAGTAGGTACGCTTGATAACTCAGAATGTTATTTCTACCGTGGAGATTGCAATCATCGCTTCTCAGTGACATCAAGTATATCTATAAATCCATAATTTCTTCATTAATCCCTGCATAATTTAACATGCTAGTGGTGTAAGGAACTAAGTTCAAAAACAGTACTTTCCCGACTTCTAGTAGTGAAGGGCACTAACTACACACTTAGTACCTTTCTCCACGGAAGATCGGTGATGGCGACGAATATTTGTCTTGCCAATGCAAGAACTTAGTTCCCTTCAACCCCAAAATGATGATGAGTCTTGCCTAGGAAACCTCAAAGCTGCAATAAATGAGAAAAGTAGAGTTTTTGTTTTTAGTTCCCTTCATCACTAGGCTGTTCACTTCTCACAGTGGTTCTTTTGAAATGTCAGTTGAAGATAGGCGGTAGGACAGGTGCTTGGTGGGAGGTGGATGTGAAATCACAATTGCAACTGAGATCCAAGGAATATGTTGGTAGTTTTACTACAAAACCATTGTAAAGTGCCAATGTTGAAAAGAGAAGATAGAGTGCCGAAGACAACAGGAGATCCGCAGACATAATGTGGATTTCTTAATGGAAGGTATTCATGGAAGGTAGTTTGTCAACTCAGGCAGGATGATTGATGCGCATCTCTGCAGATTCCGTTCTACTCAACTTTTTTTTCGCTCCAAAACAAGAAGGACTTTCTTGCTCAAATTTGGTACGATAACTCAAATCTAAGTCTTAACAGATCAAAAGTATATAAAAAAAAAACTTTTCCCCGTTAGCGTATATTGTACAGGTTAGTTGATGCCTACCCTGTCAAAGCCGCCTCTGAGTGATCAAGGATCTGGTATTCGGAGATTCTTAAGTTTGAAGCATTTGACTTCCTCGAAATGACAAGATAGGCAGCGCTGAGTTGGAAGGTTCTATTTCAATTTCTCGATGAATCGCCTGTGCTCTAAAGCATCAAAATTAACTGTACAGTTGTAACAGTTTGAATGACAAAATTTAAGTTCGTTATTAGCAACATTTATCCTATTCATCGGAAATTAAATGGTATTTTTTCCAAGCATGAACCCGAGAGGAATATCTCCTTGATCAATGTTTCCATGAGTCTATGTGGACAAAATCACACGGTCGCCTTATGGCACATACCTACCTACTAACGATGGAGGTAAGTTGGTATCTTCCTATGAAAAGGAGACACTTCCCAAATCAGCCTTGATGACAGCAAGATCCGTACAACCTATCGAAGTATTCAACGTACCAGAATGTCCAGCGTCTCAAAATTTTCAGTGAATCAAAATTGTCCAATGTACCAAAATGTCCAGTGAATCAAAATGTGCAACCCGTCGAAATTTCAATTAGGAATTTCACCATGTCGGAATTTCCTATTTTTGACCCCAAAATCGGATTCAGCACCTCGAAAACCCCCTAAAGCAAACTTGCAGCCCGAACTTCCTAATTTACGAATAAACAAAACAGTGTAGAAAATACGAATGTTTAAAAAAAAACCGGGAAAATGACGTCATCCTGGAATAGTTCATTTATGGCCGCTTGAAACGCTGAGATCGAGAAATCTGTAGTCCTCAGATGCAAAATTTCATGAAACAGTAAAGTTCGAAATCGAAAAACTGAAGAAAAAAATAGAAAAAGAAAGATGGGGAAAATTAGGTTTCCCCTGTTTTTTTTTTTTTTTTTTTGTTTTTTTTTTGATAACTTTCTTCTTAAAAAACACGATTTTGTCGGCCCAATGGGCAACACTGGGAGGCGAACAGCCCAATCAGCGAGCGTTCCCGCTTCACGTCCGGTTTCCCGGTTAGTTTTGAAATAAAAAATTTTGATTGTCTCCCAAAAATAACAGGAGACTTATTTTCCGAAATCAGCCCGATTTTCATCTATCCCATACCATTTACGATTCAAGAAAAATGCAAACAGAATTCGGTGAAATTCCTCATTCTATAAACATTTTCAGTGAATCTAAATACCCAATTTTGCATGTCCACAGTCGAAGACAACTGGATTCGTTCAGAGTCGTCAGCACAAGACACACGAAACTCAAAAACTCCCCTTCCCATTGTTTCTTTGTGTTTTGAAGTCTTTACAATACACTACTTCTAATACTTCCCATGTACTCATTTGTGAAGGATATTTCTTTTTACGTCCGTAATAAACTTATATTACCCCGTAATTGGTCTTCCGAGATTTTACGTGTGTCCTAAACTTCTAGTACCTACCATCACTTATAGCTAATAAGGACATTTCCATTCAAATTTTATGTATAACCATAATAGTGGGGGTAACTGGCACTTAGGAGTACGTGTGTACCCCCGAGGTCATTTCACGACAACCAACGCTCTCTCCAGCTGAATGAATGAGCCAAAGGCAAATCTCATAAGGGGGAACTCCTGCCCTTTTAATGAAGAGCTGCAGGTAAATATGAACGTGTCATGAAAATGTGGTTCATCCCCCCCAACGATTTTTCTCGAGTCTAATAATAACAGTTACCAGACTTCCGCCCTCCTGAAATCCCCTCCATCAACCCTCGCAACCATCGTTCCGTACAACCTTGAAAGGCACCGTAATACAGTCGAGAGTGGGGAGAAAAAACAAATTCCCATAATATATATCAAAAACCGAATGGGTTCGGACCCTCGGGAAACCCAGGTGTGTCCAATGGCACGGGAAAAGCGTCAAGGGTTAATACGTGCGTTTTTCACGTCGTTCGGACGTACGGAAAAAGGGCGGAATAACTTTTTGAGTGGGAGACCCCGTGGAAAAACAGGCTAGAAAAATGCTAATGCAATATCTGGTATAGGAGTGAGACAGGTGGATTAGATCTTCAGGCAGTAAATAAGGCCGAGATTTAAGGAAGGTGACTTTCTGGGGAGTGTCTGAATCCAATAAATCCAGGAAGCCCTCCGAAGGGAGGAAAAACGGATCGAGACCTTCCTTTTTGTGTGGATGTCGTGGAGGTGGTGCCGCCGAGAGAACGTAGTTCGGCGGGAAATATAGTGGAGGGTCAAAGTACGAGGAGAAACTAGTCGAGCGAAAAAATGGTCCTTCGCTCACCAGGTTCCTCCAATTGACCGTGTTTTGTGTGAGGCACAAACGAAAGAAAAAAGGGGTTGAAAAGTCGACGGTTTTGGAAGGAGAAGTAGAGGATAGAACCATCGGATTTACCTCTGAATGGGGCAAACTCGGAGAAGAAAGAATAATGTGACCTGAGGAGTCACGGAAAAGTATCTGGTAGACCGCGAAGAACTTGGGAACCGCGGTCCACCTCTCGAAATAATTGTAGATGGTGTTCACAAGTCTGTGTTTTGAATAAAAAATAAAATAAAAACGTCTGCCAAGTGGGTGTGGCACATAGCTTCCCGGTATCCATAACCCGATTGTATAGCTGATCCGATGTCTAGTAGTTAATCTCAAAACATCAATCTTCAAGTGCCTACCACTATCACAACAATCAATCTGCACAATCTCTGAATATTGTTGGAAAATGTAGATGTCATGGCTATTACAAGGATTTTAAGTTTGAGCATGAGCACAAAATACTTTCAATTTGGGGGTCATGATATTCATAGGGAAATATCTCCACCCCAACCCTCACGATTCCTGAAAATTCCATCGAAATCGAATGAGAATTCTTCTAGAGGTTATGGCTGTGGCAAGGATTTCTCGTTTGCGCATGCGCAGCGGCTTCTATCAGTCCGGGGGGTGATGCTTTTCATAGTAAACTTTAGATAATATCTAAAGTTTACTGAAAAATCAATAAATGAAAAATTTAATGAATGATTTAATAAATAAAATTAAATAAATAGAATAATACTAAATAAAATTTTAATGAAAAATCAACATCTTTATATTATAAAGATATTGATTTTTCATCATTATGAAGTAGTATTGAATTTTTAGAATAGAATGAGAGCATCCAGAGCTGGGTAGGACCAACCGTTCGCTCCCCTTGAGAACTTAAAGGCTGGGCTCATGATAAATCAGAAACACGAGTTTTTTTTGTTTACTCCTCTTATAATGCCATTTTTCTCACTTGGAGTTTTTTTTTTGTAATATTACTTTTGCTTGCGAGTCTACCAAGGTAGCGGAAGCTTTGTTTTTTTCTCTCTTTCTTAATTTCAAGAGCTAAGTTGACCTAAGTTAAAGCGCTTGAGCTAAGTTAAAGAGCTGACATTTTGATGGGATCTGGATGATCAAGCGTTTAAAAAACTGGTGGTTCTGAGATTCTGATCAACTCACTTTTCTTACTCCATTTTCACTTCTCAATTCCACCTAAGAAAGGTGGGTGTGGCACATAGCTTCCTCGTATCCATAACCCGATTATATAGATGATCCGATGCATAGTAGTTAATCTCAAAACACCAATCTCTAATTACCTTCCACTACCCTCACAGGGGACACTACTCATCAACCCTTACAATCTCTGAATATTGTTAGAAAATGTAGATGTTATGGCTGTTTCAAGGATTTCACGATTGCGCATGCGCTCAAAATACATTCAATCTGGGGGCCATGATTTCATAGGGGACCATCTCCACCCCAACTCGCATTATTCCTAAAAATGTCATCGAAATCAGATGGAAAATGTAGAATTCATGGTTGTATCAAGGAAGTACACGTTTGCGCATGCGCAGCGGCCACTATCAGTCCGGGGGTAATGATTTTCATAGGGGACGATCTACATGCCTACCCACCCAATCCCTGAATATTTCATCGAAATCGGATGAGAATTGTTGAAGTCATGGCTGTGCCGATGATTTCATGACAGACAGACAGACACGGAACCAAAATTGTTCAGGAAAGTTTGAAACGTAAAACGCACAAAGCTTCCTCGTATTCAGAACTCTATTGTATAGCTGATCCAATGCATGGTAGCTAATTTCATCGAAATCGGGTGGATTATGTAGGAGTTATAGCAGTTTCAAGGTTTCCACGCATGCGCCGCGGCTATTATCAATCCGGAGACGATAATATCCATAGGTGACCATCTACACGCCAAAATTATGTCGAAATGGGACAATGACTCCTTATAGTTTTGACCGCTACAAGGGTTTCATGATAGACAAACACACATACGGCAACACAGACACGAAACGAGAGTGAACATTTTGATTTTGGCTTTTTTTCCACATTGAAAAGTGAAAATAATTCTTCAGCTACCTTGGTGGACTCGGTAACAAAATTTGGACACTTTTGGTCAAAATTATTTGCAGAGGAGTCACCTTGTATATTCATAAGTACTCATATAAGTCACTTTGAACGATAACTTTAGCTATTATTTATAGAAAATTCCAAGTTTGTGCCAAAATGTTTGTAATAACAAACGAAGGGGTGACTCCGTTACTCAATAATTTTGGACATCTCCATTAGGTCAAAATTTCAAACAATTAGGTCAAAAAACGCCTTCTCAGGGTCTTTGGTAGAAATTACTGTCATAATCATTCTAATATAGAAATGAGCCCGTAATTTCTGATAGAGGTACAATTTCAGAAATAAAAAATTGTCCATAAATGTAATCAATCACTCACTAGTAGTAGTTTAACATTATGAGTTGGTACTCTATCAAATTCCCATCCTACCTAATCAAAATTATTAATTTTTATGTTATGGTTTCAGGTAAGATTGGCTGATGGATTTCCCTTGTTCTTTCTCTACTATTACGTGGTATGTAAAACTGTTTAATAATAATATTTACTTGCAACGTTATGATGATGTATAATCGTCCATATACATTTTCCTGAGTTTCTATGATAGAATAGTTACCTTTTCTATTCCCAGTGGTGAAACGTCTATGGGTTCATAGTGACAAGTAGAGCATGAATTGGGGCAACTAAGATTTTCATAACGTGCATCCAGTATAATTATTATACTACTATTATACTACTATTATAGTAGTATGTTTTGTTGATCATTGGTAAACGTCATCAATTTATATGTGGGTACTCGTAAATCGGTGAGGCAATGGGAAGCCATGAGCGAAATCATCAGAGCAAATTCCTATCTTCCCTTTGAAAGACAGCTGATGACGTCCGCGACACCAGGAATGACAGTCGGACGAAAATTCAACCTGAAATGGTTGTTTACTTTACTTTTACTTTATTTGTTTACTCGTGAATCAAAGGAGACGAGTGGTACTTTAATGTTTTTAACTGAAAAACGTATGCCAAGTGGGTGTGGCACATAGCTTCCTCGTATCCATAACCCGATTATATAGATGATCCGATGCATATTAGTTAATCTCAAAATACCTTTCACTACCCTCATAGAGGACCATCTACACGCTAATCTGGACAATCCTAGAAAATTTCATCAAATTCGAATGAAAAATTAAGTGAGTAGATGTAAGTGATTGGATCAAAAAAATTCTTAGTCTCGGCTTGGATTCGACCCCGCGATCCCTGGAGCACAAATCAAGACTCTCCCCTCTGAGCTATTGAAGCCTTGTCATGTAAAGATTTGAGATTCTCACAGGAGACCATCCCTCTATGAATGAATCCCTCTATGAAGAACAATTCTCCATTATTTTCATAGGGGACCATCTAAACACTACTCTGTAACATCCCTGAAAATTTCATTGAAATCGGGTAGAAAATGTCGAAGTTATGGCCGTTACAAGGAATTCACGTTTGCGCATGCGCAGTCGCTTCTATCAGTCCGAAGGTGGTGATTTTCATAGGGGACCATTTAAACACTACTCTGTAACATCCCTGAAAATTTCATTGAAATCGGATGAAAACTGTAGAAGTTATGGCCGTTACAAGGAATTCACGTTTGCGCATGCGCAGTCGCTTCTATTAGTCCGAGGATGATGAGTTTCATAGGGGACCGTCTACACACCAACCCGCACAATCCCTGAAAATTTCATCGAAATCGGACAAAACTTCTATAGTTATGCGCGTTACAAGGAATTGATGACAGACGGACAGACACACAGACAGACAGACACACAGACCCACAGACACACAGACACGGAACCAAAACTGTTCAGAGTGGTCTAAAACGCAAAACGCGAGTGAAAATTTTGATTTTGGAGAACTTTTTCTTTCATCCTTGAAAAGTGAAAACATAGTAGCTTCCGCTACCTTGGTAGACTTGGTAGAAAAAAAACGCTGCAAATTATTACACAATGGTTTATTATTTTTCTATAGATCACTCGTCTGCAAAGCTACCAACCATCCAACATAAAGAAAAACATCGATCGTATTTCGATCAGCTATAATTTGAACGGAGATTAGGCCTCTTTTGCGATTCACACGCGTGTTTCTGATTTACGTACGTCCAAACTTTAAATTCTCGTAGCGAGCGAACGGTTCGTCCTACAGAGCTCCGCGTGGTCTCAAAAAATTCTAAAAATTCTATAGAATCTTAAATTGAAGGAAAAACAATACCTTATATCAAAATTTTTTGAGTTAGGGCGTTTTCCAAATTTCAAAATTCAAATTTGAACCCTTAGAAGTGACCTACATCAACCAAAATCTTCGGGGCACAACTAGACCCCAAATGGAGCCTACATACCAAATTCAATCAAAATCGGTCAATGCCAAGTGGGGAAAGTGCCGCGTACGGCGGACGGACGGCCAAATTTTTATTCGATTTTTGGATTCTACGTACCATGAAACGTAAACCATCAAATTTTGAGGGGGTGTTCAAAAAATTTTTTTCTTGGTCGATTCCAAAGGTTCATTATTAAAAATAATAAACCAAAATGGAATTGAGTCTCTAATGTTCTGCACGAATGGGATTTTTCAAATTACTCGAGTCTACAGTTCTGAGAGTCAGTTTGTTTGAGCTCTACTACAAATTCACTGTGTAGGTAAGAGCTCAATTACACATATGGCGGAGATGTGTACAAAAGAAGTGCGGACGTGTGAAACCCTTGTTTGAAAAAAAGGGCGCACGGGGGTGAAGCTGGGAGACCATTGTTTTAGTTTTCAGCGCCATCTGTGACAGTCCTTCAAAAGTGGTCCTGAAAAGCAGTGTTCCATTGTTTCTACGGGGGTCGTATAGTTATCACTAGGCTATTTGTTACCCCCTACTGTACGGAGAGAAGTTTTTAGTTTTGGAGGGCAGAGATGGAAAAACCTCGTCAACGGCCGGAATCGGATCGGCGCTCTCAGCTGATCCTGTGTTTGTTTTGGGAAACGGGAACAATAATTTATGTAATGATCTGCGGACAATGCAAAGCGGTGAGAACAATCGGGCTTGACAACAGATGTCCGACTGCGCTGGAGATGCTCGCCTGTATTGTGTTTGCAGTGGAGGGGACCGAAGGGAAGCTGCCAGGAACACCACAATGCTCGGTGGTGATTTGTGCGGACAAGGTGACGCGCGTGTTCCTCCACTTATGATAAGTTTCTCTGTGAGGGTGACTTCAGGCCTGACGGTAACAGGCCTGATCCCCACCGTCGGCTTTTACCCGTACAAAAACACGATTGACACGTCTGTCAAGCTTACCAGGCAACTTTATCACATTGAGAAACATGGACATACATACTCCTAAAATAGTTTAAAATTTCAAAGCAGTAGGTAATTAGAAGAAAAAAACTTTTTGAGGTCGGTCGAAAATAGATGCATTGGCGGTAATAATGACATCTTCCCTACCTAAGGGAAGATCAACAGCAAATTCAGTTGAATATTTAATTTAAAAGTCTGCCAAGAGGGTGTGGCACGTGGCTTCTTCGTATCTATATAGATGATCAGATGCATTGTAGTTGAGGGGGTTCATGAGTCAAAATCGAACATATTTTCGACTTTTCGTTTTTATTTTTATAAAATTCTGCTGGTTTATCCTGACATTTTGGTATATGAAAATATTAAAGTTGAGCAGTGGAAAGCAGATATATGAGTTTCCCGCTAATTTGAAGCTGTGTCCCGCTCCAGGTTCATAGTTTCTATATTCCTGTAACTACTTACCGTTCTTTGGCTGTTCATAAGTTCTGATCGATACCTACTATGTCCTACTCCATGGTTCCAGCACTGGTTCCCATGCCACCAAGTAGTACAAAAATAGCATAGCACTAGACTGATGTAGAAATCAAGTGAGCCAATAGTGTATAACCATTATTCTTATCAGTACTACGTAATATGAAATAACCTTACCTAACTGGTGCAAACACTGACTGATAAGAATCATAGATAAGGAATAATCAGACCTCATTTTCAATTTCTTCAATATGAAACGATAACGAACTATCGATCAAATACCTCAAAAAACGGTAACCTTTCACAAATCGCGGTTTTTCTCCAAACCGGAAACTCTTGTTTTTCGTCACTTAGGTACCTACCTGTTTCTCGGCAGCCAATAGAGCTGGTAACTTGATTTTTTTTTTTTTTTTATATTGTCGAGAGGGGTTTATTACAGTCACTGAATAAGTTTGGACGGAAAACTCCCATGAAACATGGCTAGAATTAAAAAATTATTAGCATGAAAAATATGAAAAAAAAACTGTTTTGCCATATTGTCTAGGTAAAATAATATTAACACAACAGAGTTGAAACACGCTCAGCGGTTATATGAAGAGTAGATAGAGAATTTTAAAAAAGTATGAAGATATCATGAATATATCCAGAGAAACAGGTACATGAAAAAGTGTTAAATTAGAACCGACTCATGAACCCCCTTAATCTGAGAATATCAATCTAAAGACTTCACAAACCTCAAAAGGGACCATCTACTCGTCAATCCGCACAATCACTGAAAATGTCAACCATCGAATTCGGGTGAAAAACGCCGCAAATTATTTCACAAAAGTTTATTATTTTTCTGTATATATCAATCGCCTGCAAAGAACATAGCTTTGCCACTGTCTTTTTTTACCTACCACAAGCTCTACCAATCAACCGAGCGCCGATTTTTGTCTATTATTTTCAATAATGAACCTTTGGAATCGACCAAGAAAAAAAATTTGTTAACACCCCCCCCCCCCCCCCCCCCAAAATTTGATGGTTTACGTTTCAAGGTACGTAGAATCCAAAAATCGAATAAAAATTTGGCCGTCCGTCCGCCGTACGCGGCACTTTCCCCACTTAGCATTGACCGATTTTGATTAAATTTGGTATGTAGGCTCCATTTGGGGTCTAGTTGTGCCCCGAAGATTTTGGTTGATGTTGGTCACTTCTAAGGTTTCAAAAATAAATTTTGAAATTTTGAAAACGCCCTAACTCAAAAAATGTTGATAAATAGGTATTGTTTTTCCTTCAATTTCAGATTCTATAGAATTTTTTGAGACCACGCGGAGCTCAGTAGGACAAACCGTTCGCTCCCTACGAGAATTTAAGGGTTGGACGTACGATAAATCAGGCTTAATCTCCGTTCAAATGTTAGCTGACCGAAATGCGATCGATGTTCTTCTTCATGTTGGATGGTTGGTGGCTTTGCAGACGAGTGATCTATATGGAAAAATAATAAACCATTGTGTAATAATTTGCAGCTTTTTCAAGATATTAGACTAACCCGGAACGAGGAATAAACGGTGACCGACTGAGACCCCCGTCCATTTGTGGTCGATAGTGATATTTTTACCTTTTAATTTAATTGGTATCGATCAACATCAAAAATGCAGTGCTGCCTACCAAATTGTTTAGTTATATATATTTTTAGGACGTCCCACAGTAAGACTTGGGCGTCCTTATGCGATCGATCTGGGGTGAAGTTGGACAACACTCAACAGAAAAAAAAAATAACCACACAGTAATCCGTTTTAGACCATTCTGAATCCAAATCCGCGAAAAAAACCATAGGTGTATGTCTGTGTGTGTGTGTGTGTGTGTGTGTGTATGTGTGTGTGTGTGTGTGTGTGTGTGTGTGTAACAAAATCTTGTGTACTCTGCACAGGCCTTAGTTCTCAACCGATTTTCCTGGTTCTTTTTTTGTTCGACGCGGAAAACTATCTAGTTGTGCACTACGTCGCCGGAATTGCGAATTTTGCCTTTTAAGGGGGGGAAAGGGGGGGTTAATGCTCAAAAAACGTGCGTTTTTGGGCATAATCTTGTGTACTCTGCACAGCCCTT
Organism: Apolygus lucorum; assembly: GCA_009739505.2. NCBI lineage: Eukaryota > Metazoa > Arthropoda > Insecta > Hemiptera > Miridae > Apolygus > Apolygus lucorum. Next base: position 3,413,849 of record CM019177.2, read on the forward strand.
AGTTCTCAACCGATTTTCGTGGTTCTTTTTTTCATCGACGCGGAAAACTATCTAGTTGTGCACTACGGCGCCGGAATTTTGAATTTTGCTTTTTAAGGGGGGGAAAGGGGGGTTAATGCTTAAAAAACGTGCGTTTGCGGGCGTAATCTTGTAAACTCTGCCCAGGCCTCAATTTCCAACCGATTTGCGTGTTTCTTTTTTTGTTTGACTCAAATAACTTCCGAGTTGTACATAATTTCACCAGAGTACCAAAATTCGCAAGGGGAGGGGGTGAGTGGGGGGATAATATTCACAAAATATCCGATTTTTCAATATTTCGGTTCCTTTACTGCTTACTAACTGTCCCCAAGCTTTGAAATTAAGGAAAAATTCTCATTATACCTCCGGATTTTCATGAATTATTCTCTGTACGACCGTGGAACTAATAGTGGTGCCACCATGGTGCCAGGACACCATAAACCGCATATTTAGTTTTTTTTTTGTGTGTTTCACCTTGAATACGGATGTGAACCTCGACGGACCGCCTACTAAAACTAACAGATGAAAGTTCAATGTTACGACGTATTTCCGCTTTGGAGCCAGACTGGCACCATTGTTGGCGTTGGGGTGGTGGTGGTGGTGGGGGGGGGGGGGAGAACTCGAATTCGCATGTTGGGTGTCGTAGATCATGGATTTTAAAATGCTCTTCAGATTCGAGGCTCCCATGCCGCTAGAAATGTTAAGGTGGATAAGGGTGAGGGGGGGGGGGATCACTATTTCTTATCTAAAATAATAAATAAATTACATCGAGTGAAACAGTTTTATCGCTTAACAACTGGTTAAACTGATCTAATGCTTATCCAATGGGACGTCCCCTGGAATGCATGCATTACTAAACAATATGTTTTTTTTTCGAGTATCACATCTGATCGAAACCAGTGGGGGGGGGGGGGGGGGGTGCATCTCGTGTTTACTGAAAGGTAAGTTCCTTGGTAAATTGGACACATTGATATTACACACGTGAGATGCGGAATCGGGCTCATAAGGCGTAATAGGCACGTAGTGGGGCAACATAATTACGGCCCTCCTGGGCGGTGGCAATTCAACCATTGATATGCTAAGGGGCTTTGCCCGTAATGAGGTTCACCCGAGGGGGACTTAATGACGCGCTATCTATGGAGCCCCTTCGGACAAACTTGGCCCAACTTCCTTCGAAGGAAACACAATTACAAAAATACGCACTCACACCTATCCACACAACCCACTCGAGCACACTCCGGCGACGATGCGTGAATAGCGAGTGGTGAACAGGAGAACTAATTGAACTTTCGAATGCCTCGTATTTATGAATGAAAAGTGAATTCACAGGTGTGGATATCAAAATTGAGTCGGCTAACTCTACCTTGGAAGATACGTCGGGGAGGAAATTCAGAGGTATTTGGAGAGGGAGACTGAAGAATGGGTTGAGAAGGACAAATACAAACAGTCTCCAGAAGCACAAAACGATTCATAGAAGATAAAAGAAATTGGGCGAGTCAATATGAGTTCATTGATTCCAGAAATGGTGGGTAAAGAATAGTCTAGATTTGAGAGCGATATTTTCTAGCTCGGGCAGACCGAGTTCGTTCAGCTGAATCTCTCATCATCTCGTCCAAAGAAAGCACAAAAATCCGGTGGAAGAATCTCGCAGTGGTAGGAAATGGGTATCTGGTCTTTACAACATTGATTGTATCTGTGAGGCAGAGATGATTAAAAAGAGTTCAGGACGATGAAGGGTTGGCTCTCAGGTCTCCCATTGCGTGGATACTTAGTGCGTGAGTGTAGAGAAGCACTGGCTGATAGCAACAAGCCAGCGAATGGGAGTCCACCACAAGCTAGCAATCTGGTATACTCGTAAACTAGCAACAGTCAGATGCTACAGCGAGAGCCATATGTGAGCTGCCGCTCAGCAGCTCACTGTTCCCCCTATCAGGCCATGGAGGCCAGTAAGCCCTGACAACCCCCGGGAGAGAGACCCCAGGCCGTAGAGGCCCGTAAGCCCTGAACCAACCCTCAACACAGGAAGACCAGGCCGTAGAGGCCAGTAAGCCCTGAACAGCAGCAGGAGAAGGAGCCCACAGCCACACACACAAATGGGCGTGGCCATTCATCGTGCCCTCCCACCACCTTGGGCACACAACCACCAACAACAATTGTCAAGCCAGAAAGTGAAGCCCTGATCACCCAAAGCCCATCAAACTGGGGTTTTTGGCGTGGTTAGGTTGGTCAGACTGGAGAGGGGAGCAGTCAAATGAAGGAGTAGAGACCTGAACACCTCAGTCCTTTGAAGCCCGCCTAGCCAGCATTGTCTCGAAGCTAACCCCCCTGTCCGTGAAGCGCTCTCCCCCGTACCAGTGTCGACCCAGTATCGCGCTAGTGCAAAAGTCGTCCTCCTGCCTCCCAGTCGAACATTGAAGGATAGATCCTGTGAGTGGTGCCCCCTCAGTGCAATCGGCTTCCGTCCTGCCTCCCCTGGAACCGTCCGAAGGAACCGCGACGCGATCCAGTCCGATCCCGGCTACTCCCCTCAACATCTTCATCTCGCCTCTCATCGTGTGCGGACTCGCTCCGGTACTCCGTCACGTGAGTGTATACAGTGTAACACCTATCTTATTGGCCAATAGTAGGTAGTTAGTGAAGAGTAACTCAGTAACTATAAGAGAACCGTATCCTGAACTGGAACATTGAAGTTAAAAACCAAAAATCTACTTGTATCTAATCTTAAGAAAGCTGTAACGCCTAGTCAAGCTAACCAATCACATTTGCCTCTCGTAGAACGCCCTTCAGGCAGAACTGGGTCGTGGACCCCCTAGTCTCAATTTTGTTCCTAATAAAAACCTTGCATTACTCTACATTTTCTTACAATCTTGCCCTGGTTCTGATTCTGGTTCATGAGTATCGGGTATCGGTGACTAGGTAGTTAAATTCACTTGCACAGAAACGAGTAACGTAACATCATTCTTTATTTCAACAACCGATACACCGCAATTGGTATAACAACAGGTAACATTTACATAAACATCAAGAGTAACTTCATAGTAGATCGCAGCCTCATCTCCCAAGCCGTATCGAGTCAAGCTACCAACGACACGTTACAAGCTAAGTATTTTCTATTTTTTTAGTTTAAGTTTTTTGTCTTTTCAGTTGTTCCTGGAACCGTACACTTCCCCTTTTTAACAGTAACCTCAAAATTTAGGATCTTTTATTCCCGATCGGATCGATACCCCGACCAAAGGCTTACAAATTTGGTGGCAGCGGGTGGGATTCCTGCAAAGCGCGAACCCGGAACTGTATCGGACCCGAAACTTTCATTTCGGATCCGGTGTATTGACGGATCGCGTGTGGTGGCGCCCTGCACGAACCCACAAAATAAAATATTTGTGCCTAAGGTATCGGCCGATCCTATTTCAAAAAGTGTCGAAACAGGTCAGAACCAAGGGTAGTAGGTAGGTAGGACACCTCGTAACGGTAACTCCGAAAGTAGGTCACACCTCACCACTACACTCACATTCCAACGAACTGTGTCGTCACACAGGAACACTAAGACAAACCGTATCGTCATACGGGAACATACAACTACCAACCCCAGACCGAACTACGAGACAGTAACCGCTACCGAGTCGGAACCGACCGTATTGACTGTGCTGTGTTTACCTATTTTGCCGCGTCTTAAAAAGTGAAACATGGTACTTTCGGACGTCGAGGATGAGGAGGAACAACAACCCTTCAACAACAAGGAAGCGGTCGATACGCTGACCGAAACCATGAGACAGATGAACGTGTTACTCAAAAAGTATCACGAGACGACCCAGGACGGTGACAAGGATGGTATTCCACGTTCACTACTGTTAGAACTGGAACCATGGGACCCAGATACACCGGGTTCGCTAAGTGTCGGGTCATTTTTCGCAAACTTCGATACCGTAACTACCGGATTGACCCAGAAACAAAAAATGAGACTCCTGAGAACTAAAACCAGGGGAACTGCGAAACAATTCCTAATAGACAGAGACGATACCCTCGAGTATGACAACGCATACGAAGTGATACGGGACGAGATGATGAACTGGTTCATGCGCGAGAACCCGCAACACGCCGCAGCCCTACTCTGGACCATCAAGAGGAACACCTCCGAAACGCTTCGGCAGTTCGCCGATCGCATTAGAGGACTGGCTCGATGCGCCGTACTTGAAGAAGGAACGCATCTCGACCGTCATGAGAAACGGGAATGGGTCGAGCGGAAGACTCTGAGCGCCTTCGTGAGGGGTGTCGGAAGAAAGATGAGCGCATTTCTCGTAACCAACCGACCTACCTCACTCCGTATTGCCCTGGAACGAGCGGAAGAACTCGAGAACACACTAGTAGAGACTGAAGAAACAGAGGAACGATGGGATCTAGCGGCTGTATCGGGTGAATTACGGTGCTACAATTGTGGTGGAACCAACCACTTCGCCGCCCGATGCCCCCGAAAGGATCAACCGGTGCCCCGACGGGAACAGCGAGCCGGTGACGACCGCCGTAACAGGTGGAACAGTGACGAACCACGCCTAAGAACAAATGAACGACCAGCACCGCGATACCCCTGTATCTTCTGCGCTGCAATGGACCACTTCCCCGTCGACTGCCCCAAGAGTCCGCAACAGACTATATTCTGTAACTTTTGCGGGTGTCGGGAACACCTAGAAGAGAGCTGCCCCCAGAAACGGAAATTACTACCCGTGTCGCAACCAATCGCCGACCCGAAACATGTGAATGAGGTTAACCGTTATAAGTCGCAAGAACCGACTAATCTCCATGTAACGGCCGTGGAACGACCTATGATACGAACACTCAAAGTGGAAGTGGGTCTCGGGAATGAAACCCGGAACATGCTCATAGACACCGGAGCCGCCTTATCGGTTCTAGCTAAACCTGTATCGGGAATCCCGATGAAACCAACGAAGATCATGGCATGGGGAGCGGACGGGGCCCTATTACCCTTCGCCGGGGAACAATGTATTGACACCCGTATCGGTAAATACCGCTTCAAACATAACTTCCTCGTGTTCGCCCGGAAGGGGGCGACCCTCGACTTACTGGGTCTAGATGTACTCAGACGGGTTCCGATGACTTTCACAACTGGACCGACGATGGGAATGAGAACGGAAAGTGAAGAGGAATGGAGGGACATGGACCCCCTTTGTTGTGAGTTGGGAAGTATCGGGATGGTGTCGCAGCTCGGGAGGAGGGAGGAAACTGGGTCACCGCGCCTGAGCCTTCGTGAAAGCGCCGACACAGTCCTCCCCAGCACCTTTCGGGTTGTGATGGCCCCCCCTTCACCCCCGCACCACGGCTGCTCTGAGGAACTTCCCATCGTGACCTTCGAGGAACGCTTCACACCGGAACCCGACCTTGAAACCTTGACCGACGGGGCCTTGACCTCCCTAGAAAGATGGAACCGGGGTGTGTCGTCGGAGGTAACCGCTGCCTTGTGCGCGGGTCAGGACCTCCCAACCATATCGCCCCCTGAAACCGAAGGTGTATCGCCCCTGATATACACTCAGGAACCAACCGGAACGCAGGGTGTAACGCCGGGTGTATCGCCGGGTGTAACGCAAGGTGTATCGCCCCTGATATACACACAGGAACCAACCGGAACGCAGGGTGTAACGCCGGGTGTAACGCAAGGTGTATCGCCCCTGATATACACACCGGAACCAACCGGAACGCAGGGTGTAACGCCGGGTGTATCGCCGGGTGTAACGCAAGGTGTATCGCCCCTGATATACACACAGGAACCAACCGGAACGCAGGGTGTACGCCGGGTGTAACGCAAGGTGTATCGCCCCTGATATACACACCGGAACCAACCGGAACGCAGGGTGTAACGCCGGGTGTATCGCCGGGTGTAACGCAAGGTGTATCGCCCCTGATATGCACACAGGAACCAACCGGAACGCAGGGTGTAACGCCGGGTGTATCGCCGGGTGTAACGCAAGGTGTATCGCCCCTGATATGCACACAGGAACCAACCGGAACGCAGGGTGTAACGCCGGGTGTAACCTCGGATGAACCATTGGACGGACTTGAAGATGACCCACAAGAAGAGTCTGATCCATGGAAATCCCACTACAAATTTGATGGCAGCCACAAGTGGGAAGTAGAGATTCTTCCTGAAGATGAAATCGATGATGATAAAGACCTCGTCGGAACCAGAGCACGAGTGGCAACCCTGCAAACCGCACTACCGTCCCCAACGTCAAACCAGAGCGCCCCCGAATTGTCGGGAGGAGAGCGACAAAGGGCTCTAGAGGTGTCGACGAGTGGAGGTAATTCCACGCGGGATCTCGGGAACGCAACCGACATGGACACAGAAATGGAGGATTGGGAGATATTTCCTACGGATCAGTGGGACGAACCGCAACCAGAATTGGGAGCAGCCATTGAAGCCAAACTCAGTCACCTGACGAATGTCGATCGAGAAGAAGCTAAAGGAACTCTCTTAAACTTCCGTGAGCTCTTTCAACCACCAACCAGTGAGGGATGCAGCCTTGAGGTCTACCACGAAATCACGACTACCCAATCCGAGGTGACGGCGCAGAAACCTTACCCCATACCGCACGCGCTTCGCGAAGTAGTCGAGACGCAATTAAAGGACATGTTAGAAGCTGGAGTCATCAGTGCTTCCCCCAGCCCATGGTGCGCCCCAGTTCTTCTTGTCAAGAAGAAGACCCCACCTGGAGAGGAACAAAAGTGGAGGTTCTGCACCGATTTCCGACGATTGAATAAGATCACCAAGGGAGACGCATACCCGATACCTCGCCTGCAGGAAACATTGGCTTTGTTGGGCGGTTGTCGGTGGTTCACAACTATCGATCTCTTGTCCGGGTACCATCAGATACCAGTGCACCCCGATGCTAAAGAAAAAACAGCCTTCTCAGTCCTCGGGAGACATTTTGAATATGACAAAATGCCCTTCGGGTTAAAAAATGCTCCCGCGACTTTTCAGAGAGTCATGAACAATGTACTGGATGGATTACTAGGAAGAAACTGCCTTGTGTACCTGGATGATGTAATCATCTTCTCCACGACACTACAGGAACATCTCGAGCGGCTGCGAGAGGTGTTCGAGCGCTTACAAGATGCCCGATTACAAGTAAACCTGGCAAAGTGTGAGTCTTGAAAACGGAGGTGCGATTCCTCGGTCATCGAGTAACGACCCAAGGAATCTACACGGAACCGGAAAAGACCCAGGCTGTCCGAGAGTTTCCCGTCCCCACAACATCCCTGAGGCTCCAGTCCTTTTTAGGACTCGCAGGATTCTACAGACGATTCATCCCAAACTTCTCGGGAATCGTCGCACCATTGACCGATCTACTGAAAAAACCAACCCGTTTGAGTGGACGCAAGCCCATCAAAGCGCATTTGAGGAACTAAAAAAAACGCCTGACTGAAGAGCCGGTGCTGGCGTACCCAGACCTCACAAAACCCTTTGTCCTGGCAACGGATGCTTCAGGAACGGCCCTGGGAGCAGTCTTATCCCAAGATCACGACGGAGAGGAAAAGCCAGTAGCATACGCAAGCCGCAAGCTCAACCCCGCCGAGACGCGCTACTCCGTGACCGAACGAGAACTTCTCGCGGTGGTTTGGGCCGTGAGGCATTTCCAAGAATACCTACTGGGGCAACCCTTCGAATTACAAACAGATCACATGGCCCTTACAGCTGCATGCGATTTGCGAGATCCCACCTCCCGTATTGGTCGTTGGGTTCTACGCCTGGCGGAATATGATTTTATACCAAGGTATCGCCCAGGGACCGCAATGAGGCATGCCGATGGTTTGAGCAGGATGGAGATAGCCGCACTGACGTTGGAGTTCCCCAAAAGCTTGATGATAGCGGCGCAAAACATCGACTCATGGGTACAGACGACAGTAATCTTCGAAAAGGGAGGAAAAACACGGCGGAACGACGGAGTACTTGAAACACAAGTTCGGTTGGATGGTAAGGATGAATGGGTCCCACTCATGCCCGTGTCCTTGAGGGAGTGGCTCCTGGATAGATGCCATCGAAACGAGTGGTCAGGACACCCTGGAGCGGAGAGACCACCGAAAAACTTGTTCGGAAGTTGGGATTTTGGCCACACTTGTCAAAGGATGTCAAGGAGTACGTGAGGAGGTGCGAAACCTGTCAGCGCCGTAACACGCCATCCGGCCTCCGACACCCGATCCAGAAGCCGCTTTTACCTGATAGGCCAGGACAGATTGTTGGGGTGGATTTCGTAGGACCAGTCACGTCCGGAACCACCCAGAAATATATCTTAACCGCCATCGATCACTTCACCAAGTACGCCGAAGCCTACCCTGTGCCGGACTGCACCGCCGGAACTGTGGCCCGAGTTCTGGCAACCCGCTACATACCTGTCCATGGCGTACCAGAACGACTCATCTCCGATCGAGGAACTGCTTTTACCGCAAGGTCGACGAAGGAACTGTGCACCAAATGGGGGATACGTCAAGTCTTCACGACGGCGTATCACCCTGAAGGTAACGGCGTTTGTGAACGCTTTCACAAAACCCTCGCCAACATCCTCTCGAAGATAGTCAAGAATACCACCGCCTGGGAATCGGTACTGCCAATCGCCCTCGCTGCTTATCGATCTCTGCCTCACAAAGCACCGGATTCTCTCCAAATTTCTTAACCTTCGGAAGAGAAATAAGACTTCCCAACGAGTCCTTCCAAAGCCTGAGAAGCTCACCAGAAGACACCACAGGCCTGAAAACATCTCCAGACGGCCCATAACGCTGCAATCCACTGTCTCCACCAAGCATGGAAAAAGAGAAGCGACATAATAAACGCTCGCCTGGCCGCAAGATCATTCCAACCCGGAGATCGAGTGTATCTAAGGGAAATGCAACCGCCAGTTGGAGCCGCGCGGAAATTATGGAGCCCATGGTCGGGCCCTTGGGTCGTAACAAAGAAACACACGGAAGTAACCTATGAAATCCGAGACGTCGCCGATATAAAGTGCAGACGGTGCATATCAATCGATTAAAGCCCGCTTTCTCCGCTGGAGTTCCAGATGAAGCATTCATGGAACATTTGACAGAACTAGAACGAGAACAACCGATAGTTCCACTCCCTCAGATCGACGATCCAGCAAAAAAAAACCCCGAAGACCCCCATCTAATGGAGTGGGTGACAGAGGAACCCTGTAACCAAGGTCCCAATCTGCAGACTCATCGGACACAATCACAAGCACCCCGGAGAACGTCCGAGTTCAGCGGGACCCTCAGGTTCCACTACAAGAGGAACCTGGGAAGCCCAGCGACCTCTGCGCTCACTATCACGACACCTCGTCAGCACGACATATGGGATCAGACTACAGAGTCTCCTGACACCCCGCCGAGCGTAAGGAACGAGCAACCCGTCGCCTCAACATCGCAGCAGCCCGCCACAAAGCCGCCAAAATGATGAAGGTACGGAAAATCGCTCTGCAACAAGGTACTCCTACGACCTAGAGTGCCGGTAAACTACAGCCAGACCCATGCGGGAAGGCGATGACTACTGACTAACTAAAACTAAGACTAAAACTAAGACTAAAACTAAGACTTACCTGACAGAAACACACGAACACACACACCTGAAACAAGAACACCAAATGGAGTAATGCATATAAAATAGAGTAATGCAAGCCGAAGTTAGGAATGAAAACCGAACTGGACCCTTCAGGTCAACCAATTAAATAGGACCCTTCAGGTCAAACCATTTAATCAGGACCCTTCAGGTCAAACTCCCAATGCCACGAACCCAGAAAACCCACTATTAGACCCTTCAGGTCTAACAAGCTCGAATAACCACGTATCAAAGACTGAGGTACTCACCGTACTTTCGATCCTCAATTGAGCCAAAGATGCGCTGGTTCGCACTCAAGTAAATGCCGTACAATTTCAAGGGTCAAATGCTATTAGGGGCAATTTGTGGTTTCTAGGATGACGCACCAACATCTCCGGGATCCGCGAGCACAAAAAGGAGCCCCACCGCCAGACGAAGATATCGCCACGATACACCGGTATCTTGATCGCGCGACCGCTCGTCTTAACGCGTTGGCCCCCACCGTTCTCGATACCGCGGAACCCGTGTTCAACCCCGATTCACGATGCCCACCCTAGCCACTCTATAAAATTCATGTTAGCACCGAGGAATATAACGCCAAAGCCATCCTGGCGGACGCAGCAATTGTCTCAATCACAGAAATCACCGAACTCCTGCCGATATACCATCGCATCGCACAGGAGCGAGACATACTCCTCGAGAAACAGAACGAGTGGCTCCTGGAGAAGCAAACCTGCTGCGGGCACTGTGCGAACATGAGCACGTCGACACAGTGCCGGTACAGTCAGCTGCGGAGCCACCCGCGGCGAGGACCGAGTCGACTGAGACCCCACCAGCAGGACGGAAGGCACCACCACCGCCTTGCCCTCGTCATCCCAGGGGGTCCCATCGAAGGCAACAACCACCGCCACCAACAAGACCGGGAACACAAGAAAAGGAGGGCGCAACCCCTTCGTCATCCAACGTCATCGTCCTCGTCATCTTCCTCGTCATCATCTCGTCAGACTCATCAGACTCCGACACCACCCACCAGTCACACAAGAGTCAGAGAAAAAAAGAAGACGCGAGAGAAGAAGGACAACCACCTGTCGAGCCCAAACCATCAACCTCCCAGGCCATAGAACCCTTGCCGGAAGAGCCCGAGGAAATCACCGTGCCCGTAGCCCCCACCCTCACCGAACACCAACCCAGAGGAGTCCCGAGCGAGGAAGCCGAGAACACAGACACCCATCCGCCATCTTGAGGACACCCAAGAATTTGCCACCTGGATGTCCACACCACTCGGACCCCCCGATCCAGCTCGAGCGGTGCGAGGAGCCCCGATCGTCTCGCCCTTGGTCCTCCGACTGAAAAGGTCGTCGGCCCCAAAAGGACCAAGGACGTGCCCCGTCTGTACACGTCGTGCCAGCAAATCGTCAACTTCCGCTGCACGGCGTGTAAGACATTCTGGCAACGCCTCAAGAAATCCTACGACGCCCAGAGGGAGCTGCCCACATGCCCGGAAGACCATAAGAAGTCCCGCCCCCGTCGACCTGCCCAGGATGCCGTCGCTACAAGTATGAGGCAGGGCTGCGACGAGCTCACCCATCGCAACCCCTGCCCATACCCAGCGTCATTGAGGACGACGCTGGCTCCCGGAGAGGTGGGGGATGTGAGCTGCCGCTCAGCAGCTCACTGTTCCCCTATCAGGCCATGGAGGCCAGTAAGCCCTGACAACCCCCGGGAGAGAGACCCCAGGCCGTAGAGGCCAGTAAGCCCTGAACCAACCCTCGTCACAGGAAGACCCAGGCCACAGAGGCCAGTAAGCCCTGATCAGCAGCAGGAGAAGGAGCCCACAGCCACACACACAAATGGGCGTGGCCATTCATCGTGCCCTCCCACCACCTTGGGCACCAACCACCAACAACAATTGTCAAGCCAGAAAGTGAAGCCCTGATCACCCAAAGCCCATCAAACTGGGGTTTTTGGCGTGGTTAGGTTGGTCAGACTGGAGAGGGGAGCAGTCAAATGAAGGAGTAGAGACCTGAACACCTCAGTCCTTTGAAGCCCGCCTAGCCAGCATTGTCTCGAAGCTAACCCCCCTGTCCGTGAAGCGCTCTCCCCCGTACCAGTGTCGACCCAGTATCGCGCTAGTGCAAAAGTCGTCCTCCTGCCTCCCAGTCGAACATTGAAGGATAGATCCTGTGAGTGGTGCCCCCTCAGTGCAATCGGCTTCCGTCCTGCCTCCCCTGGAACCGTCCGAAGGAACCGCGACGCGATCCAGTCCGATCCCGGCTACTCCCCTCAACATCTTCATCTCGCCTCTCATCGTGTGCGGACTCGCTCCGGTACTCCGTCACGTGAGTGTACAGTGTAACACCTATCTTATTGGCCAATAGTAGGTAGTTAGTGAAGAGTAACTCAGTAACTATAAGAGAACCGTATCCTGAACTGGAACATTGAAGTTAAAAACCAAAAATCTCCTTGTATCTAATCTTAAGAAAGCTGTAACGCCTAGTCAAGCTAACCAATCACATTTGCCTCTCGTAGAACGCCCTTCTGGCAGAACTGGGTCGTGGACCCCCTAGTCTCATTTTGTTCCTGATAAAAACCTTGCATTACTCTACATTTTCTTACAATCTTGCCCTGGTTCTGATTCTGGTTCATGAGTATCGGGTATCGGTGACTAGGTAGTTAAATTCACTTGCACAGAAACGAGTAACGTAACATCATTCTTTATTTCAACAACCGATACACCGCAATTGGTATAACAACAGGTAACATTTACATAAACATCAAGAGTAACTTCAAAGTAGAACGCAGCCTCATCTCCCAAGCCGTATCGAGTCAAGCTACCAACGACACGTTACAAGCTAAGTATTTTCTATTTTCTAGTTTAAGTTTTTGTCTTTTCAGTTGTTCCTGGAACCGTTACACTTCCCCTTTTTAACAGTAACCTCAAAATTTAGAATCTTTTATTCCCGATCGGATCGATACCCGACCAAAGGCTTACA